>MEHQ01003301.1:25001-61458 GCA_008828725.1 Saccharina japonica
GGCCACTGCTGTACGCACAAGGGCTGCGCATCCATGCCGGCGTTTTTTTTCGTGTCCGCTGTACGAACGTACGAGCACGTGCTGCTACTTTCTGGACTGCTGTTGTTGCTATTGCCACGCTGTTGCTGCTGTAGATGGGTTATATAAGGGCTACTACTATTGCTCTACGTACTGGTGCTGCTGTATACTGATTTCACTCTGATGTTGTTGTAGTTGTTATGGTGGGTGGGTGGATCGGTTGGGTCGTGTGTGTGTCGATCGGCTGGTGCGTACGTACGTGGTTGGGTGGACGGGTCGGTCGTTGGGTGGTTGGGTGTGAGTGAGTGGATGTCGGTAAGTACGCGAAGAGTGGGTGGGTGGATGGGTGTGGGTGGGTGGGTGTCGGTGGGTCGGTTGACACGTGGTTGACTGCGTTGTTTCTGTCCGCTACTATACCGGCCCCGCCCTGGCATGGTTCGGGGTACCACTAGTACTATTAAATGCTGCTATTCTGTCTGTCTGGCTGTCTGTTACTGAGCAACGCTATCCAGAGCGGTTCAGCCCCACCTTGCCCCATGGGCAGGGAGGCTGGGTGCCACAACCCGCAGAACACTGGGTCCCATGCCGCGTCGAGCCGTGGCCGTGGCGCAATCCCGATGCAGTTCTGGCGGCCATCTAGTAAGCTCTAGCGGCTAAGACGTGTCTTAAAGAATGTCTTAGAGCCCCTTCTCAGCAGGGGCTTGTCTTAGACGCTGTTTCGTCCCTTAAATGTCTTATTTTCGTAAGGCAACGTCCCTGCGCTCGAAAAGGGGCAATAAGGCAGTTTCTGAGCACCAAAATATCGCCGTTAGATACGAAACTCTCAAAAACGGGGTCTGGGGCGGCTAAGATATGTAATAAAGAATGTCTTAGAGCCCTTTTTCAGCAGGGGCTTGTGTTAGTCGCTGTTTCGTCCCTTACATTTTTTTCACATCAAAAATAAACCGTGACCCCAAGGCAAACAGTGTAATTCTACATGTAGTTTTCACCGCATGTGAGTACGAATTACCTTGATTTTGCTTGAGCTGAGAGGAGAGAACGGTTATATTACAAAAACGTCAACCACCACGAATATCTTACCATCGATCACAACACAGCGATAAACTGCTGCACACTGAATATATGCAGTCCACTGATATGGTGCTGCTGTTGTTGTTCATGTTCTTTCCTACTGGTGCGTGCACGCACCCGCACTGCTGATTATGTATGCTGAGCTGTTTTACCGCTTGCTGTCATCAGATAGATGGAGGTGTGAACATACAAGCTTCGATATTGGATAGTGATGAACAATATGTACAATACTATGTACGAGTTGGGCCAGCCACTATGAAGTGCACTTTTCACTTGCCTCCCCGCGCCCGCTTTCTCACGCCGTTTTTCCTGTGAGATACGAGAACAGGCACGTACGTGATTCGTCCAAGACTTCCAAAGCCTCGGTGGTCTAACTGGTAGCCACGAAGCCTTTTGGGCCGCATGTCGAGGGTTCGATTCTCCCCATGGAGGTTTTTGTTCTCAAATGACACCGACTGTAGAGAGCGCATATTTTTTACGTGGGTAAGCAAAATTCGACGAGAGTTGACGAGGGAAAAAAGTGCTCAAATATTCTCGCGATAAAAATGCAAAGCAAGAACCGTAGTGGGGGAGGAGGGAGACGAGCCTACTTTGTGACCCCGGATCTGAGTTACGACTAGGGAGGAAGAAAGACGGAAGTGCGAAGATAATGAATGGGATGGAAAAAATAAATAAATAAATAATAATAATTCAAGATTAATTACTGCTTTTTATTTTCATAAGTATTTTTTTCGTGGACTACGCACGTTTTTAGGGTTATTGTTGTTTTTGGCCAAAACTGACGGGAAAAAAAAGGAAAAAAAGGGAGCAGGGATCAATCCCTTGGTTTGCCCTTTTTGAGAACACGTGGGCAAGCCCCAAGCCCAAAACATAAAATCGACGTGAGAATCCCAGATTATGTGTTTTATCATCATAATATTCTAACTTTGTGTAGGGGATCGCATGCACACCATATATCTTTATGAACGACGAACTAAGCAACGGTGAGGATATCCGTCGTTATGTATTGCCACAAAGAAGATAGCACACCGATTTCGAGCGAAATCCGCTTGACAAATTTGTGGATTTTAGTATTCCTGATAGAAACGCCTGCTATTAATAGGGCGAGAAAATGCAGTAAGACACATCTAAGACATTTTTTTAAGGGAAACGCCTTACCCAAGGAAGACATTCAAGACAATAAAAGGCGCTCAAGACAAATGTCTTAAAGCGTGTCTTACCCCAATTTTTTCGCCTGCGGCGGGCCTTAGGGTACTTGTCTGAACCCGTTTTTGGCGTGTCTTAGCCGCTAGGGCTTGCCATCTAGCCAGCCTACCTGCTGACATTCATTTTTTAAATTACTATTCTGGCAGCTGATTGGTTGCCCAAATCCATCCCAGTTGCTGCTGGCTCTTTCTGGAACATCGGTGCTAAAAAGAGACACCGAGGTTCCGCCAAAACCGGGGAGGAAAGGCCCCCATCCCCGGATCAGAAACACTTCCATATCTCTTCAACTCCGACCAACCGGGGACAAAAACGGCGATTTCCCGGGTCGACACTGCCCCGCACGGTAAGGAAACCCCACCCCCATCAGTTGGTCACTGATTGGCTGAGGCTCAGGGCCGCACCCGGGAATGATATGATCCCATCCCCGGGTCAGAAATCCTTCCACACATGTACAACTCCAACGACCTGGGGACGAAAACAGACATCCCCCGGGTCGATACCGCCTCACAAGGTGTGGAAACCCCAATACCACGAGCAACCAATTTACGGTTGCCTAGCCCTCATAGAGCCAGCGTGCCCCGAGAGTTGCCCCTCGGGGCAACATCTAAGTCCCGCCGCACCCGGGGATGATAACGCCCCATCCCCGGGTCATATATCCTTACATAAATCTGCAATTCCAACAACCCCGGGACGAAAACGGACATATCCCGGATCGATACCGCTCCGCAAGGTGTGGAAACCCCACCACTACTGGCTGATTGCTGATTTGGTTGGGGCGCTTGACTTCATAGAGCCAGAACGAAGCGAGGGTTGCCCTCGGGGCAACGGCAGGGTAACGCCGAACCCGGGGATCATATAATACCATCCCCGGGTTAGAAATCCTTACATACATATGCAAATCCAACGATCCGGGGACGCAAGCGGACATCCCCCGGGTCGATACCGCCCCACAAGGTGCGGAAACTCCAACCCCACGGGAAAATAAACGGTTGCCTGGCCCCCAAAGAGCCAGCACGCGGCGAGAGTTGCCCCTCGGGGGAGCGTCGAAGTCCCGCCGCAACCGGGGATGATAATATCCCATCCCCGGATCAAAAATCCTTCCGTACATCTACATCTCCAACAACCCGGGGGCGAAACCGGACATTCCCCGGGTCGATACCGCCCCACAAGGTGTGGAAACCCCAATACCACGCGTTAAATTACGGTTGCCTGGCTCTCATAGGGCCAGCGGGCGGCGAGAGTTTCCCCTCGGGGCAACGTCCAAGTCCCGCCGTACCCGGGGATTATATGACCCTATCCCCGGGTCATAAATCCTTCCAGACATGTACAACTCCGAAAAACCGGGGACAAAAACAAACATCCCCCGGGTCGATACCGCCCCACAAGGTGTGGAAACGCCAACCCCACGGGATAATTTACGGTTGCCTGGCCCTCATAGAGCCAGCGTGCGGTGAGAGTTTCCCCTCGGGGCAACGTCGAAGTACCGCCGTACCCGGGGATGATATGACCCTATCCCCGCGTCAGAAGTCCTTCCATACATCTACAACTCCAACAACCCGGGGACGAAAACGGACTTCCCCCGGGGCGACACCGCTCCACAAGGTGTGGAAACCCCAACCCCACGCGCCAAATTACGGTTTCCTGGCCCTCATAGAGCCAGCGTGCGGCAAGATTTGTCCCTCTGGGCAACGTCGAAGTCCCGGCCCACCCGGGGATGAAAACATCCCATACCCGAGTCGGAAATCCTTCCATATATCTACAACTCCAACAACCCGGGGACGAAAACGGACATCCTCCAGGTCGATACCGCCCCGCAAGGTGTGGAAACCCCAACCCCACGGGCTTATTTACGGTTGCGTGGCCCTCATAGAGCCAGCGTGCGGCGAGAGTTGTCCCTCGGGACAACGTCGAAGTCCCGCCACACCCGGGGATGATAACATATCATCCCCGGGTCAGAAATTATTCCATACATGCACAACTCCAACAACCCAGGGACGAAAACTCCTGGTCGATACCGCCCCGCAAGGTGTGGAAACCCCAATACCACGGGCTGAGTTTCGTTTTGGTTGGGGCTCATGTTTGATGTTCCACTGTACCCGGGGAGTGTAAAGCCCCATCTCCGAATCATTTATCCTTCAATACATGTAGACCTTCAACAAAAACGGACACCCCCCGGGTCGTTACCGACCCGCATAGTGGTTGTATTTTTTGGGTTCATAGTGGTACATCACAGCACACCGGCTGTTAATGCGAGTACTATGTACCACCCAAGAACTTATTTACTACTGTGGGCAACGCAACGCTAGCGCTACGGGCGGAGCCGTGGCCGTACCGCTAGTGTAGCAGAAATCACGATATGTTGACTCGCAGCAAATGTGCTCCTATCATGAGGGCTCGCAAAGGCTGCTTGCTTGCTGGAGTTTCAAGCTCGTACAAAACTCGTACCTGGTACATAAATACCGGTACTCCGCAATAAGACGTCGGGTTGACGGTCAACCTCTAGACCCGTCAAGACCCCTATAGACTCAATATACTGTTTGTAGTATATGGAGTGCCTTCACGTCTGTCTGTCGAGGGACCAGAGTGCTGTAAACCGGCTTTGACTAGTACGCGTGATACTCATATAATATAACACGATGCATGTATTCACAGCAGTACCTCAGGCAGGTCTAGCCTACGATAGTATTTCATAGGACTCAACACTTGTACGAGTATCTGCACTTGAACTCGTTCTGGGAGCATTAATGCACCACGGTCGGGTCGGCTTCAGTAGTAAAAGCGGGTGAAACTATTAAAAAATGCCTCCTACTGCTGTATGTCCTGCTCTGACAAAGTTCTGACGGAAACCGTGCTGAGCGGAATGAGTGAAGATTTGTTCTGTCTCGGTTCTATCCATTTACCAATGTTTGGAACAAGTTGCAACCGCCCTCCGTAACAATCTCTGCACGTCTGTAGCCGTCCAGTCGTCTATATGTGAGCTTTGGCAGACTTCCAGTTTTCCACCCCGAACGTCAACTAAGCATTCTCACCGCCCGGCCGCGCAGCCTTTCTGTGCGTTTTTTTCACAACCTCCGTGTACGTGCAGCCCAGTGAAGGTCACCGAGCGTGATTGGCGGTTGGCACATATAGCAACGAGGAACAGCAGTGGAAAGTGGGTTTGCAAGTGTGGGAAATGCTTCGGAGTTGACCCAAGCAAGACCACCAGCATGCACGTGCAGCAGCGTGAGGGAACTACGGCAGCACGTTGGGGAGCACATTCAAGAGACCAAGGTACGCCCCGTCTGCCTTCTTCGTACAAGTATGTACCCACACAAACCCACGCGTAGTGTTTCGTTGGGTGAGGCGTCGCAATGCCGCGAAAACTCTAGAAACGATAAGTCTGCTCAATTCAGGTTATGATTCGATTTTACCCGTTGTTCGTGCGTGTGCAAAATCGGCGTGTACTCCACAGGCCTCGTAAGAGAGCGCAACATGCGGCTGCTGTGGCGTGGCGCGTGCGGGGGTCTGCAAGACATGGGTATATGTGCAACCGACGGGGGGAAAGGCGTCTAGCGTGATCTCCAGCTGCACTTTCTCTCCAAGGGGAGACGGCGTTTCGCTCAGCCTGAAAACGGCATCGAAAGGTGGCAACCATTCGCCGTGCACCAACGTGCCCTTCGAGTGCCTTTTTCGCCAAGCTGACCGTTGGGTATGGAAGTACTCCATGGCACACCACGTGCGAACGGAACACGCCGTGACCGTTGCCGTGAGGTCCAATTATGCCGTGGCTTTGACATTCCGAGCCAAGTGCGACGTGAGCGAGTCAGAGAAAGTAGCCGCGAAGGAGAGGATGCAGTCAATAAGGTCACGAAAACACCCCAAGAAAGGGACCAGCGGACGATTCGACCACGCAAGAGATCGGGTGGACAGGGAGGAAGGGGAAACCGACAGCAAGCAAGCGGCGTTCCCATCGACATCGATGAGCCCGACGAAGAGGAGGAGGAAGAGGACGAAAAGGGGGTGGATGGGGAGGAGGACGAACAAAGAGAGGACAAGGAGGAGGAAGAGGGAAAAAACATACAACCAGAGGAAGAGGAGGAGGAGAAGGAGGAGGAAGAGGAGGAAGAGAGGAAGGAGGAAAACATCGAGGAGGACAGGGGAGTTGATGCGGTAGGGAAGAAGGATTGCGGGCATGGGAGTCAGGGTGTAGGGGCAGCAACGCCTTACGCTGTTAGCAGAGCCGAGCGGCATTGCACATCAAAAAAGGAGTGGAGTCAGTTGCGTTGATTTGGGTACGCCGATTGGTCTTGATTATGTTCGCTCGGGTGATTGTGCACGATCGTGGGATACTGTCGTGCTAGGGGATTATCGCCGGCATACGGTACGACAGCTTCCATTGACCTTGATGCAAGCTTTGTACTAGCCTAACTTGCAGGAACATCGAGGTAGTCTGGTGTGGTGTTGGATTTTGTTTTTTCGAAGATCCAGGTGGACACAGTAGTGTAAGGTGATAGTGGTATTATAGTACGCGCGACTGTCGGTACGTGCACCTTCCACCCAGTTTCGCCTGCTGATTTCACAACGACATGTTTTTTTCAATCTTATTACGAGTGGCTGGTGTGGCGAGTGTGGTGGCGGTTCCCCAACCCTGACCCTCCCGACAGTATCAATACTTCCTTGTACAGTATGTTTGTGTGTGGCGAGTGTGGTGGCGGTTCCCCAACCCTGACCCTCCCGACAGTATCAATACTTCCTTGTACAGTATGTTTGTATAAACGATTGTGTACACAGTGTACACCCAACGCCAAGCAGTAGGAGACGCTAGATACACGTCCATGGAGCAGCGTCTGCAGGCGTGTGAGTTCAACATAAAACACACGGGGAAAAAAGAAAAAACATTAGGCCTCCAATATAGGAGGGAGGGGGTAGTGGGGTGCCTGGAATTCAACTCCGCGTGCACCCTCGGATAAGCACGTACGTACGTACCAGTACTGTCAATACAGCAGAAACATTGTATCATATATACGATGACCTGTGTATCATGGGTTCATACGTGCGTGGTACAGCAGTGTGATTATGGTGTCTGTTGTTTATGTTCATATCATATCATACGATATTTTGACCTGGCGATCCTAAAGCGAATAATTAATGCATGAGTTCCTCAGGAGCATGTCGGGACATTTTCTCGCGAGGCGGTGAACGTTTTCGGGCGATGCCATCGTGCCCACCGACCTGCTTTGCACCGGGCAGGGCCTCGCGTGCGCTCGTATCGTGAACATGCGAGCGATGGACGCTCCAACTTTTACCAATAGTATTTAGTGATGGTCGAGAGCTTGCTTGCTTTTTTAGAAAACTGTTCTAATTCTATACCGGTACGTATACTCATACTCGTATTGCATTTATAGTTATCCCGTGTTCGGCATGCAAGACCCAAGATTGTATTTCTATGTTGACGACGCTGGGTGTTTACGGCCTAAGTACCGCTGATACACGTATAATACGGAGTTTTAAAGCTTACTGCTGTAGTACCACAGGGTGACATTTACAAGGAAACAATAAATTTAGAAGACGATATATTGAAGTTAGTGTAAAACGCACCCTCTCCTCTCAAATTAAAAAGAAACTCAGCCTCGAGTGTTTGCCATTATTAATCAGTATCCTGTACACCCCTTGGCAGTGCAGAGTCGCTTTTGTTCGCCCAAAGCTTGCCTATTAACTTACCTCTACTCTTTGCCCTCACGGCCATTGCGCGAAGTCGCGGGCGGGCGTCAGCCGCGGCGAAGCCCCACTTGTACATACAGTTACATATTGTGCCTTTCACGTATTTCACATGACTGTATTTGTCTTACATATGCATGTATATATAATGTACTGATAAATTGTATTTTTCGTGGAGTGGGCGGGTGTGTCTCAAAAATAAAGGTATTTCTCGGGGGTTTTGCCGCGGTTGTGTGCGGGATTCGGGATTCGGGGTTATCCCGTGATAAATGCGAAATCAAGCGTCCTTCACGAATTATGATATCCCGTATCCGCGTCACATACTTTTTTCAATCACGTTCCCGCACAAACGCGTCCCGCACAAAATATAGTATCCTTTTCCCGCACAAACGCATGCCGAACAAATCAGGATACTATCCCGAATCCCAAAATCCCACTTTTTTGTCTGTGACAATTAGTCCCCTGCAGAAAGAGGGACTGACAGAGTACCTATTACTGTTAGGACAAATTGTGAGATCCCAAATATAGACGTTACCGGCTGTTTCAGTGTCCGGTATTCGTCACAATAAAAAATGAAATAATTTCTTCCGACCAACCACAGCCAAGCAAATTGAGGTCAAAACCCAAAAGCCTGAAGCATTTCAGCAGACCACGACTATAAAAAAAGCGAAAAATCGTGTGAAACCAAATTTTGTATACGTAAAAAAAGTATGCACAGCAGGCGAGCAGCAGCAGCAGCAGCAGCAGCAGCAGCAGCGGCAGCAGCCGCTGGAGGAGACGGAAGGTGGTGTGGTATCTCCTCCTCCACCCTCGCCACGCGCGCCTCGTGAAGTCGTCTCAGTCCCTCCTCGGCGCCCAGCGCCGCTCGGGCTCCACGCATTTCTGCTTAGGGGTACAAACTTTTTTGGTCATATCATCCAACTCTTTTTCCATGTCAAGCCTCACGCGCTTCTCCTCATGTATTTATCAGAAAATATATATACTGCTGCTGGTATTATATATATATATCCTTGTAGCTCCGCAGCCAGCGTCTCGGCCGACCGAAGTTGAGCAACAGCCACGTCGCGCGCACGAGCGACACCGTTGTGCCGTCGCTCCAGCGTACGTGGTGGTGGCGGCGGTCCGCGGCGTTCGCGGCGTGCGGCTCCCGCACTGCTACACATGCCAACTTCTCCGGTGTGGTTGTTCCTGTCCGAGCAAAATACTCGTCGTGCTTTTTTCTTTTTTCCGAAGCTTCTTGCGTTGTTTTGTTTTTTTTAGCGAGAATTGCCTATAAGTAGCAAATACGTGAATTTTGAACGAGTGGTACTTGGCTGTGACGTCTTCGATTTCGATGCGGTCTTCGACTCTATGTGCGCTGAAACCTGATGTAATTTTCTGTAGCAACACTAATAAAATATAAGTCGAGTCACTCTGCTACGGTCTGCACATAACTGAAAACCCTGAAAATCACCCATTTGGACTGTTTTCACAACCCTTCGACGCGGAACCACATTTCGATGGCTGTCGGAAGGTAGATAAGGTCGTTTTACAGGGCTCCACCAAGTGAAAATTCTCAAGTGTAGACGTATCAAAAGTTATCATTGATGCCATGCAGTAGGTCTGGTATACTATATTCAAGTTATATTGGGACTCGAGGCAGTCCAAAATCTTGACAATTTTTTAGTCTACTCAAATGCTACGTTTGGTGAAAATTTCATCTATTTAATCTGCCACTTTTTTGTGGTCGTTGAGCACCTCACAATTTGTCCTAACTGTAAGTTTGCCGGTTCAATTCTTACGTGCGCTGCTTTTTTGCCCTTATTTTTCACGCGCAAAAAAAGTACTACTAGTTTTGAAAGTACTTTTTTACGGTACTCCTGTACACTTTTTCATCATTACTTTGGTCGTGTCAGCCTATTTGCGGTCTCAAGCAAAATACAGCACCTTTATCTCTAGACAGCGTCTAGCAAATGCCTACACAGACAACCTAAAGACAAAAAACAAAAACGGGGACACGATCGAAACATGCCAGTTTTTTTTTTAACGCCTGACAATATTGAAAAATGCCTTTGTTCTATATTTTGCGCACTTTTTTTCGCATGAAAAACAAATCGCGTTCAGATCTGCACCAATTTCCCAGATTTATCTGGAATGTCTATTGGCAAGACTCTAAACCTGCCTGAATGTCTGACCACCCTCTGTTCACTCTGCAACACTCCTATGCACGTTTGTTCATGGAATTGAGAAAGAAAACGTCCCATAAGAAACCCAGCCATCTAGCCAAAAAAAAAAAAAAATCCAGAAACTAAAAAAAGGTCAGGAACTGCCATGAAGTAATTTCGTCCACCCCTAATATAAATATATCTATGTTAGTGTGCTTATCACATACCATGGTATGCACATCCTTAGGTCTGCGGATATCTCCCGCCTTCGACCGCCTCTCCGCGTGGTTTCTTCGCTGAGGCGTGCCCCCGCCTCGCCTGCTACCGCCGGCGTCGCCGATCCGCCCGCTCGGCGCCGTAGCGTCCGCACGAGGCCTTGACGTCGAGATCTACGACGAGATCTCCGAAAAATCGTGCCCTGTGAGAGGTTTGGTGCGTAGTCTGCACACAGGGCTCATGTCTTCGCGTGTTTTCTTCGGTACGTGTTCTCTGACCTCCGACACACGGGGGGAGTCGATTACCTGGCCGGCGTCGCCATTGTGAAGGCCACTAAGGGCGTGTCTTAACTTCACTTCGCGGGCATTGGAACGGAACAAACGTAAAATGATTTGCCTAAAAAAGTGGTGCTGATTGGATATTGAGAAAAAACCCACGCGAACAGATTCCAAGCGTTCCAAGCTGTCCGTAAATTTGTAAAGAGGAAGCGTATGTGTCGAAACAGTAATCCTTGTTCAGCAAAACCGAACGGCCCACTCGGAACGAGATTTACGGCAGTTGATTGGTGCTGGAAGTGTTGCAACTGGTTGCGACATTTGCTGGGAGGCCCACGAAGGCATGGGGCAAAATGAGATGACATGTGAGCACGCGATGGAGCACGTACAGACGCCACAGGTCTCGCCTGCGGTAGGAGCCACGCGATACGGCAATGGCCTGTACAGGAGGCTCACGAGGGAAAAATTCGGGTGGCCAACGAGACTGTGGCGATAGATATCTAGCAAAAACGCTGGACCGATGTTCACAGAAGCACCAGGATACCTCGTCGAGCCGCGACGGCGATATCATAACTTCCTAGACTTGTCCCGAGGGTGCCACCTGGACGGCTAGCACTGCTTGGTCTGAGGCATGTCAGGCGCTCTATTTGCGTGTGAAGCTATCCTCTGTACCAGGAGCACTCGCTGCCTACGTGACGGTACCCCTGTCCTAGAGTCCAGCTGCACAGTCCCGAGGCAAATTTCATGGGTTACTTTCTGTTGCGGCCTGTTCCAGGATCGGGTGCCTAAAAAGTCGATCGGACACCAAACCGCAAAAACAGCATGGAATGGATCAAACGAACGCGAATAGTCTCGTTCCGTTCCAGCCATTCCAAGCTATCGAATGGAGTTAAGACACGCCCTAAGCGAGGTTTGTGCTGAGATCTGAGGAAGAGTTGGTAAGCCCCGAGAACACATGCCACCCAGGCGTCGTGGAGAACTGCGAACTCTCAATATATTTGAACTCCGGTAGTCTACAGTCTACAGCAGCACGCATATGTACAATAGCTGAAGCTGCGATGATGAGTTTGCAGCATCACGAAGCTACCAATGGTATATGCACAGCAGCAGCTGTATGTGGTCGTGCCTTTCTGCGTAGCAACGCTGAGCGTCACCCAACTGGGGTGAACGCATCACCGCATACGCTCATGCTCTCCCAGAATTTCCAGACCGCCTTCTCGCATTATTCCGCCGCACACGGGAAATCGGGAAGTAATTTATCAGCATTTTCCCATTACAGTATCTCCCATACCTGCGGCATGCAGCATGATCAGCAAACGCCCACACCTTCACACCTCACGAGCGCTCCCCAGCACCTTCTCGCATCACCATTCTTGCCTGATGGACCCGCTCAAGCGATCTCCCGCGAAGAAAGCTAAGCCCAGCGACACACCGGACACGATATCGTTTCAAGTCGTAGGCGACCTGACATGCATGCCTTAGATTTGGGGTTCCGTAGATTCCGACGCCGGCCATACGGTCGAGGCGGGGGCACGCCTCGGCAAATTGTTTTAAATGATTCGCACCAGATATGAAAATAACTCTTGGCGTTACGTCTTACCCTCTTAATAGTAACTATCCTGCGCTGTGACCGACGGCCGTCCAGGCCGCCGGCGGAGCCCCTTGTACATGTATAAGGAAGCTCCGCATTTGCCAAGTAAATGCGGAATCACACTTGATGTGTGGAATGCGAGTACTACTCATGCGTGACCATTCTAGTCTCGTCGCGACCTCCTTGTAGAGCGTCCGTGGTAGGCTCGCTCCGTCGCTCTTCCTCCCTGCCCCCCTTCCCTCGTCGCTCCCTACAGAACGAGCGCCTGCGCGACTTGAAAAAAAAAATGATATGTTGAACCCTCTCTTCACAATATAACAAATATATAAACAAACCGTGCTCAGCTGTGACAGCCACACTATGCTTAAGGTTGTTTAGTGTTGTTGTTGGCGGACTTCTACATGTTTCCGCCACTTGGACCAATAGCACCGCAAGCCCTTCGGCCTGCCCGGTACACATTTGTGAGTGAAGCTGTCTGCTTCGTCGGGCGCCCCCCCATACCTCTCTCACCCCTCCGTAGTACGTCCTTATGTCTCATCTCGTCGCGATATCGTCGTAACTCATGCGTGGTCCCAGTACGAGAAGCGGTTCTACTGCTGTGTACTGTAAGATCCAGGAACGAAGGGCTGTTTTGACCCAAAAACGTAGCACGCTATTCGAAATCACCTCTCTAAAAATCCAACAAACAGGGCAAAATAAAAAAAGGCTGGGAAGGTATAATTACTTGGCTTTACACTACCTAAACGGTACTTGCTATATCAGGAAAATCTCTGAGGTGGCGACCAGTTGCACGTTTACACTCGACACACACCTCTGGCTGGTGTAGACGAAGAGGACGGACGCACATTCGGCTATATTGTTAATATCTGGCGCTTTTAAAGGCGGAATAACATGTGTTTGGGCATCTTTCTTGCTCTTTGGGCGAGGGAAAGACTTGTCTCACGTTTATGTAGACACATTTATAGCGTTCCACTGCGTTGGTATATGGTCCGCACAACAACGCAACCCCTACCGGTAACTAATTTCATTCAGCAACCGTCGAGAAATTTCCATCCGAAAATACCCTTTAGCCCGGTTGTCGGTCAACATATAATCTGATTTTGTGATGGGTAGCAAAACAAACACGAGGGAAGTACGATTATGATAAAGGGAAGAAGAGTAGAGTCGGTCGGGCCAGGATGGAAAGTTATCTAGCACGCACAGGACAGGCGATGCACGAGGCTTCGGCGGTCGCGCGCCAGGCGACCGCCATCGAACGCGGTGGCTTCGCCGCGGCCGAGTCCATCCGCGATCGGGCGGTGAAGTATCGGAAAAAGTCGCGCGGAGGCCTCTGAGACGAAGGCACAGCTCTCAAGCGCAGCTGCTCAAATTCGCGAGCACCAGTTCAACATAAAGCTGCAACTAGACCTCCGTCGCTACGTAGTCAGACCCGATGCTGGCCATCACCCGGGCTGAGCTATGCGACCAGCAAGAAGCCGCGCGCAGGCAGGAGGCGATGCTAGCTGCATCAGACGCGCGTGCACACCAGTTGGCGCAGGACTTGGGCACCCGAGGCGATGACCGAAGATGGGTGAAGCTGCAGCAGGGTCCCCAGCTGGTTCTTCAGAAGCCTCGGCTTGATGCATGCCCGTCCCCAGGGGGTGCACTGGCCTGCTCTCGGCCATCGAGCTCAATGTTCCTACAGCAGTCAAGTGCGGCCAGCTCACGCTCAAGCGTCCGTGTGTTGCAGCTCTGTCCTCTGCCCCCGGTGACGTGTAGCAACCCAATTCGTGTACGATACCATGTAAGTAACGCAGCAGCTCAAAACATGCTTTGCTCGTACCAGTAAACGAAGAAGGTCCGGCTGTCTCGCCGTCAGAAAAAAGGAATGTGCATCCACGAAATTTGAGTAGACTTTTATTGTGAAATTTGGGTTTTTCCCCCATCGCTGATTGGCTGATCGTGAAAGTTTTTTTTTCCAGTTTAAAGATCCCCGGACAAAACAATGGCGAATTTTACGTCTAAAAACAGGCATTCCAACCTCTAACTTGTAGAATGAAACTTTCGTATTTATAGAAAATACAAGGTTCCCCTTCGGAATTAATTGTGGTTGACTTGGAATCCCGCGGGTGTCGCAAGCTGAAAAGGGAGAACACAGCAAGCGTTCGTTCGTCGTGACCAGCTACTTATACGTAGCAACAGGGCCAAGAACGAAAAACATGGTGACAAATTTTGAAAGTTCAACAAAAAAAAGTAGTCACCGGGCAAGTAACCGGGCAAGTTATACCGACCAGCCCAAACGAGTTTAGTTAGTTCCATCACTTGCTTTCAAAATTCGTAAAAATATCAAAATTCATCAAATCGACCTTGTTGGATGCAGTTGACTCGGTGAACAGCCGTTTCACATGCTCATTTTTTCAAACTTTTAGCGGTGTGTAAAAACAAATCGTGTTTTAAAATCGTGTGTGTCCGTGTGTCCGCGTGCCCGCAACTCCAATAGCCTCGGGGGCTCCGATATTACCGTCACACCTCTTGATCGCTACGACTACGACTGTCTTCGTTGTTCTCACAATCTAGACCGTGGCTACATGCCAGGCTCCAAGAGCTCTGCAATTAAAGAGCACCTCATGAAAAAACAAAATGGTACAAAACAGCAGTGGGAGCCTTCGGGAACTTCTCCGGGGGCCCAGCCCCGGACGTCTAATTAGTTCACTGATATGTAACATACTCCACCCACCACCAAACAATGACCACAAAAACGGTAAACTGTTTTCCCCAGGTTTACGTAGGGCTATCTATGTCGGAAACTCCAAATATTTATGTCTGTTTGTGTGACCCCGGGTCCAAGGAGGATCCAATCCACAGCACCCCCCCCCCCCAAACCTGAATCCCATACCGCGTGTATATCGCGCGCATCGAGAATCGATCGCCGACACACGTATAAGCAGTCTGGGCCAACATTCGGCGTCAACGGAGCCCTGCGCCTTGAGTTACGCACCCCACCCGCACCCGGGCGAGCAAACTTCGCTCGCGCAAGAGTCGGTACGAGCAGCAAAATCGTTCGCAAATTTCCTACAGCGCGTCGCTTGAAACAAAAGTGGAATCACATCGTCGAGCCACAGGTCGCCCAGCGGGAATGGTCAACGGCGTTATTGAGGTCGTTGCCCGCCAACTGCAAAGGATCGTGCAAGGTCGCTTCAGGCTGCATGCTCTTGACCCGAATGGGCGTTGCGGTATATTATGTCGCGTTTGTTTAGAGGGTGGTCTCCAACGTTAGAGTAAATCGAAGTACTTGAGAAAAAAAACAGTAGCTCCTATGTACGTCACGAGTCACTGGTTATATCGACACGGGTTCGGAAATTGCGCACAGACCATGGATCGAAACATATGAAGGTTCTAACCGTAGGTATCTTTGTCCCCCAACGGCATCAACAGCGTCGGTGCCCCCTGCTGGCTACCGACAGCACAACAAGCTGGCTGCCGACAGCACAACAAGCTGGCTTCGCTTTCACTTCGATCTGCAGGCCCCAGAGCAGGCAGCCCTACGGCGTTGCGGGATATCTTATGGCGTTTTTTGCCAGGGTGGCTTCCACCCCTTCAGTGTAGATGCCGGTCGAGGGCGAGTTTTTCTTGATGTTCCAAAAAATATTTTTTTTTGCACTTGATTTTTGCGTGGGGACCGGTCCCCAAATATTTGGGGACCGGTCAAACAAATCGGGAACCACCACCCTTATTTGTGACTCTGTGAACCTCAATTTCCTTGGTTCGAGGCCCACCGATGCTGGGCAATTACTTTTTTTTTCTAGTTTTTTCCCTTTTTATTATACCACATACAGTATGCAGGTTTATCGTTTTTTACACCAAGTATTTTTTCTCTGATATTTTACCATATGTTATTGTACCATGTAAAGTGGGCTGTTTTCTCCTTTTTCAAACCAGTTTTTTTTCTTTGTTATGATTACTTTTATTACGCCACGTACAGCAGTAGCATGTTTTATACTTGCTCACGTCGCCTTACGATTTTTCTATATAACCAGCAGGTATTTGCACATAGTCGTTGGAGCCGTCTCAGAGAACACAATACCTACAGGCAGTGCTTTAGAGCACGACAACACGAAAACAATAGCCACAATCAGTTGTTTTCTCCAGCACTAAGCACTGAGATCAAAGCAACACTTAAAGCTGGGAAATAAACGTAGAAGGTGTTGACCTTTCTTTGCAATGTTTCCTTGGGGTGGACGGCCGAAAAAGGAGCTGTCCTACGTTGTGCGTGACAGCAGTTGAACAAAAAAGGGGGGCCTGGGTTATTTTTTAACTGGTACTATTATGTGCGTGGCAGGCGAACACATGATCGCTCTGTGCGTGTATCACTCAGGTGTACAAATAAATGCGCAGCAGTACCGGTGCCCGTCTGACTCTTCGTGTTGTTCCGAAGCAGAGCGTCCAGGTAGCACCCAACGTCCACCTCCCCGCAGAGTGCGCGGACCTCATGAGCGAGGAGAAAAACAAAAACAGCCCCCAACACAAAAAGGTACGTTAACCCACGAGTGAAGACAGTTTCTGGCCTGACCGTTGTTCAGGATACTTCATCACTACATATATGCCACCCCAGATCGATGCACGCATGTGTTTACTACTACTACGATCGTACCCTCAACCGGTGCGTACATGCACAGCTACTAGCCTCTGCAAGTGCACGCATGCACAACAGGAGCTAACTTGACCCAGATATATAACTTTGTGGTATCACGTAATATGTACAAATGTACAGCCGGTGCCACTGCTTTGTACTCGTACTGCGGTAGTAGCAGCTTGTCCATTGTCACGGCCAGCCCTGCAAGGTAACGGGAAACGTACAGCAGAGTGCGCACGGCAGCAGCCGCAGCAGCAGCAGCAGCAGCAGCAGCAGCAATCAGGAAAGACAGAAGGAGGCGAAACAGCAGCAGGAGAAGACTGAATGAGGCGACGTGGACACACACGAAAATGCAAGCGCACTCGTACGATACGCTAACAAACACAGCAGGCGACAAGACACGCATGCACAATATTATACTTTTTCGCGGCAGTGACCGCGGTATTCCGCGTCATGCTGCCGCGGGTTTAACATCTGCAACAGAACGGGCCACGATTGTGCCCACACCAAGGCCCGCGCGAATGTCCACGGCAAGCCCAACGGCAATACCCACGACAAGACCCGCGGCAAGACCCGAGGCAAGTACCGCGGCAAGGGAAGTACCGCGGCAACACCAGCTTCAAGATCCATCTCAAGTCCCGCGGCACGTATCGCGGAAACACCATCGGCATCCACCGCGAAAACACCCGCGGCAAGTATCACAGCAGAACAAAGAAGAGAGGACACAATACGTAGCGATACAAGAGCTGGCTGAAACAACAGACGATGAATCAAAGATCAGCCAGCAGCAGCGTCAATATCTTACGTGGCTATGCCCCTAAAGTACTACTACTGCCGTACGAAGGGGTGGCCCAACTGTATGTACCCCCCGTACGTCAATTCACACAATCGGCAGCGGCAAGCACAGGGCATAAAACACTGGTGTGCACAAAGATGTGCCCGTATATACACCAACGGGGAGGAGGTGCAGATTCCTTCCGCAAGCGAGCGAGGCCCATCGCAGTACGACGAAACGCGTCTTTGGCCCCGAGACCAACCGCTGTCGTCGCGACGTAACCGTCCTTCCAAGTCCCGCTCGATATCATCACTCCTGAACACAGCACGGGACTGCTGCCGGTCATTCATTCCAAAAATACATCACTCTCCCCTACAATCCCCGGCGCCCGTACACCCCCTTTCGTCACCGGGGTACATACTTCTGCTGTACGTAAGCCCAATACGCCGCCCGTAGCACGCGTAACACCTCTCTACCCATTGAACGGTTGGACTTACAGCAGCAGTAGTACTACTCCACAGCACTCCAAGGATGGTGGATATCTCCTGTGAACATGTGTGACAGGTTCTACGGATATGCTCTTGTTTCACACTTTGTCTTTGCCTATGAACACCTCTGCCCGCATCTGTTTGCACACATCTGGTCACGTCTACAGCAGCAGCAGCAGCAGCACTTCTTCTGGTGTGCGCTTGCTTGCATCATACATATCATACCACGTACCAGCTACGAGCCGGGTGCCGCTGCTGTGTACTTTATTCGTATCATTTCCTGTGGTACTTGTACCTACGACAACTTCTTACCTCAGGCACGAAGAACGCACAAACCTCCAGGCATCCAGAAGGGTGCATGCATTGAACCTCATGTCTCTCGTTGCTCCATCATGGCCTTGCCCAGTCCCTCGCCCGCGTGGCCAGAGCTTGCTTTGTGCGCAGACTCGTTTCCGTTGCGCAGGTTTTGTAATCATTGGGATGCACGAAGAGAGTGGGGAACGGGGGTGGTCCCCAAGTGGTCCCGAAAGTGCGGCGGAATTCCTCGGGACCATGAAAAAGTTCTATTATTCCTGACAGCCGGTCCCCACACAAAAGTCTATATAGTTTCGCCAGATTGGAACATCAGAGTAAATTGATAAAAAAAATGGAACACTATCTTCGTCTCGCCGGGGAGGGCAATTTCGTAGTGGTGGGGCCTGGAAAATCGTGATTTAGACCAATCACAGCTCAAAAAAAATCGTAAAAATCGTGACGTAGACCAATCACGAGCAATAAAATTTGCCAAAATGTCAATCCCGCCGCCGAACGAAGCACGGCGGTGCGCACGCAGAAGAAGCGCCTCACAGAGGTTAGAAAGATCGATGGAGAGAGCTTGTTGGAATTCGTACGTGTACACCGGCAGGCTGCTGTTGCTGTGTTGTTTCTGGTGTTGTTGTTGCTGTTGTTATCGTCGCGACGAGAGTGGAACGTACGTACTCGTATCATTCTGCGTCGGGGGTGGCTGATACCACCCACCACCCACCACCCCTTGGTGGGTCATCCATACCGCAACTTTATTTTTGGAACTCGTACGAGTACAACGGAAGGCTGTTGTTGCTGTGTTGTTGCTGCTGCAGCGTGCTGCTGCTGTTGTTATCGTCGCAACGAGAGTGGAACGTACGTATCATTCTGCGTCGGGGGTGGCTGATACCGCCCACCACCCACCACCACTTGGTGGGTCATCCATACCGCAAAACTTGTTTTTTTCAGGAAAAAATTCCGCCAGATGATACATATATCCTTCATGCTCCCACGCATTGAGTTGGTTTCAACACCTTCGATAGCCCTACACAAGATTGTTCGAATGAACCTACTTTCATGCCGAGGTTCAAACTGTAGCGCTCGCGGTGGCCACGCAGCAGAGGGCACATGGCCGGAAACCAAAACTCGAAAAATTGAGCAACCCCGTAGCCCGTATCGAAAAAATCTCCGAAAGACTTGGGAAATCTTTCTCTCTCTTTTTTTTCTTTTTTTCCCAGGCCCCCCTATTAAAAAATTGCCGATTTCCGGTCTGCACGGCGACGTCATCGAACAAAAGAGAGGGTGCAGCAGCATCGAGGCAGAGCCGCGCCTGTGATATCTTCGTATTCGTAGTGTCGTCGTATGGTTGTGACAGGGCGCCATGGGTATCCTACTGCTGCACCAGGTTCCTGCCAGAAAAAAGCAAAACTGCCCGAAAGCATTTTTACATCGTGAGCTACTTTGTCCGGGATTTTAAGATACGTCCCCCATACATTTTAAAACGTAAACGTTGGCAACAGTTCCGACATAAACGTAAGTGCAACAAGTACCAGCCATAATTTGTGCTAAAGATCTAAATGTCGCACTTACGTCAACTGTGGGTTTTCCCGAACGCTGGAAAATATCCTGAAAGTTCCATGCCGGGCTCGACCCGCGGGGGGGCGGCCGGGGAGCGCGCCCCCCGGGTCTCGCCCTCCGATCGCGGCCGGTGGCCCGCGCGGGGCGCTCGCGAAGCCGAAAAAATAGAGTCGGTTTCGTGGGGTACCCCGTCCCACCCGGCCGAGCCGAGCAGGGCAACGTGAAACCCGGTCTCCGCGGCAGATTTGAAAGGTGATTTAGCCGACGAACAAAGGAGGGCACACAGACGTGCACATCGAGCGACATCGAACATGTGCACACAAGCAGCTACAGCAACGACGCGACAGCATCTCTGACGTTGTGCAGTCGTATGGTTATGACAGGGGGCCACGAGCATGCTGCTGCATCAGGTGTGCCTACTACGAAACGAGGGATTTCACTGCATCGAGTTTTTTACCGCACTAATTTGTCCGACAATATAAGCAACGTTTCGTCTTTATTTGCACATACAAACGCTCGTAACAATTCCGGGCATATTGGTAAGACTTCAACTAACAGCAGTAGTGCAGTAGGTACCACCAGGTGCACACCTGGTGCGTATCATGCGTCCTCTCATAAGATACAGTCACAGCAGCAGCAGTGTCATGTTCGTAGTGGTGTCATGCTACCGAGTGGTGCTGTTTCTTGCTCTCGCTCGTCTGTATTGCGGCAGTATGGTCTGATAGGTGGGGCAACGTGGTGCTGCTGCACCAAGCACCACAAGTCAAGTGTGCCTGAATAAAAGGAACGGTCTCACCGCATGGAGTTTGTTCTAATTTGTCCGGAAATGTAAGAATAGTTTGGTGTATATGTCAATTTCCAGACGGTCATAACATTGCCAGACAGGTTGGTATGTACACGTGAGACGTATCAACGTATATACCAGGTACAAGATATGTACTAAAGTACGTCCTCGGTAAGTATGATATATCACACGTACCAGGCATGAAACCACAGCTATTATAGCAGCCGCAGAGTATTATACTCAAAGTGGTACGCGTACTACTACATACAGCAGAGTGCTTCTGCTTCTTTCTGCTGCTTGCTGCCGTAGTACTGTTTGTGCACCGGAGAGGGACTCGCGCGTGCACGAGTTGCGCCCGTCTTGCTTCAACATGACATTTTGCGAACGACCCTTGGGGTATGGTTGCGAGATTTTGTTCTATTATACTCGCAGGTCGTGCTTAGGTCAAGCGTAGGTTGTTCATATGTTTTCAGGTTTACTTTGCCAGTCATCAGGCAACGCTGAATGTGTATAAACACATGAGCACGCACAAAAACGACAGCATGTATCATGTACGTGTGTTGTTTCAGGGTTATTGTATCAGCATACACACACACGTGCGCACACACCAGGTGCGCGTACTCTACAACATGACGAATTATTAGAGCAGTGTGTTGCTGCTGCATACTGCTTTGTTCTCCTATTGTTGTACGATCGATTGGAAGCGGCAGCATGTATCATGTACGTACGTGTGTTGTTTCAGTGTATCAGCATACTGTACGCACACACGTGAGCACACACCAAGGGTACATACTCTACACTCTACAACAATACGACGTATTGCCGCAGTGTTGCCGCTGCTTGCTGCTGTAAGTAGTGGGTACACAAGAAGTAGCCATTCTACTGCTGTTACTCCTGTTGTTGTACGATCGATCGACTGGTCGTGCCCATATAAGTATACCAGGTCCTTATATTTACTGTAATGTAAGTAATTCTAGTGTTGATGCGCAAAGGGGTCTTCACGACTATGCCGGTTTACGTATATATGTCACGAAACAAAACATGATATTTTCGCCGATCGTGAATTGTTTTACAAACTATGAGAATGACAAGTTTTGGCAAACTCGAAATAAATTGACGTCGCGATTGGTTGAAATGTGGTTATAACACCAATTTTCTTATTTACTAATATACGCGTACGTTAGCAAAAATCGCTCTATTACGATTACCGCTGAATGGCGATTATGCGTTTTCCCCTTTTCTACGATTACAGCTGGATGGCGATCGGTCGGTTTTTCTGTGGGACATGCCACCTTGCGTCACCCCGCGTAGAACACCCCACTCCCCGAAGGGGAGCCTTGTATGTATAGTTATGTTTGTGAATTTTTCGCACTTTTCGCAACTTTTCTCTTCGCGCGAGCGCTTTCCGACACGGGAGGCCCGGCCGGACACATTGGTCGAGGTTTGGGCTCAATCCGAGCTCTGTGGCTCGCGTGGCGGGCGCTCGAAGTTTTTTTCTCGAGGGAGTAGATAATACCATTTCCCGGGTTTCTCTGCGTGAGGCCCTGTTTGTTTCGGTCGTGCGTATTTTTGTGAGTTTCTTGCCCGGAGCACGGGGAGCACACAAGGACAGCAGCAGCACCACAGAGAGCGTGCTGCAGTACAACCTCAATGTTACAAACCTGCCGCCCAGCAGCAGCAACAGCAGCAGCAGCAGGCATTACGCCATGTATGCGCGTACGGCAGATCGGTGCTGCATCGTGGCTAGTTGCTTTGGTCGGACCCTGTGATCTTCCTAATCGTGGTACCTGCAGATCGATGCTCATGTACGAAAATCTTCGCTGTCCGGAAATGTAAGCTATCGTTTGTTCATTCAAAATATATATTAAACGTCCTTACATTTACGGACAGAGTGGTACTACACGGCTGTGCGCCTTGGAAACAGATCTATCTGTGCTGTGCTCTGTGTTTTTGCTACGAAGTTGCTTTCGTAGGAGCCAGCAATCCGTCACCAAACCACACCACCATCACCTCTCATGCTACTGTTGATGGGTTCCATGTGTCATGCGTGTGCTCTGCATGCTGACGCATGCGATGATACCACACACAGCAGTCTTCGGGCGGTCTGACACAAAAAACGAACAATAGTTCTGGCAAGTAATCACGTAATATGTTGAGTCCAACGTCCCGACGTGAATTTAAAACGTGAGTTCAAACCCCGGACGCGTCCTCTGTTTCTTTTTTTTTTGGCATGCAGGTACGAGGGTACGAGTACACAGTACGAGTAGGCTGTATGTTGTTTTTTTTGCTGCAATTTTTCCAGAGCTTTATCCCTTCGTAGTGAAAATGCCCGGCTACTCGCGAGTACAACTACTTACTACGTATTACTACTCTGGAAATCTCTGTTATCACACATCACGGGCACAAGAGTGAGTGTTTAGGGCCCTCTGTAATTATATGGCGTTTATTTAGTAAAACCCATACATACCGTATAGTCGTACGTATGCTATGGCATTCTAACGTATTATCATACTATTAATAGTAGACGCAGGAAATATTTTTTCGACCACCCTCGGTAGACGCGTTCAGTATATACATATACACCCGACTAAAAGCCTAACCAGAAATATCGAATATACTCGCGAGTACCCGGATATTTTATCAGAGATTTGGCGGGTGCTCGTTGGCCGCGAGCATTCGCAGGGGCACAACTGATTATTTGTGTACCGGTAGTTGTGTGTGCTTTTAATTTTGTCTTATTTCGTACGTGTATCACCAAAAACAAAGTACATTTCGACCCCCACACAAATACCAAGTCAACTTCGATCTCGACACTCAACCACCTTCATACAAAAACCATAAGATCATTTCGATCCCAACACTGAAATCAAGTAATGTTCGATCCCAACTCTAAAATCGAGTTATTTTCGATGCCAACTCTAAAAATGAAGTCCATTTCGATGCCCCGACACAAAAGCCAAGTCAATTTCGACTACCCAAACCAAATCCAAGTAGATTAAGATGCCTACACTAAAACCTAATAAATTTGGACCCCGATACTAAAACCAAATCATTTTCAGCCCGCCCACAAAAACGACAGTAACTCGATTTTGATCGAAACACCAAGCACTTAAAAATAAAACAGCAATTACGAATGAACATACCTGGTAGAGATTAGGCACGAAGGAGAAGATGCAGGAAGGAGTGAGACTCCATATTTATACAAACACGTATGTATTCTCCAGGGCTTTAGCCATGGAGTTTCAATCCATAAGGTTTCCTTTTTTGTTTTACTAAGTTAGCCCTTATTTTCTTATCTTCGAGGATATTTATGAGTGATCAATGTTGTAGATCAGGCTGCATTTTGTCGGAGGGCAAACGAAATAGTAAAAGCCAACTCAATTTCGATCCCTACACCGAAATCAAGTCAATTCGATTATTTCCCGCTCGCACACAAAAAAACAAGTCAATTACACCACCCCCACAAAAACCGAGTCGATGTTGAACTCACACTAAAATCAAGTCATTTTCGGCCCGCTCACGAAAACCAAGTCATTTATAAACTTCCATGTATGCTGTTTGGTTTTTATGTTCGTTCTTGCGCCACTCCCCTAGGCACGTCCCGGAGGGGAACCTTGTAATACTATATAGTTCATAAATACGACGTTAAAAAATATCTGCGTATAACTCTAAATAAATGTAGACCCTTTTACAACTGCACATGCCTTTTTGGAATAAAACATACTCGGAAATAGTGTGGAACCGTTACTATTGACTCGGTCGATCGGTTTTAGAGATTTCTTAATGATCCCGCCAAACATTTTATCATATTTGTCAATATTTAATTGTTGTGACGCCCAAGGTAAGGGAGGTCTCTCCCGCACAAAACCGAGGACTGTCGACAAAAGCGTATTTGAAAGCACTACAAGCGTGACACACTGCACACACACGCATGAAATACGGCATACACCGCACGCGCACGCATACGTGACACATGGGACACAGTGCTCGTACAGTGGTGGGATAACATTTGCAGAAGTAGAAAAGGATGCACCGAAGAAGGGGTTGGGACTCTCGACCAAACCTACCTAATAAATTAACATGGGCTTAATGTGGGATCAAAATTGGCTTGGTTTTTGTGTGGGTGGTCGAATTGGCTTGAGCTTTGTATGCGGGGCGAACATGACTCGTTTTTGTGTGGGTTTAGATTGACTTGGTTTATGTGTGGGTGCTCGAAGTTTCTTATTCTTGTGATTTGTGTGCGTGGTCGATAATGACTACAGTAGGTCTTTGTGTGCAGGCCGATATACCTTTATTTCAGTGTACGGATCGATATTGACTTGATTTTTGTGTCTGGATGTGTGTGGGCCGAAAATACTCGCTTTTTGTGTGGGTGGTTGAAATTGATCTGGTTTTTCAGTATCGGGGCATCGGAATTGTCTTGGTTTCATAATGGGGATCGAACTTGTCTTAATTTTGGGTGTTACGGTCGAAATTATCTTTTTTGTGTGGGGGGGGATCGAAAGGGGCTTGGTTCTTGTGCGGGCAAGTGAACTTGACTTTTTTTTTTTGTGCGGGCTGAAAATACCTTGGTTTTATCGGGGGGATCGTCGTTCACTTGCTCTTTGTGCTCGGGCCGAAAATGACTGGGTTTCAGTGTGCGGGGTTAAAAGGTGCATCGTGCACAGCTAACCCCTATAAACCGCTGTTCGAAGGACCATTTGACAAGATTGATAGATATCGCTCTGCTGTATTGTTGGCCGAAACCTTTATCATGCTATTGCTTCGTTATATATGTATAATCTAGAGTAGTGGTGTGTAATGCAACGACTTCCTCTGTCTACTGTGAATCTGCCGGGCTCTCGGCTGCCTATGAAAATCGCAATGCTGCTTTGCTCTTCGTCGCAATATACAGCAGCAGCATGCATCATGTACCACACAACAGCGGAGACCCCCAGCTCTACAGATCGCAGGGTCCGATAAAAAAGCAACTATACAGTAGGGACCCACAGCAATGAAAGCACAGACAAACTACCGAAAGCGCGTGGTCTTGCTTCCTGCTGTGCTGGCGGAGGGCAGGCGTGTATAGCGTTGTAACACTGCAATGCTTGTGTGCTGTCTGTGTCTTATATGGGGTCTGGGTTACGTACAACACAACACAAAAAAGTTGGAAAAAAGAATTAGGCATCGCCGAGGATCGAAATCAAGCCTTCGAATCCAAAATCGGGCATGGTGACCATTTGACTATACCTGTACTACCAAAGATAATGTTCCCATGTACTGGTACAGTATTGTTTGTCGCGGCGCGCGCCAGACGCAGGACAGGCCGCGCATACATCATGCAAGCACAGCAGCATACCGCAGCAGAAGAGAGAGAGGTGGTGGTGACTAATGACGGATGGAAGCCTCCGATAAAGCAACCACTAATAGACACAGCAGTATACGGCGAACCTGCCACAGGCACGTCTGCTGCTTGTGCTTCTAGGCGGGGCTGTGACGTTGTTTGTGTTCGTTGCATGTTGTGTGATGTCTCGTGGATTTCTGGAGTGAGCTTCGGGGAAAAAACACAAAAAATCAAAAATAGGAGAACAATTGAGGTACTCCTATTTAATCAAAGCGATCATTACATTTCCGGCCAAAGTGAGCGTGGGTCTGTCACACACAGCAGCAGAACAGAAAGGTAGATGGTGGATTACGGACCGCAGGCTCCGATAGACACAGCTAGCCACTACAGTACAGCGAAGATGGGCGTATCACACGCACGGTGTTACCTGCCGGTGCTCATGCAGAGTTGTAACGTTGTGCTCTCTGCATGTTCCGTTGTCTACCTGTGGTAGACTGGTATGTCTGGGCTCTCCTGTGTGCTCATGATGAGCTCGTGAAAGGGCAAAAAACAGAAGATTACTCGTATATTTACTGGTAAGTAAGTACCTGGAAGGCCAGAGTACCCGGGAAATCGGCTTACCCGCCCCCGCCAAGAAAAGACTGTGAGCGCCTGCAACGCGAGCTACAGTGCTCGGATCGAGCTCAAACCTCGACCAGCGAGTCCGGATGGGCTTCCTGTGTCGGCGTACTTAGCGTTTTGCCGAAAAGTGTTCGTACAAAAAGATATGCTGGAAAAAAACGAAACATTCACAAATATACATACAAGCGTACGCATCATGAATCAAAGTATACCAGAGGTGCGGCCACGGCTCCGTCCGTGGCGCTAGCTCCGCGTTTCCAATACTAATATAAATTAACTGGTATGGTATAGTACTCGCATGCTGTGATGTACCACTCTGAACGGAAATGTAAGAATCATCGTGCAGGCCGGTATCGATCCGGGGCATGTCCGTTTTCATCCCCGAGTTGGTGGATTTCTAGGTGTTTGGGAGGATTTATGATCCGAGGATGGGACCTTATCATCTCTGGGTGCTGCGCGACCTCGACGTTGTCTCAAGGCGCAACTCTCGCCGCTCCATGAGCCCAAGCCCAATCAGCAATCAGCCAATGGGGGTGGGGTTTCCACACCCTGCGAGGCGGTATCGACCCGGGGGGTATCTGTTTGCATCCCCCGGTTGATGGGAGTTGTAGATATATAAGCGTTTCTGATCTGGGGATGGGCCACCATCGTCCCCGGGTGGGGCGGGGCCTCGATGTTGTCCCGAGGGGCAACTCTCGCCGCGCGCTACTGTAGCTCGATCAGCCCCAGCCCAATCAACAATCAGCCGATGGTGGTGGGGTTTCCACACCTTGCGAGGCGATATCGACCCGGAGGAACTCCGTTTTCGTCACCAGATTGTTCGAGTTGTAGATTAATGAAAGGATTTCGCATTCGGGGATGGGACCTTATCATCCCCTGTCGTGGCAGGACCCCGACGTTGTCCCGAGGCGCAACTCCCGCCGCGCGCTGGCTCCATAAGAGCCAGCCAAACAAGCAATCAGAACGTGGGGTTGGGATTTCCACCTCGCACGGGACGTTATGGGCCCGGGGCATGTCCGTTTTCGTCCATGGGCTGTGGGAGTTGTAGGATTATAAAAAAAATCCCATCAGGGAGGGGGACCTTATCATCCCCGGGTGCGGCGGGACCTCACTGTTGCCCCGAGGCGGCAACTCTCGCCGCGTGCTGGCTCCATGAGCGCCACCCACATCAGCAATCAGCCCGTGGGGTTGGGGCCTCCACACCTTGTGGGGCGGTATCGAACCGGGGGGTGTCCGTTTTCGTCCCCGCGTTGTTGGAGTTATAGATGTATGGAATAATTCACGATCCGGGGACGGAACCTTATCGTTCCCAGGTACGGTGGGACCTCGCCGTAGCCTCGAGAGGCAACTCTCGCCGCGCGCTGGCTCCATGAGACATGAGACCCAGGCAAATCAGCAATCAGCCCGCGGGGTTGGGGTTTCCACACCTTGCGGGGCAGTATCGACCAGGGGGGTGGCCGTTTTCCTCCCTGGGTTGTTGAATTAGTTATGTATGAAAGGATTCATGATTCCGGGATGGAACCTTATCATCCCCGGGTGCAGCGGGACCTCGCCGGTGCCCCGAGGGGGGAACTCTCGCTGCGCGCTGGCTCCATGAGGGCCAGCCAAATCCGTGCAGGTATTGGGGTTTCCACACCTTTGGGGGCGGTATCGGCCCGGCGGAGCTCATTTTTTGTCCCTGGGTTGTCGGAGTTGTGCATGTATGGAAGGATTTATGATCCGGGGACGGGGCCTTATCACCCCCGAGTGCGGCGGGAACACAACGTTGCCCCGAGGGGGCAACTCTCTCCGCGCGCTGGCTTCATGAGCCCCAGCCAAAACAGCAATCAGCCAGTGAGGGGAGGGTTTCCAAACCTTGCAGAGCGGTATCGACCCGGGGGTTGTCCTTTTTCTTCCCCGTAGTGTTGGAGCTGTAGGTGTGAGGAAGGAGTTATGATCAGGGGATGGGGCCTTCTCGTTTCCGGATGCGGCGGGACCTCGACGTTGTGCCGGGCGGCAACTCTCGCCGCACGCTGGCTGCATGGGCCCAAGCCATAATCAGCATTCAGCCGATGGAAGTGGGGTTTACACACCTTGGGCGGCGGTATCGACCCGGGGGGTGTCCGTTTTCGTCCCCGGGATGTTGGAGATGTAGATTTATGGAAGGAGTTATTACCAGGAGGCGGGACCCGGTCGTCCCCGGGTGCCGCTGGCTTCGTCCTCAGCCAATCAGCGATCAGCCGATAGGCATGGGGTTTCCACACCGTGCGAGGCGGTGTCGACCCGAGGGATTGCCGCCTCTATCCCCGATTGGTTGGAGTTGTAGTAATATGGAGGATTAAAGATCCAGGGATGGGACCCTATCCTCCCCGGATGTGGTGGAACCTCGATGGCTGTATTCAGCACCGATCTTCTGGAAAGAGCCAGTGGCATCTGGCATGGATTTGGCCAGCCAATGAGCTGCCGGAAACGTAGTTAAAAAAAAGTAAGTCAGCCGCTATACGACGTAGGCTGGCTGGATGGCCGTCAGGAATTCCTCGGGATTGTGACACGGCCACAACTGTCGGCAATGCTCAGCACGCGACGGCCAGGACTCGGCACGACGCGAAACGAAGCGTCCCGCTTACCGTGTCTCGCACTGTCTCTACCGATGCCGCGAGGCGGGACTGAAACGCTCTGAATCGCGGGACTCGCGAGACCATCACGACAGCACTCGCAGTGTGCTGTGATGCACCAATCTGAACGGCAATACAAGGACCATTGGTGAATAAATTTAAAGTTCAAATGGCCTTTACATTGCCGTCCGTAGTCAGTGCCCTTGGGATTGGGGCAATGCTCAGCGCGCGACGACCAGGACCCGGCGGGGCATGAAACCCGGTGTTCCACTGGCTGTGGCACCCAGCCTGCCTACCTCAGTGATCAACTGATGGGGGTGGGGTTTCCATACCGTGCGGGGCAGTGTCGACCCCGGAAGTCGCCGTTTTGGTCCCCGGTTGACCGGAGTCGTAGAGATATGAAGGGATTTCTGATCCGGATATGGGACCCTATCCTCCCCGGGTGTGGCGGGACCTCGGTGACTCTTTTCAGCCCGGATCTTCTGGAAAGAGCCAGCAGCCACTGGCATGGATTTGACCAACCAATCAGCTGCCAGAAGAGTAATGCCATAATTGTAAGTCAGCAGGTAGGCTGGCTAGATGGCTGCCAGAACTGCGTCGGCATTGCCCCACGGCCACGGCTCGGCGCGGCATGGGACCCGGTAATCTACGGGTTGTGGCACCCAGCCTCCCAGCTCATGGGGCAAGGTGGGGCTGAACCGATCTGGATAGCGCTATTCAATTACAGACAGACAGACAGACAGAATACGAGCATTTAATAATACTGGCGGTACGGCCACGGCTCCGCCGGTGGCGCTAGCCCTGCGTAGCCCATTGCAGCATGTAAGTATATACTTCGTATATGGGCGGTACACATGATCACTCCAGAAACATGTTGTAGAAAAGAAAGAAAACATAAACATCGATTAATGCGGTCTGTAGTCCCGGCACACGGCACTGTTGCTATCGACAAATAGGATACCTGCTTCTTAATCTGAACTGCATAAAGCCAAAAGAAGCTACCCTATCTTTGGGGACCGGCTCAGGGACCGGCTCGCGGTTGCGCGACGGCCACGGCGCGGTGCGGCGCGGCGCGACGCGAGACCTCGTGCTCCACAGGTTGTGGCACCCAGCCTCCCTGCCCATGGGGCAAGGCGGGGCTGGACCGCTCTGGATTGCACTACCCCATTAACGACGGGAGTGTTCATGTCGGATGCCAGCGTGCGTTTTGAGTATATGGCGTAGGGACTCTCAGTAGTGTCGTGTGAAGGGTTGTGCTGCTGGGTGTGCTACCTCTGGGTCTGCTGGGTTTGCTCTGGATAACGCACTGGCTTGTTTGTGGGCAGTGCGGATGGTTTGAAAGTTTGAATGTTTGAAGTCGGCGTGCCTGGCTGCATTATGTTCCAGAAAACAACATTATTAAACAATAGCATATTTGTGCGTCTCTTTCAAGACGATGTGTGCGTTCTAATTTCGTTGCGAGATAATGTTGTGTATTTCGTTTAGTTTCAACTATTTCGTTCGAATTTCATTTTTTAAGGTTGCCATCATTGGGCCGGGTGGCGGTCGTAATATGTGTTGTGTCTCGCTTGGTTGACGAGAAGGTGCGTACCGGGTATAGTTTACTTTTGTTTTACGAAAAAAACGAATAAAACGATGTTTCTTTTTCTTTTACTGTAATTTCGTTCTTAAGACATTTTTTTTTCAGCTTTTTCGTTTCTCCCTCTACTTTTGTTTTTTTTAATCATCGGACAAGGTGGCGGTGGAGGCGGAGCTGACTGAAAAGGGTCTGCAGCGGCACCCTTTCCTCATCATGAAGATTATCCAGCTCTTTGACTCGCAGCTCACCCGGCACTGCAACATGCTCGTCGGCAGGTATGTACATGTTAGAACCTTCGAAACTAACATCGGCTGTGCTATCAAGGTTTTGTTTAAATTTGTTCATGTTTGCAAGCTACTGTATGATGCCGCGATCCCGAGCACTACGGGTTTCACATGACCTATGGAAGGACGTATGCATTTCTGACAGCTGTGAAACTTAGGGGCGTGGGTGTGAATATATATACTACAGTAGTATATAACGACGGTGGGTCCCGTACGTAGGAGCTGTCGTATGCTCATCGTACTACTGTAGGGGGCAATATTGTGATAATTTAGGCTGGGGAACAAACGCGTGCTGCGCTAAAGGTAGCAAATGATTTGGCAAAAAACATATCGGGCTGACGGACATCCTCAAAATCTGAGGCGCTACCCAAGTATGTTTGGGATATCAGTCCCGATTTTTCCGTAAGATTCGTGTTATATCAATAAGCCATTGGAATTGGTCATCGGGTTATTTTAGCAGACGGTTACGCTTGATTTTTGTTTTTCTTCACAACCCTTATGTTTGGGAGATGCAAAGTGTCCATTGAGCTAGGAAGCCTCAAATAATGATCTGTGTAGGACGAATTTCAGACCCGATTCCCTCCAAACCAAGGGGGGGGGTACACACAAAGAGGTCACAATAAGCAGGCATAACAATGACACCCCGACCAACAACACAAGTACCGGTACAACATTCTCACAGATCATACAGATCCAGAAAATCCAGATTATCCAGATCATCCAGATCATCGATCCCCCCTTCGTGATCTAGGTCTTTCAGGACAGATACATTCCTGGTCTGCATGATGTAGTTATTACTGTGCACGTCTCCTGGTTTGGATCTGAACTATACACATCCTGCATAGCACCTCCGAACCGCAAGTGAGGATCCAGATGATCTGTAGATGATCTATTTGTAGATGATATGTACGATCTGTAGATGATCTGCGCGACGTGTGAAAATATCACCCGCGCCGCGCAGTACCAGCACGCGAAGGAAACGGTACTACTAGAGCCGCAGCACGAGTACAGACAATACCAGCACGCGGGGGAACCGGTAATACTACAGTCTATTGTAAGCATACCGTCCCGTACCACTCGCAAATCCAAACATCTACTCTGTCGCGCTCCACGCCTCCGCTTGTTGCTGCGACCCACCCAGGACCATGTCGGGCAAGTCTGTGGCTTGGCGAACCCTGATGAATGCCAAGACCAAGATGCACAAGGACGGCGTGGAAGGATACCAGCCGGTCAGTCCCTTCAATTAGCTCTTATTTATTTATTTATTTCTGTCCGGCGGAATGGTAAACACAAACAAAAACTAGGTGCAGCTTAGACTCACCACACTTCACATAAAAAGGGGTGACCGTCGCAGGGTGGACAGGCAACACTTTGGTTGTGGAGTACTCTAAAACCACGTACAGTAAAAACACATTTTTTTCAACATTTCGTTTTTTCTTAGTTCGTCCAGAAATATTTGTTGTGTCTCTTTCAGACCTTCGCAAGGAGTGCAGCGCGTTTTGTCTTCCTTTCGTGCTGCCTCGGGTCGGAGTGTGTCACTTTCCGCCCCCCTTCTTATTGCTTCAGTAACATTTTGTCGTCGCTTTAATTCGTATATAGTTTGGAATTAGTGAGGCCTCCGGCTGCGATCAGCCGGAGACTCTCACTCGGGGTTTTTCCCCTCGCGTTCATTCGGTCGCGGTCGCCATCAACGCGGCACCTCGTCGCAGAGAGTAGATGCTCCGGTGTAAGACAAGCACCGCGAGTGTCCTTCGTTGCCTTTCATTTTCTCTCACTGTACCTTCTGCAGGCGTTCTCCCAATCAGGAGATGCCCTTCATGTGCCCCCGAACTTGGCTCCGAAATTACTCGCACTAACTGCTGTCTGGGGTTATGCGTTTTGGCCAGGTTCACCCGCTGGTAATCAACCCGAAGTCTGTGACGCTGAGCGAGCTGTACGGAGCGTACGACCTTTCGACCTTCGAGTGGGCCGATGATATCCTCTCCACCCTCTTCAAGCAGTCCGCTGAGTCCGACAAACCGGATGAAAAGGTGCTAAAACAAAATCACGCTCGTATGTCTCCAGTCCTTTGCTCATACGTATAGTCTCCTACTGTAAAAATACATTTTTTTCATTTTTAGTCAAACCCGGCCGTTACCTCTCTTCTCTCTCGCACCCAGACATCACCAGACAGACGCTGTGCGGCGGTAGGGGCTACATTTGTTTCGTCCGAGGTTCCTGAATTGATTATAGTATACGTAGGAAATCTATATGCAAGTTCCCCCAGAGCCTAAGTTTAAGAAATAATGAAATGTTAACCTCGCCTTATCGCAGGCGTTGTTCGGGATCAGAGATAAGGCATGCCTCAAAAGGCATGTGCCTTATTGCGCAGTTCCTCAGTCGAGGAGTACACTACACTCATAGTCACAAATAGTAGGTGATAGTGGGGAGCAGTCAGTAAATGTCAACAAAAGTCAGTAATAGTCAGTACTATTAAATAGTCAGTCATAGTCAGTCGTAGTCAGTAATAGTCAGTAGCAGTCAGTAATAGCCAGTAATAGTAGGGAATAACCGGTAATAGTCGGTAATAGTCGGTAATAGTCAGCAATAGTCAGTAATAAAGGTTTCGGACAATGGCATGCCACCCCTACCAAGCACGCATCGCCATTTGTTCTATCGACTCTGGCCAACCCAACCCGCCTTGTCCCCCCCGTGCTTTCTCACGCCCAAACTTCCCTTCCTCAATTGTGTTTCCCCAACTGTTTTTTGTGGCCGCTCATGTGGGGATCAGTGGATCATGTTTGATGGACCTATCGATGCCTTGTGGATCGAGAGCATGAACTCCGTCATGGATGACAACAAGGTAAACACCAGAGAGCAGCACCCAAAACGAAGACGTACGCACGTATTTGGCATCGTTGCTGGGATGACTTTTTTGTTTCAACGAACTCTTCGTAGTTTGGGCCCCCGTGGGTCAAGACGAACTAAAAATATTCAGAAACATCTGAAATAATAATAACAATAAAAGTGGTTAATACTGACTCTCAAAAAAGTTGCTGGCAGGCAGCTTTAGGAAAAAAGTGAAATGCAATACAGGTCGTTAAGATTAATCCTCAATGCATTGCTGGAAGGCGGTTTATGAGCAGCCGTGTTTTGCCGATGGGGGAGCGAAACTACTATCCGAATATATATATGTATATATCTGGTATGTATACTTTGTATATTTTTGTAAGTTTTGCGCGGACTAACAAATCGATCGGTCATGCTCGGCCACATACCATCCTTGAAGTCGCTAATGGCGTCTAGGCGGGATGATTCACCAAGACGTCCCTCGCCGGTGGACAAGGCCGTGGTCGAGCGAAATCCCAACCCAAACATGGTCAACACATTTTGGAAAATATCATGCCACCTCTACCTGATGTTGCCGAGGCTATCCTTTTTTCATACCCGATTCTGGTCCGGAACAGATCTTGACGCTGATCAACGGAGACCGGATCCCGCTGACGAATTCAATGTCGCTACTCTTTGAGGTGAGTGAGACGCAACGCTCAGGGTGTGTCGCAGACCCTGTTCGGGAAACTCGTACTGTAACGAGTACACCCGTAAGGATGCACTACGAAAAAAGGGTAGAGTGTTTCGTTTCAGAATCATGCCGACGTTAACCCATTCAGAACTGAAAAAAAAAATGGCCCACACTAATTCTAAATTTGTACCCAAATTGGTGGGACCAGTCCTTAAGGGGTTAAAACGATTTGTGGTTAGAGAGAATGCCGTTTTTTTCCAGTTTAAAAATTATGGTTTTCCTTGATGACACAACGCCACCCTCTTGTGCGTGTTATTTCACGCGGTGAATTGATGTTGCGGCGCTGATTATTTTGTCCTAGTGATTCGCGTGTGTTTTTTTGTTGTCTCCCAAAATTGTTGCAGGTGGAGGACTTGGCCGTGGCGTCACCCGCTACGGTCTCTCGCGCCGGGATGATATTCCTCGACGTTGACGAGATGGGGTGGCAACCCTTCGTAGCTTCGTGGCTTCAGCAAAGGTATGCGTATGGCCTTGAGTTGAGGTACGCCACGACGGATGTTGGTATAACGGTGAGGGGTTCTATTAGAGATAGGGAACCTTCCAAGAATAATCTGCGGTTTGCGTGTTCGCAAGAGAAGAAAGTAAGGCGCGATGGTTCATATTACGTGCGCTCGTTTTAACAGTTGACCTTTTGCTTTGTAGCCACTGCTTTGGTCGATCGCGTATTTCATATGGATGGGACTACATACCAAGTGGGTGCATCACGGGACGGTCACAATTATGGCAACGTAATACGCAAAGCCTAGCGTTCCATCGGCTTCAAACGCATTTAGCTGTAAACCTTGCACACCTTGCACAGACCAAACAGATCACACAGAGCATTCCCACCGCATCATCTAGATATTTCAAGGCAGGTATATTCCCGATCGATCTGTATGATATGTATAACCTGTAGTACCTGTAGTATCTGTATGATCTGTATGATTTAGCTCGTGTTGCCGGGTAGAGGGACCCGAATAATTTGTAAAGGTTGAGCAACATGTTTCGTAGGTTGGAGATATGTACTACGCAGATCCTGCACAACCTCTCACAGAGGCAAGAGAGAGAAGCTGAATCATCTACTGTAGGTACAGATAGATCATGATCTGTCCATACCGAGATGTGAAACCTTACGTTTCATAGATACTATCATCCCCGAGACGACCCGCTGCTCTTGGCGAGCCTGATTGTCATTTGGCTCAACCCACGTATTCCCTGACGCCAGGTTAGAAGATGACGCGGAGCACTTGAAGTTCCACCGCAATTTGTTCTCCAAATATGTGGAAGGCGTTCTTGCGTACAAGGAGGCTAACGTCCACGAGCCTGTGCCAGTGGGCGACTTCAATGCCGTGCAGTCGCTCTGCACCTTGTACGACGCATTCCGGAACAACCCATCCTCAAGGTGAGTTAGTCAAGTCCCCCCGAGAGCGAGCATTTTTGCGGATTTTTCTCTCACCAATCGTCGAGATAAACAATTTTCCGTGCAGGCTAGTATCGACGACAGACGGAAAAAACGCAATTAAGAATGCAATGGTGCTCGGCTCGACGATAAAACAGGACAAAACATGGTATTCAGAGTGAAATGAAGCTCGACGGAAAAATGGTGTTCGCTTCGCACCATGTAGTAGGAGTAGTAGTAGTAGCAGTAGTAGTAGCAGTAGTAGCAGTAGTAGCAGTAGTAGCAGTAGCAGCAGTAGCAGCAGCAGCAGCAGCAGCAGCAGCAGCAGCAGCAGCAGCAGCAGCAGCAGCAGCAGCAGCAGCAGCAGCAGCAGCAGCAG
>MEHQ01003301.1:63695-99919 GCA_008828725.1 Saccharina japonica
GGGTTAGGTTGGGTTGGGTTTACTCACGCACCTTGCGCTTGATCTCAACACGAAATGCTTCGTTTCCCCGAAACAGTGCAATACCCAAACAAACAGGAATAGGGAGCGGTAAACAGCCAGGACATTCTGACCGCGGACGACGATTCCGAAACTGGAAATGCAGACTATACTTTCTCTATTCTCAATACACAGTTATCTGTTCCTCTCTTGGGCACGTGTGTTTTTTCTTCTGGGGGCGCTTCTGTCTCCCTGCGTCAATTGTATTCTGTTTCGTTTCATAAATCGTTTTTTTTTTTTTTTTTTGTTCTTTTTTTTCGGTTCGTCTCGTGTCGTTGTGTTCTCGTACCCGGTACGTTAGCATCTCACTGGCCTTGCCCATTACTTTGCGTTTATATTGCTTTTGTTTTTCTCTTTTTCACAGTCTGTGACCACATAATTTCTATATCTCTAGGATTAAGAATCAGGAAACACGCGCTGCCCCAGGTAGTGTATAGCAATGATGTCGGATTACGGCTGGAGATGCTTATCCTTACGCGTTTTTCGGCAAAATAGGTTTTTTGCGTGCTTACGGGTAATTACGGCAAAAACAGGGGACGTTTAAGAAACATCCCCGCTAGGATCAAAAGGCACGTCCAAAATTGTGCAGACCATTATTTTATATATTTTTTCGCAATTTATGTGAATTTATAACCTATTATTTAGGTTCGTGCTGTAGCGCCGTGGCACTGCTGCTGTAAGCTGTAAGCCTCCGTCAGCCCGTCAGCAGGTCAGCAGACACCAACAACGGAGGCCGCCCTGCTTGTGGCTTGTTGTCGTGAGTCGTGAATAACATAGGTTGAATTTATCGAGACATACACTACCGGGCCCCTCATAACTCATAGCTCACAAGTAATCAGAGCTTCCACTTCTTCGTGACTCGTGACCCATTGCCCGGTCACAGAGTCTACGACAAATAATTCGCGCTTCTACGATCCTTGCTTTCCCGAACTTCTTGGCTTTCTTTCCTTTCTTCTATCCACACCAATTTCAAGATAGTACTTTCCACACTAATTTCGAGGAAATTTTCCCACACTTTAAAACTGGATATATTTTTTCGAAGAGTCCAAAAAACAGTGAACAAATGGATCTCCAGAACTTCGGTCCGAATCGAAAACGACCTAAAACTGGGCAACTTAGCCATAGTTGCACTAATTTCAAGATAAAAAGCTTCAAAAAACAAAATTCGGGAAACATTTTAGTTTTTTGTTGTTCTGGTCCGATACGAGGGCTCCGCATAGGCGCCGGGATAGTGCTACCAGGGCTCCGCGTCCATGCCGGCATTTGTTTTGTGTCCGCTATACCGGCCCCGCTCTGGCATAGTTCGGCGTACTGCTGTGCTCCTGTAGCACATGCTGCGTGTGTGGGTGGGTGAATGGGTGTGTGGGTGGGTCGGTGTGTGGGTGGGTCGGTGGTTTTTGTTGTCGTTGCTGTAGTTAGTTGTCATCCTGTTGTTTGTCGCACCATACTACTGCTGCTGTTGTTGTACTGCACACATAGTCACGAAAAAGGAATAAATCACACCGACAGCAAGCAGCGCAGCACCGTGCTGTGAGCCGTGTTGCTGTGCTTTCTCTTCCATTGCATCATGAATCTCTTAGCATTTTCAAGTCGGTCCTTCCACCACATTGTGGACCTCTTCTTCTGCCCCTTTCCTTGCACGAGCGTAGCGGACGGCGTCCGCCGCCCTAGGAGTGGAGCTTTGCTTTATTCGCCATATTTTTCGTGTTGGAAGATAGATATTCACTGTATGTCCAGTATTTGTCGACATACATGTGGAGCTCTTGGCATTATCAAGTCGCCAGTTGCAGCTAATTTATTTTCCTCTTTTACCCTTTTCATGATATTTGTTTATATTATTCCAAGGGGATGTTCGGTAGGGTACGTACCGAAGTATACCGGGGATATTTTCTCGGTAAATACCGGTACCCGACCCTTCGGTAAGTTCGGTATGGCCTCGATACCGGTACCCGACACTTCGGTAAGTTCGGTATTTTTCCAATACCGGTACCCGACACTTCGGTAAGTTCGATACGCCCGCCCAAATATACCCCAGGTACCGGTATACCCTCGTTCGCTATACCGGGGGTACCGGTATTTGTTCGTACTGGGCTCGATACCCTACCAAACACTTCGGTAAGTTCGGTACTTTTTCAATACCGGTACCCGACACTTCGGTAAGTTCGGTATTGTTTCGATACCGGTACCCGACACTTCGGTAAGTTCGGTATTTTTCCAATACCGGTACCCGACACTTCGGTAAGTTCGGTACTTTTCCAATACCGGTACCCGACACATCGGTAAGTTCGGTACTTTTTCAATACCGGTACCCGAAACCTCGGTAACTTCGGTACGCCTACCCGAATATACCCGGGGTACCGGTATACCCTCGACCACGATACCGGCGATGATCGGTGCCGCCTCGATACCGGGCAATCGGGTATGTATGCAATACGGACACACATTATGCATTTATTTGTGGCAGCAGCAGTCTTCTCTACATTATTTATGTATCAATCTGGTCCTTGGCTATGTATGGAGTGACACCACGCACTCATATCACACCCACCAAGCATGGCTGCAGACACAACACAACAACTACCGAGAGTACGGAGCGAAGAGATAGCTGATCTAATCTCCAACTCGCGCCGTTGGGGTTCGAGGTGCCGCCGAGGCGGTGCTACGGCACGCTCTGCGCAACCTTCGTGTGGTATATAGGAGAAGCTTCGACTGCTCGCCTGAGAATGAACTCGTATCATGCATCCTCTATACGGACTTGAACGCGACATCTCGAATCCATCGCTGCTCTAATTATACTCAAACACTGATGTATCAGCAGCAGCGGCAGCAGCACAACGCGAGGTCGCCGATGATCTAAACCGTATGCCGAGCTTCGAACTTGGGAGGTTGGGGTATAAATAGGGCTTCAAGCGTAGCACTCGATGGCAGTGGCACGCGTGGACTGTATCACATATATTGCAAATGAACAGTAGAGCCCACAGCAGCAGAGCACATTGCCCAAGTTGGAGCTGCTGTTTCTGCCCCTCTTCTGCTGTGTTCTGTTCTTGCTGGGGCTGCTGCTAACCGTGTTGCCGCTTGCTACGTGGTTGGGATGGGGGTGGCGGCATTGCCGTTTTGTCCGCCGTTGCCGCCGCCATCTGTTTGCTGTTGCTATTTACGAGTACACATGTATTTAGGGTATATTCGGTAATGTACGTATCGAAGTCTACCGGGGGTATTTCCTCGGTAAATACCGGTACCTGACACTTGGGTAAGTTCGGTATTTTTGGAATACCGGTACCCGACACTTTGGTAAGTTCGGTGTTTTAACAATACCGGTACCCGACACTTCGGTAACTTCGGTAGTTTTTCAATACCGGTACCCGACACTTCGGTAAGTTCGGTATTTTTTCAATACCGGTACCCGACACTTCGGTAAGTTCGTTTTTTTTCCAATACCGGTACCTGACACTTCGGTAAGTTCGGTACACTCACCTAAATATACCCGGGGTACCGGAATATCCTCGGCCACAATACCGGGGGTACCGGTATTTTCTCGGTAGTGTGCTTAATACCCTACCGAACACTTCGGTAAGTTCGGTATTTTTTCAATACCGGTACCCGACACTTCGGTAAGTTCGGTATTTTTTCAATACCGGTACCCGACACTTCGGTAAGTTCGGTACTTTTTCAATACCGGTACCGGACATTTCGGTAAGTTCGGTACTTTTTCGATACCGGTACCCGACACTTCGGTAAGTTCGGTACGCGGAAAAAATATACCCCCGGTACCGGTATATACCCTACCGACCTTGCCTTTGTATTCTTCCTTCCGCGTAGTGGGCGGCGTTAGCCGCCCGCGCGGCGGAGCCCTTGTACATAATACGTTAAAAGGCATCGCATGCCTTGGCGCCTGCAACAATCAGCCCAATTGCCCATATTCGATTGACAATCGCCTGGTACTCAATGACATGCTGGTACCAAACTGCACATTTTTATAGAACGACACCAACAGCAGCAGCAGCAGCAGTCTACAATAATAATCCTCTTGGGCGGCTGGTGTGGTCATCGCTTTTTGCTTGCGCGATGGTTCCATTAACCAATTATATAGGGCATACACGCTGGTCCTCGTGAGGATGCACCACGACAGGTAGAAAGGACGGTTTAATGTGAAGAACACACACACCACAGACACAGTTACGTGGTATGATACATAAAGGTACAATAAAATGCATATTTATAATTTCGTAAATCTGTAGAAAGGACGGGGTAATAATGTTAGAAACACAAAATAAATAAACCTAACATTTGTATTTCTACGTACGCATACGACCCATCATATACTACCTGGTACTTGGTGTATAAGATACCTGGTCTATTATACACCACAATGTCAGGAGACGGCACTTTCACCCCTTGAAAGACGGCAATTTGTCTTTTTTCATCCTTGACTGACGCCAAACTACTAGGTTTTAGTGTGGAACACTCGGATCTACACCCTTGACCGATGCCCGTTTTCCCTTGACTGACCGTCTCCTGACATCTTTGAATATACATGCTCAACTTTTCCACGCATGATATGCGCATACCGACACCTGTAGCTGATATGTCGTCTGTCAAAACCAACAAATTAATGAAAAGCGTACCAAAAAAGTGTCTCCGATTATCCCTGTTCCGACAAAGCAAAGTGTTTCATATTTAGTCTGAACACGCTCAATCATCGTATTCCTATTATAGGACGACACTCAACCAAAATCTAGAGACTCAATCTAACGAAAATGTTGTTAACCCCGGAACAACCTCGCGGGTCGGATCCTGCCGTGCAAAACAACACGTGCGGTACAGTACCACCGTCGTGGTCACCGAAAACAGCAGTGACGTGAAATGAAAAAAAAAATTGTAGCCGCGTCCAGTACCAAGAAATCTCGTATCACGCACAATTATTTCAGTTTAATCACGTCATTGCTCGATCCCGTCCCGCGGAGTCCCGCGGTAGACGGCTCCCGCACAAAATAACCCGTCGAATCCCGTGGTGGCCAAATCCCGTACAGCATATCCCGTTTAATCCTGTGGTGGTTAAATCCCGTTTGGCGGAGTCCCGCGGTGGCCATATAATATACAAATAGTACCGTTTAGTCCCGGGATGACTGAGTCCCGCGGGATATTGTCTCGGAGTCGAAAAAGCGTTCCGACGAATGCCCTGAAGAAAAGCTCTTGCTTCTCCCCTTGTCTATACGTAGAAGCAAAGGCTACAAAGGACTGAAATAATGTGCATGGGCCTCGAGCGACCGCGGTGGGTACTTGGAATGGATGTTTTAACCCCTTCTTCCTTCCAGAGCATGGGTACCGGCATGCGAAGCCTTGGCATGTGTACCAGAAGAACAAGAAACCAAATCTAAAAATATTGGAAAAAACAGGGGGAGGGGGGACAAAAAATCAAACTTACGGAGAAGAAGTCGTCATCTCCAACAGCATCAGGTGGCCCGACGTCCGCCAGTCCTGATCCCCTCGCCCCCGAGACGACCACAGGTGCATCCCTTCCAACCCTGGCAAACCCTTCTTCGAGGATTCCGGCAGACCCGGTGCCGATTTGCTTGGCAGACCTGGATGGACAAATTGACAACATGAACAAAATTTACAAATGAGCGAATGGAGACATGGAAAAACGAGTAAATGGATAAAGTGATTAAAACGGACAATTCAGCAACCATGAACAACTTGAAAGAGAGTAACAAAAACGAGCAACAACTACATACCGGGTATATACACCAGAAGCATAGTGGGCAACAAATCGACACATTGAATACAAAGAACAATAAACATACGGAGTGCCAACGAAACACACCAAAACAAACAAGGCATAAGCAATCAAACCAAAATAATCTACAGTTTACTCTAAGGTCTCTGCTGCCGAAACCTAAAAACCGTTCTCGTTATTTAAGTAGTTAAGCGTTCTCGTTACCGACATTATTTAGGGGTTCTCGGAGTTACGTGGGTTTACTCCGGTTAGCGTTCTCGTTCCTCAAGTAGTTAAGCGCTCAAGTTACTTGGTTCAGTACATGTCTCCATTCGGATGTTTGGTGATATACTCCTGTTCGGAAAAGAATGTATTTACGAGAAGGATACTACGTCCACATACGATACTGGAGACCACGGAACCACGTACAGTTAGGGGTGTCAATGAGGTCTTATATTATACTGGTAGTCATTACCATGATTGTAACCCTTATGGGACAAGGGTATGGCGACCCAAACAACTACAAGTGCGGTCTTATTAACCTGCTAGGGAGCGGCATTAGTACATGCGAGTACCATCATCCTGCACGCCTGTCGCAGATACCCTCACGTCGCAATCCGGGCACATCTACCCCAGCTATCCGGGCTGCTTCGTGTGGCCGATGCCGTAATCGTCACTATTCTCCGACTGTATTTCTTCGTAAGACCACAAGAGGTTAATGTCTCAAAAATATATACTGGTATAAAAAAAGAAACAATGTTTTGGTATAAAGGTACAGTAATAATAATCTGAGAAAGTCACGTTTTCTTCCAGGAACATTCCTGAGTCGTTTTTATGTTTTCGTAGAATCACAAAAATACCGAAGAGCCCAGAAAAAAGATACATATAAACACGTAAGGAATTTTGCCCCACCGATCGATATGACGAAACAGAATTCCTGCTCGGTAACACAAGCAAATGGAGCTCCCCTCTATCAAATGCCGGCGTCATTTGAGCCCTTGAGGCCGGCACACTGTCCTCCGATCTGCCGCCTAGGCGTGTCTCTCGGAACTACAAAAAACACAGCAAGTCGGTTGTCCAGATGCGTGCACCAGGAAAATTAGGGCTTGAGCCAGCACGGAGCGATTGACACCACCAACGATGCAAGCATCGAAATTGAAAACGGCCAACGTTACAATGACCCTGTGGGTCGTGGGGTGCCTGGCAACCCTGGTTTCGTTGGGCAGAGATGCTGGCTCCAGCTGTATTAATTTTCCTGGTGCGCGCACCTGGACAACCGACTTCCCGTGCTTTTTGCAGTTCGGAGAGACACGCCTTGCCGGCAAATCGGAGGACAGTGTGCCGGCCAGGAGGGCTCAAATGACGCCGGCATTGGATAGAGGGGAGCTCCATTTGCTTGCGTTACCGAGCAGGCCTTCCCTTTCGTCTAGCAATCGGTGGGGCAAATTGCCGTTGTTGTATATACATATCTTCATTCTGGGCTGTTCGGTAATTTGGTGATTCTACGAAAACTAAAAAAAAAGTCAGGAATTTTCCTGGAAGAAAGCGTGTCTTTCTCAGGTGATTATTACTGTAATTAACCATTCAAAAACCGTGAAACATGCACCTTGTGCATTTATGAGCACGAGTGCTCGGAAACACAACACACGCTCAGCAGGTCTCACAGACTTTCGTCGCTTTCCTGAAAACCAGGAGAAGACTGCAGCCTGAGCCTACAACCGTGTGTCATATCTGCGTCCATTTTTATCTCAACACTTGGCCCTCTCCGTGTGCTAGTCTCAACTCCCACGCCATGGCGATACCTCTTGCGCCTCCGAATCACGGTGCGCTGCTTCCGATTCGTGTAGCGCGGTACACGACGCACGCACAGCGGCTTTCGACTGGCGCTTGTTGTCTAGCATGGCCCTCATTGCCGGTTCAGACTCACCCCTGACATCCTCTAAACATATTCAGGTTTTCCAACGCAGTTGTGCTACTGCCTTCGTGTTCGCGGTTTGAGCGTTGCTCTTGTCCCGCTGCTTCTTTACTGCGTTACGCATATAATCCACTACAACCATTCCATCGGTACTGTTAGCCTTCTGCCGGCACGTATGCAGCACTACTCGGAGGGCACCTCGTTGGTGTTGTCGTGGCAGACTAAGGGGAAAAAAGCAGTACTAGACACCTTTCAAACTCGGCATTCATAGTACTTTTGAAAAATAATTCGCAAAAACATGCGTGAACGACTTTGAAACAATTTCCATTTTTTTTCGAATTCATGCATTGTGTTCTCCCTTGGATCTTTGGGGAAGAGATATTCACGCTTTTTCTACGTGAGGGGCAAAACCGGCCCTCACGTAGAATTTAGGTGATTATTTTTGCCAATTGGAGTGTATTCGAATCGATCCGTGGAGTTGACAACAAGGCACCCAGCGCGGGTCGAATGTTCGAGGAGGCAGTGCGATGGACGCGAGGGCTCACTCGGCACGGTCTTCTAGTCGCTGAGAGAAGGGTCCGCCTCCTCCCTCCGACGACCGCGGCCAACACAGCAGCAGCAGCTGCTGCTGCTGTGAAAATAAATAATTTTGCTGCTGCTGCTGTATACCGTATTGTGGAACAAGCTCTGCAGACACGAATTGACAACCCGACCATCCAAACGGGAGCTGGCCGCCGCCGCTGCCGCGACGCCACTGCCATCAACCCTGCTGCTGGTGCTACTGGTGTGCTGCTGTGGCTGCTCTCGACAATAGTCGATGCATCTCGTACGTGGAACATGATCCGCGATGTATCACGGAGCAGAACTGGCAACAGACTCTGTTTTGCGTTTTGCGTTTTGTGGATAGACACACGCGGAGGCCAGTCAAGTGCAGCAGCACCACCACCACAGCAGCAGCAGTAGCAGCAGCAGCAGCAGCAGCAGCAGCAGCAGCAGCGGCGGTGGCGGGGGCGGCGGTGGCGGAGGTGGCGGTTCGTGCGGCTGCGGCACAGAAGCAGCAGGAGCAGCTATATAGGGGAGGCCAAAACACGTATGTGTACGTACTTCGTATACGAGTAGCAGTTTACCATTTATTTGCTTTTGGTTTTATGGCCTCTAGCCTATCTGCTTCTGCTTCTGCTGCTGCTGCTGCTGCTGCTGCTGCTGCTGCTTCCACAACAGCTGTGAAAACAATTTGGCTGTGCAGCCGCCGCCTCCGCCGCCGCCGCCGCCGCCGCCGCGCCGACGTCGGCGGCGCTGCTGCTGCTACTCTGCTGTGCTGCTGCTGCTGCTCTGCTGCTGTGCTGCTGCTGCTGCTGTGCCGAGTCAGCTGTGCTGCTGCTGTGCGGCTGTTCTCACATACCAGGTATCATACCTGGGACGGCTTTATGAATACCTGGTTATATACAAGGAAGGAACTTTACCTGGATAACGACCAAACACTTTACCTATGAATGATTTTGAAACAACTTTTCAAATCGGGTTCTTCGTCTTCAAAAAAAATATTCGATTTCAAAATCCACAAATTCAGATAATGCGTGAATGCCGAGTTTGAAAGGTGTCTACTTATTGTCAGCTTTTGAGGCGGACGTAAACAACAAAACATGTTGCTCTTTTGGGTTCCCAAAGACGATGTATGAACCCAATTAAAATAAAACTGCATACCAATGGGCGACAGTAGATTGAATGCTCCTCTGCAGTGCTGCTGATTCGGGTGCGGTTGGATGTGTTGGGTACTCCATAACCGAACACATTAAGTCACTAAACATTAAATACCGTCTTGACATCACAAAGACAACTCGGCCCAGAGAGGGAAAAAGTCATGGTAACTTTTTTTTTGGCAATTTCTTGTGCAATGCGTACTCAAACTTAGTGGTTTTCAGGTACTACACAGATGACATCTAAGTGGGGAGAGCCCACTCGACCCTCTCCCCGAGGAGTCTTCTTACAATGTCGTGTTCAATCAATATCAGATATATTACGGATGGTCGTTTACGGGCGTTTTCATTTATTTAGTTATTTGTGCTGGTCGTTCCGGAGACGGGACATGTTATTGCGGCGGAATACACCCTCATTGACACCCCACCGGGCTGATACACGCTATGATGACTATAGCCACTCTGACAAGAAACCAAGCTACCGATCCAGGCTAGATTCCGTATTTGAGAACGGGTGTGTTCCAAACTTAAAACTTTGTTATACCCCTCCCGAATTTTGTATTTCCCTGGAATCTCAGACGGCTGAGTTCCTTGTTGGGCTCTTTCTCATGAGAGGGCGGCAGTCGTAGTCATACGATACGTACATCACCAACCATCACAGCATATCGACTTGCAGCGAATGCTCCCAACGATGCAGCTGGGTATACCTAACCCGTACGCACGAGGCACCCCTAAGAGTAGGCGGTACTCGTGGTCCATCCCGCTCCCTCGCGAGTACTCTGAAAGTTGTGTTTCGGCCCATCGCTGTTCGTAGACACCCATTGGAATACTGCATGGCAGTCTCATCACAAAAAAATCGGCTCCTCCTGGCTATTTGGTTTGTTGTTGCGCGTCCACTCCTAGGTCGATGACAGACAAGCCTCGTGGCCGCCTCACGCACTACCCCACCCACCGTGTGCTTCCGAATCCAGTCCTCCGATATTCCTCTTCAGCTGGGTTCACCCATATTTCGTAAGTATCACAGCCGTTCCGTACATGTTTCCAGGAAATTGGTTTCGCCGGCAAGGCAATTGAAATCTACCAGAAGTGGAAACAGACGTATCGGATTCCTTCTTCCGCTTGAAAGCATTTGACCAAGGAAGCTCAATTACTTTTTTATATTCCAAAAACGTTTGGTATTTTGTTTTTGGTAACTACAAGGGGGGCTTCGCCGCGCCCGACTAACGGCCGCCTTCGCTGCGCGCATACCCGTATTGACCGAGGATGGTACTCAAGGGAGATCGAGGCCGTCAACGCGACAGCGCTGCCAAGGGGTGCACTCAAAATGAATCGTGTTACGTAAAAGTAAGAGGAATAAAACACAGGAATCAGATAAAAAAAACTAACAACAACTAAAGCTCCCCACATGCCCGTAATGACCGAGGATGTGGACAAATCGAGGCCGTAACTGCGGCCGTACTGCCAAATGATATGTGCAAAACAACAAAATCGTGTTTTGGGCAAAGATAAACGAAACACTGGAATCAGATTGAATGAACCAGCAACGAATAAACGTCGCCATCCGACACACCTTTTGCCACGTGGCACATAATCCAAACTATAAAAAGGGCAATAACCAAAAACGGGTACACCCGCGCCGGTAGGAGTAAAAAACGGGTACAGCATGGAATCGAGTCAAAACACCACATCCCACGAGCCATGACGGGATAGATTGGCCCAAATCACATCGTGCCCGTTTCTGAGGGATAGTGACAACCAGGCACACTCGTCGGCGCCTAGCTATACACTTAGACGTGCCCAGAGTATGTTTGGAGGGCTCAGGTCCAGGTGGGATCGAGAGCAGGGACAGACGTCAGGGGTGTTTAGAGGCAGAGGGTTCTGGCGGCAAGCATGTATGTGTGCTTTACTTGATCTTCGGGTGTACCTGAAATACACCCTATACTACAGCAGCTGTATTACGAGTACAGTAAAAATACACCAGTCGTATCATACGTAGGTGGATGGTCGTATCACTCCGAAGACGTGCGTACCCAGGTGCGTAAAATGGTTTAATCGAGTTTAAGTGAATTGTGAAAAGCTTGGAAGAAAATGAAACAACGAAAGAGCGAGGCACACTGTAAGCAAGTGGTTAAAGCAAAAAAAAAATAACCACAAACGGTTGAAAGCCAAGCATAATGGACATTTACAGTTGTACCCGGGACAGTATCTTTCAAAAATGGGTACAATCTTATTTTTGCCAATCGCGTGGCTCGCTGTGCGTGTTTTTTACTTGGTTCCAGGCTGTACCCGTTTTGGAGTGAAAACCGACAGGGTATACCCGTTTTTGGTGATTGCCCATAAAAAAAACGTACTACAGAGTTGACCACGAGTACTCGAAAAGACGATTTAATAATTTCGGATATTACCATCAAGTATCGTTCGCATGTACCTGGTAGCTGTTTTGCCGTCTCCCCTCTTGGGCCTACTTCAACGTGCTGTTGTTACCTACTGGCACTTGTTTGTACAACAGCAGCAACAGCACAAATGTTACAATCAATAGGACTTGTACATACCTGGTTGTATGATACGATATGTGATATACTAACGTTGTTGCCAATCAACAACAAATAGCAGGATAGCAAATTACATGGTGAAAAACATCAAAAGGGAAAACACACGTCGCACCCGAAAAACAATAAAAAATACCTCTCTGCTGGATTAAAACCCTTGGCCGTTGCGGGTGAAAGTGTAAATGTTGTGACTTGAGCCACTTGACATCTAAAATGCTGTGCGGTAGATTGCTGATTTTATTTACGTACGGCAACAGTTTTTTTTGGTAAAAAACGAAACAAGCACTCGCCCCCGGGACGCGATGCGAGAACCGCCGAGACCGCCCTTGGCAACGTCGGAAGGGGGAGCAAAATGAGGCACGTTCAGCAAACAGTGGACAGAGAGGTGGACCTCAACTCAAGTTAGCTCCGTTTCGGCTCAAAAGCTGGTCCAAATCGAACCAAAGCTCTGAGAGCCGACATCTTACATCATGATATGATCTGTATATCCATATCTATCTATCTACTGTAGTATATACATATGTTGCTATTGTGTCTGTCCGTAATTGGGTAGCGTCATCCAGAGCGCTTCAGCCCCGTCTTGCCCCATGGGTAGAGAGGCTGGGTGTCACAACTCATGGAACACCTGGTCTCGCGCCGCGTCGCGTCGTGCCGAGCCGTGGCCGTCGCTCTGAGCTGCCGACAATCCCGAGCCGTCCCTCGTTCCGGTTCACGAGATATGGCAGCTTCTTCTGGCTTTATTCCGGTTCAGATTGAGAAAAGAGCCTCCTATTGGTTGATTGCAACATTGCTGTGTGGCAGCGCTGCAGCACAAAGCAGCAGCGCAGCAGCAGCAGACAGCAGCAGCAGCAGAATGCGACAGCAGCAGCAGCAGCAGCAGCAGCAGCAGCAGCAGCAACAGCAGCACCTGCATCAGCAGAAAACAAGAGGCGGCATAGTGGTACCCTAGCCAGCTCGCGCTGACTACCGCCCCTGATCCAGTCCAAGAGTCCTCCAGTTGAGTCCTACACTCGGTAGATATCAAAACGTTCTGGAAAAAAACTTTTTTTTTTAAACATAATGCAGCCAGGCACGATGACTTCAAACCTTCAAATATTCAAACGTCCCCACTGCCCACAAAACGAGCCAGTGCTCTATCCAAAACGAACCCAGCAAACCCAGCGCGCAGCCAGAGTTGCCCTTTGGGGCAAGGGCGAGGTCCCACCGCACCCGGGGATAAAAATTTCTACCCCCGGATCATAAATCCTTCCGTACATCTACAACTCCAACAATCCGGGGACGAAAATGGAGTTCCTGCGGGTCGATACCGCCTCGTAAGGTGTGGAAACCCCAACCCCACGGGCTAATTAACGGTTGGCTGCCTCTCATGAAGCCAGCGCGCGGAAAGAGTCCCCCCTCGAGGCAACGGCGAGGTCTCTCCACGCCCGGGGACGATACGGTCCCGTCCCCAGGTCCTAAATCCTTCCATATATGTACAACTCTAACGGCCCAGGGACCAAATCGGATACCCCCCAGGTCGACATCGCCCCACAAGGTGTGGAAGGCTGATCTACTGTTCGGCTGGGGCTTATGGTCGATGTTCCGTCGCGCCCTGGGGTGGTAAGGCCCCACCTCCGAATCATAAAACCTTCCATACATGTATACCTTCGACAACCCAGGGACGGAACCAGACACCCCTCGGGTCGATACGGCCCCGCACGGTGGTTCCTAATTTTCCGTTCAGAGTGGTACATCCCAGCACACTATTAATACAAGTACTACCATACCAGGTACTTACATACTACTACAGTAGTATTAGTAAATACTGTTAATCCGTCTGTCTGGAATCAAGGTCTCGAGATCCTGAGCGCTTCGGCCCCGCCATGCCCCATGCGTAGGGAGGCTGGGTGCCACAACCAGTGGAACACCGGGTCTCATGCCCCGCCGAGTCCTGGCCGTCGAGCGCTGAGCATTGCCCCCAATCCCAAGGACAGCGACTACGGACGGCTGCAAGCACCATTTAGACTGCATTCATTCACCAATGATCCTTATATTCCCGTTCAGATTGGTACACTACGGCATACTACGAGTACTGTCGTCATCGCCATGGATTCGCGAATCTCGCGATCCAGAGCGTTTCAGTCTCACCTCGCGGCATCGGTAGCAAGAGTGTGACAAACAGTAAGCGGGACACTGCGTCTCACGCCGCGCAGAGTCTTCGCCGTCGCGTGCTGAGCATTGACGACAGTCGGAGCCGAGTAACAGTTCCGAAGCACTGCTGACAGGAATCCATCCAGCCTACTGTAGCTGTTGACCTACATTTTTGAATTACGATTCCGGCAGCTGATTGGTTGGCCAAATATATGCCAAATGCCGCTGGCTCATTCTAGAAGACTGATACTGAATAGGGTCATCGAAGTTTCGCCACACTCGGCGAGGATAGGGACCAATCTCCAGATCATAAACATCCCCCGTATCACTACACCTCCGACCAAGGTACGACACCGCCCCGAAAAGTGTCAAAATCCCACCCTCATCGGCTGATCACTGATTGTTGAGGGTCATTAAGCCAGCGGCATCAGGGGACGTTAGGGTCTCATCCCCTCATCAGACGTCCTTCGATATGTCTACTCCTGCAACAAGCCGGGGACGAAAACGAAGACCCGCCGGGTCGACACATCGCAAGATGTGGAAAGCCTAACCCCACTAGCTGATTTATGGTTGGCTAGGGCTCATGGAGCCAGCGCGCGGCAAGAATGCCACCCCGTGACAACGTCGGGGTCCTGCCGCACCCAGGGACGATAAGGTCCCGTCCCCTTACCAAACATCCTTGCACACATCTACAACTCTAACAACCCGCGACGAAAACGGAGTCCACACGGGTCGATACCGCCCCGCAAGGTGTGGAAACCCTTGCTTCATTGACTGCTGATTAGGCTGGGGCTAATGGAACCAGCGAGCGGCGAGGATTGCCCCTCGGGACAACGTCGAGGTCCCGCCGCACACGGAAACGATAAGGTCCAATCACCGAACCAGAAACCCTTGCACCATCTAAAAACCAAACAGTCCTGGGACAACAATAGAGCTCCCCCGGATCGATACCGCCCCGAAAAAAGTGTGGACACCCCACCCCCACTAGCTGATTAATGGTTTGCCTGAGGCTCATGGAGCCAGCGCGCGGCGAGGGTTGTATCTCGGGACTCGGGACAACGTCGAGGTTCCGCCGCACACGGGAACGACAAGGTCCATCCCCTGAGCATAAATCCTTCCATACATCCACAACTCCAACAACAGGAGGACGAAAAGGGGCATCCCCCGCGTCGATACCGCCCCGCAAGATGTGGACACCCCAACCACGCGGGCTGGTTGCTGAACTACTGGGGCTCAAGGCGCCAGAGCGTGGCTAGATCTGCCTCCAGGGACAACATCAAGATTCCGCTGCATCCATGGGAGAAACGGTCCATGCCCGGATCATAAATCCTTCCGTACAACTACAAGTTCAACAATCCGGGGACAAAAACGGACATGCCCCGGATCGATACCGGCCCGCGCGATGGTTCTTACAATTCTGGTGTATCACAGCATTCGAGTACTACGATATCAGGTACTCCATACTACTATGGGACACGCAGGGCTAGCGGCACGTGCGGAGCGGTGGCGTTACCGCTAGTCTAAAAAATATATAGACTTAATTACATTTGTCCCTGGTTTTGTTTACTTGATTAAAAGGACCTGCTGCGCTCTCAGAGAGTCTACGACAATTAATTCGCGCTTCTACGAGCCTTACTTTCCCGAACTCCTTGGCTTACTTTGCTTTCATATATCCACCCTAATTTCGAGATCATATTTTCCACACTAATTTCAAGATGTTTTTTTCCAAAAAGTCCAAAAAAAGTGAAACAATCTCTAGAACTTCGGCCAGAATAAAAAACGACCTAAAACTGGGAGAGTTAGTCGTTCTTGCGCAAAATTTCAGTATAAAAAGCTCCGAAAAACAAAATCGGGGCACATTTGTTTTTTTTTTGTTTTGGTCCGATACAAGGGCTCCGCATAGGTGTTGCGGCGGTTATCTGGGCACGACGGTGGATCCAAGCGGGGTTCCGGTTCATGTTTGAGGGGCATGAAAACGGGGATAATGACAAGCGGTCCCCGGGGGGTACAAGCCTCCGTGTATGGAAACCCACGGTGACTTGTGCCACACGGAAGGTCGCTCTTGTTTGCCTCAGCCTTGTCGTGAGCTGGAAGGACCCGCTATGGCGTCCGAGAGACTAGATGTACGACGGCCAGGCAACGATCGATGCTCACCCAGGTGGTAGTCTCTGCGTATGGACTCAGTATAAGCGTTGGCGTGTCGTATTGTGGTGGAAGAGGTGTGCATAGGGAGCAGCTGGCTGCTGCACACCGGGTAATAATCGATACGTAAGGTTTTCGTAGTATATGACACATGACCACGGAGCCTGGTACGTACCCAAGGGGCGACAGGACCCCCTCCACATTATGAATGACGCGTGCCAAGCTTTTAATTGTAACATGGTGTCCAATCCGAGAATCGAACTCGGGTTTCCACAGCCACAATGTGGCGTACTGACCACTATACTAATTAGACTTTCAGGTACACCCTGAGACCGAGTAAAACACACATGCTTGCCGCCAGAACACTCTGCCTCTTAACACCCCTGACCCTGCTCCCGATCCCACCCGGACCTGAGCCCCCCAAACATACTCTGGACACGTCTAGGTGTATAGTTAGGCGCCGACGAGTGTGCCTGGTTGTCACTACCCCTCAGAAACGGGCACGATGTGATTTTGACCAATCTATCCCGTGATGGCTCGTGGGATGTGGTGATTAGACTCGATTCCATGCTGTACACGTTTTTGACTCCTACCGGCGCGGGTATGCCCGTTTTTGGTCATTGCCCTGTTCTTTATATGTATTCTATATACATGGTACATGGAAGTGCCGCAATGCGTATGATATTCGTGCCAAGGTGCTCATACGCGAATAAACTTGCACGTATATCGTACGTATTGATAAATTCATTTTTGGAAAGCAAGTTAATGTTCACAATATGTACGTACAGCAGTGCGTATATACGTACCAGGTACAGCAAATGGGAGTGAAAGATTAAGATTGGGATGTCTGTCGTATTTATCAGGGATAGTATTTCCCGGTAGCGGTAATTACCCGAAATTAATAGGGCTCGAGGTAATAATTGTTGTGTCGCTGATTTACCTCGCGGCATATTTTATATATAAGTGTATTCGAACATGAGAGGTCGCTATCAGCACTACGGCAGTAGTCCTACTATTCAAGTATCAAATGTCTGCAGGACGAAATCAGCGAGGACATGAACAAGTGAAAAGTTGAAACCGATGAACATGTATTCACTCAAGTACTTGCATGGTGCGCAACTGCTACTCTTCTACTATTGTGTACCTGTTGCAGGTGTAGAGTGTAGAGTGAAAATAGTCGAAAATGTCTGTCCGAAGGCCTGAACGAATCTCATACTTGTGCTCCCTGTAGTGCATGGGCCACCCGGGGACGATACATTTTGCCCCCTCCAAAAAATTACGCTTACCATGCTGGGCGCTACGAATATGATGCCGCTGCTGCTGTGCGTATTGACTCCACATGACAGCTTGGCGCGGTGTTGAGTGTTTCATTATCTTTCCTCGTTCATTGACGGAGCATGCAGTCAGTGCTCTGGTACTCAACCCGTTTGATCAACCCGTTTGATCCCCATGCTATTTAATAGTGGCCGGGAGATATACTCAGACAGTGACATGCTGATGCAATCAGCTGTCGGCTGTTTGCTCGAAGAGACAGACGGAGGGAAAGACAGAAAACGCGCAAGAAGGGGCGTGTTTGCGTACAAATGAATATTTCGTTTTGTGAAGAACTACTCAACCACCTCCAGAGCCTGAAAATAGTGACGTTTGGTCGACACGCAGCGCCAATATTATTAAATAAAAGGGTACCTGGTATGTATTATCCTGGTATGTATTATATGTACCTACGAGTAAAGCAGCATGAGATTCCCATTTAAAATGTTAGTCTGTTAGTAGTACTCGGGAGTACCGATTGAAAACACTGTAGTTAAACTAACGATAAACAGGTACATAGACACACACACTCGTACGTGTACATTTTTTACGAACGAGACATGATAGAGTGGGATATAGGCCACGGCTGCCTCTGGCGCACGAAGGGGCTTGCATGCCTCACTCAGCAGAGCTCGGTCCCGAGGCTCAGGGTCTGTCGGAGTGCCACCCCGATCCCACTCAACAGATCCTGGACTCGGGGGGCTTATATGCGTGAGGTAGCCCCACACACTCTTCTCATGTGTTCAACGCCGGTCTTTTAGAAGGAGGGACGTATCCTGGAGTCCGCCGCGGCACATAATATCTTTGGAGTGCGCAGCGCCTACCCTTCGTTATAGGGGCCTCGCAAGCCCGGACGAGGGTTGGTGGCTAATCGCGTTCATCCGCTAGACCTACGTAGACATATGTACCCGTATGCGTAACAATAAATCATACACAAAAAGGCACCATAACAGGAAATGAGCATCATACTACTTTTAATACAGACATCACTTATTCAGCGACGCCACAAACAGTACCTACGTCGTACTATTATTTTATGGTAAATGCATTAACCATTTCCACAACAAGTACGGTACTCGCACGAAAAAATGTATATTTATTAGTGGCCGAGCTTATCACTAAGCATGCCACCAACGGAAGCAAGGCCCCACTCGTGCACGCGGCGAGGGGTCAGAGAAGTGAGAGGGTAGCAGGAAAGGGAGAGAGATTCAGACAAAGGATGAGAGAAGGGATTCCATGGTGCTGATGACGCAGCCAACCCCAAGAACTTTGCCATATCGAACCACGCACGCATGGTCGACCGACGCTCGAGTACTTGCGTGCTTGTAATTTTCCATGGGTGCTTGCCATCCGCCCTATCATGTACCTGGTAAGTAGGTTTGGCTCATCTGTTGCATGAGTTTCGTGCACACAATTTGATGTATGCATGCATGTAGGCTGAATGCCCGGTCGTGTATAGGTGCGTGTAGCCGTGTTCGACGTGGTCTCGTGGTACACAATTTAGTTCGAGCGTGCATGTAGGCTGGATGCTCGTTCGCGTGTACATGCTTGTAGCCGTGTTCGACGTCGGTCTTGTGAGGAAAATGCTCTCACTACCCATCGTTGGAGTCCTCGATGTCTACAGTAGGGTAAGCAAAGTTTGCTCGTCTATCCTCAGCCAAGACACGCATGCATGATCGTAGGCGCAGGCTTGCCCTAGTGTGGGTGTTGGTGAAGTCTCTCATGCATGCTTCACATCTATTATATGTTGTGATAGTAACGTTCCTGTCAGGAGAGTAGTAACGCTCCTTATAGCCTACGTTGGTATTTTCCATCATTCTCGCCGCTTCCCGTCGCACGTTCATGCATATGCAGGTGCTCGTCGTCACTATAGCTGTTACGCTCGCATACGTGCATACACAATACGCTTATGCGTGCTCGACGATCGCTCACAGGCGTGCACATGTAGTGTGTGTTTTGGTGAGGTCTCTCATGCATGCTCCACATCTGTTATGTATTGTCATGAGAGTAGTAACGCTCCTCACAGCCTACGCTTGTCTTTCACATTATTCTCGCCACTCCCCGCCGCATGTTCATCCATAGGCAGGTGCTCGTCGTCACTAGAGCGGTTAAGCTCGTACACGTGCATACACTATACTCTTATGCGTGCTTAACGATCGCTCACAGGCGTGCATATGTAATGGGGTTTTTATTTTAACTCTCTCATGCATGCGCCACATCTGATATATATATTGCCAGGAACGTACTTACGTTCCTCACAGCATATGGTCGCCGTGTAAATTATTTACCACCACGACGATACAGACATACATGGATGCATGCTAGACTACAGTAGTTTCGCTCCTCACAGTATATACTCGTCGTATAAACTCTTCGCTCCTCGTTGCATGCTTATCATGAATGTGCATACGACGTAGACGATATGGACATATGTGAATGCACGCTGGACTAGGTACTACGCTCCTCACAGCACATGCTCGTCGTATACATTATTGTCGCTGCTCCTCGTCGCAAGCTTGTCATGCATGTGCATACAATGTGAACGATACGGACAGATTGGGGATGCACGCTGTACCTGCTGAAATGTCACCACACCCGATCAATTTATACCTGGTACAAGCGGGGCTTCGCCGCGGCGGCCTGACGCCCGCCTGCGGCTACGCGCAATGCCCGTAACGGCGAGGAGTAGCCTACTGAGGTAGATTGGTAGCTAAGCTTAGGGCGAACAAAACGACTCTGTACTGCCAAGGGGTGAACAGCAGTAGTACATGACACCTAATAATGAAAAACACTCACAAACGGAGGCTAGGTTTCTTATTTACATGAGAGGAGAGGATGCGTTTTATACTAGCTTCAATATAACGGCTTCCGAATTTCTTATTCCTTGTAAATATCACCCTATGGTACTGAGGTGTTATGATACGTACGTACGTAAGTACGGGTATATGCATGTACAGTAGTAGCTGCGTGTAAAAAAAAAGAGTGTGTGTGTTTTGTATGTGCGCTCTCCATCACCATATTCTTGGTAAACGTTGCTGCAGCGCCCACCGCCCTCTCATGTCCACGCCCGCGAGCGCACGCGAGGCCCTGCCCGGTACTATATCCAGGCACACACCGACCACTACCATACTGCTGAATACCACGCACGCATGACTACTGTACAGATATCGCATATTAAAATTTTCCTGGTATATGATACTCTGTTACTGCTTGCAGCGGTACTGGTACTCGTACATATAGTACGTAGTACGTGTATATCAGCAGTAAAAGGAGCCGGTACGATAAAAATCCGGGTTGGTCGTCTACATAAAAAAACGGAATCTTGGATTGTGCGGTTTGCGTGTAGAACAAAAAATCATGTACTGGTTGGTATGGCATGTGCACGTGACTAAAAGGGCATGGAATCCTGGAAAAATCGCAGCCCCGTGAGACATGAGTTGGGCACGGCCGAGACCGCCCTTGGCAGAGTAGGCAGAGCAGGGGTCGGCGAGCACGATGAGGGAATCTTTGATTATGCATGTACAGCAGTAGCGTGTAAACAAAAAAGAGCGTGTGCGTTTTGTATGTGCGCTCTCCATATTCTTGATAAACGTTGCTGCAGCGCCCACCGCCCGCATGTCCACGCCCGCGAGCGCACGCGAGGCCCTGGCCGGTACTATATCCAGGCACACACTGACCACTGCCATACTGCTGAATACCACGCACGTATGAATACTACTGTACAGATATCATTGCATATTAAAACTTACCTGGTATATGATACTCTGTTACTGCTTGCAGCGGTACTGGCACTCGTACATATAATACGTACGTGCATATCCGCAGTAAAAGGAGCCGGTACGATAAAATTCCGGGTTGGTCGTCTACATAAAAAAGCGGAATCTTGAATAATGCGGTTTGCGTGTAGAACAAAAAAGCATGTACTGGTTGGTATGGTATGTGCACGTGACAAAAAGGGCATGTACTGGTTGGTATGGTATGTGCACGTGACAAAAAGGGCATGGAATCCTGGAAAAATCGCAGCCCCGTGAGACATGGGTTGGGCACGGCCGAGACCGCCCTTGGCAGAGTAGGCAGAGCAGGGGTCGGCGAGCACGATGAGGGAGTTGCGTGCCGCCGGGTGGACCTCATCGCCAGTTATCGTGAAAAGGGCAAAAATCTACGTCTAAGAAAAGCTGTCGAGCTCTCTCCGAGCAGCAGCTGCAATTTTGTACATGTATTTATACCCGTATGCTCGACCGCGCGTATATTAATGTTGTCGCGGGTCATAGACAGACAAGCATACACGGTTTTGAAGATATGTGTTTGGTCATCGCGTGCAAGAATACCGGTTGCTCGTGCCGCGTCTACTGATCCGTCTGCCGGGTGTTGATTAGGATCGCACACATGATGTCTCTGGCAGCTAACACCGCCTTGGGTATCGTGTGGCTGACCCCTTCCTGGCCAACGGCTGGGGAGAATGGTGTGCCGTGCCATCGTATGAATATATGTTATGCACGCATGTGTGCTCGAAGCTAGGCATGCTTGTTGCCTCCGTACTGTGTTGCGGTCGGCCCAATATATATTGACAATATTATGTTCATGATGTTTGCCTGGCAGTTAGTTTCGTTGTTGGCACCGGACGCCGTCTTGATTATCACGTGGCTAGGCCCTCTCTAGCCAACCAGCTGGGGAGAATGATTCGACGATGTATCGGGCGCAGTTTCGATATACAAAGTAATAATATTGCTATAAGGTCGGGGATATATATCTGTTGATGATGTCTGCCTTGCGGTTAGTTTCGCCGTTGGCATCGGACACCGTCTTGGGTATCGCGTGGCAGACCCCTCTGTAGCCAACCAGCTGGGGAGAATGATACGACGATGTACCGTAGGCAATTTCGATATAATGATACTACGGCTATGGGGTCGTGGATGTATATCCGTTGATCACGAGGCAGAGGGTTTCAACGCTCCACCGCCATCTGCCATGACCCCGTCCCATGTCCAGCCTCTTTCACGGGGCATAGGGTTTAACGCCCACCGCCATCTGCCATGACCCCGTCCCATGCCCAGCCCCTTTTCGGCCGTAGCCCGCGCAGCGCTCTTGGCGGTTTAGGCATGGAAACCCTGGACACTTTCGCGGAGAATCGCGACCAACACATGAGGGAAGTCAAGAGGGCGCCGATCGGGGGTGGAACATGTTGAAAGACGAGATGAAGGCGGGGCGGATGTGGGGTGGAGGGGTTGTCGCGGCGCACTCGGCGCGCTGAGAGGGCTTTTCCCTACTACGCCGGTTGTTGGCCGGTTCGATGTTCACGGTGAGACAAGACCGGAAACATGTCTACGTACACACACGTCGTTGTACGTGTATAGTACCTGGTATCATGCCAGGTACCTGGTACACGATGATTACGTATCATGAACGACGTCCGTACATCGAACACGCGTAGCAGGACGTCCATAAATAATTACCCCTGCGTGGTACGTTGGCTGCTTACATCGAACCGCAGTACCTGCAGTCTGCTTCAGAGGGCAGAGTTTCTCATACGCATCAAGCACCAGGTCCGAATGTCAGGGTCTTGCTATAGAAGTGCGGCAAACAATACTATGCTACCGCGTACCCCACAAAACAACAGAAGCGCATACCCAGATTTCCACAGCAGACCGCTTGATGGTAAACAGGAGCTGTTTTCGTAGCATCGCACACTCGTAGGTGTAACAGGGACGGCAGCAGATCGATCGAGTGCGCACGCAGCATATATATCATAGCCTCGCCCTGTCGTGTTGGGGCGGGTCAGACATCCACGAGCCAACACACTGTTGCCACAGCACGAGAGGGCCACTTACCCCCCTCTCGCGAGAGTCGCTAGTACACGATAAAAGGGACGTGTTTTGAACAGAGGGCCAGATCTCCCACTTCATTGGCAATCGGTCAGTGCCGAAAGTGTTTGCCGAAGGTTCATCCATTTCCGGAGGCGGGGTGTGAACAGAGGGCCAGTTACCCCCCTTCAGAGATGAGAGAAGGTTCAACCCTCGCCGCTGCTTGAGTTCGAGGGCCAGTTATCCCCTCCCGCGTACGTCATCAGTACCGACCTCGCGGGAGGCTCATTCAGTTTCCAGAGGAGATTCAGCGGGGCCGTCCACTCTTCAAGTACACGCATCGCAAAAGACTCATTCAGATTTAGCTGCAGACAAAATATTAAGGAATCGCCTGTGCTAACCCCAGCCTCGATCTAAACCTCCCATCCTTTCAAAACCGGGGCAGCGAGAAGAGCTCGCAGTTAATTTTGATGTTCACAGCTCACAACGGCCACGCACCAGTAGCGAGTACAAATGATTGGAACTAGCGCTATAAATGTCAGATGGCAAATAAAATAATATTAAGGTAAATAAGTAGCAATCATTACATATTTTTACTGACTGTGTGTCTTTCAAGCGTGCTGCCTCCTCCTCAGCGCCAAGTGGCATTAACAAAAGATAACGTTTGATAGTTCGTCTCGCTGCCAAGCTATTTTCCTCACATCTACTACTGCTGTGTTGTGCAGCAGCAGCTTGTCCATCACAAAACGCAGGCCGCGAGAGGTTTACTGTACTCTGTTGCGTTGTAGTGCTGCTACTGTGCTGGAAGAGTCGCTGCAGCGCTCTATCAACACAAATGGACGCGACTAAGACAGCAACATGATGTGGGGTACACCAGCGTACCTCGCTCTCGGCCTCTCAGTATCCAGATGCACACAACAAATAATCAAAAGCTTGTTTCAAAGTCATTCATGAGTAAAGTGTTTATCCCTAGTCGTAATGCACAATCCAAGGGAAGATCCCTTCGTTGTACCACGTATTCACAGATGCTCCATACTCGGAGTATCGAGTATTTTTCGTTCTCCGAGTACTGAGAGTATTAGAGTACTGATGGCCTAAATACTCGGAGTACTTGGAGTATGAGCAGTACTGAAGGCCCAAATACTCCAAGTACTGGGAGTATGAGCAGTACTTATACTCGAGTACAAGCAGTACTCGGAGTAAAAACATCTAAATTACTCGGAGTACTCCGAGTATCGAGAGTATGGAACACTGAAATACTGCGAGTACACAAAGCACCTGAAGTATTTTTTTCTCTAAAATACTCTAATCATGCTTCCAGGTAATGGGAGCATCTGTGAATTTTAAATTGCTATAAACGCCAGTCACATGCTCCCAGAACCTGGGAAGAATAACGACCGAGTCTTTACAAATGATGCAAAGATGCTCCTAAGATACTTCACACTCCGAGTATACTCCGAGTATACTCCGAGTATCACGTAAATTTCGTACTCCGAGTACTTAGAGTATTAGAGTACTGGCGGCCTGAATATTCGGAGTACATGAAGTATGAAAAGTACTGAAGCCCCAAATACTCGGAGTACAAGGAGTACCCGCAGTATCGGACCCCGAAATACTCCGAGTACAAGCTGTATCGAGAGTGTTCAAACCCGAAATACTCCGAGTACGAGAAGTATCCCGGAGTATCGAACCCCGAAATATTTCGAGTACACGAAGTACCTGAAGTATTTTATCTCCAATACTCCTTACTTTACTCCAAGGTACTCGGAGCATCTGTGCAGGTATTCATAAAATTGAGTTTGGTTCAACTCGTAAGTACGTGGAAGAAGAAGAGAGAGAAATAAATATACAAGAGGGGGGGAGGAGAGGTTGAGGTACATGGTTGGACAAATGTCGAACAATTAATTTTTTGCTCGGAAAATAAAGAAAAGGAAAAAATACAAACATGCGGAAGATTGAACGAACTCCGAAGGAAATCTGGAGTTCGTGGAAAGGTACTGAATCGTTGGCGTAATTGAGAGGGGATGGAGAAGAGGGTCATCATGTTGGGAGGTTGCAGTGAGTGCACTGGAAGTGCAGCAGAGGCTGGGAAGGGTTGAGACAAAAAGGAAGAATACCTATTAGTACGGGGCTCTACTCGTGGGTGTGGGCGAGTAGGGGTCTAGCACTGGGAAACGATGATCTTACGAACACGGGACCAGACACCCCCTCCTCCGCCGCTCGTTATCGAAGCAGCTGGTCAGAGGTATAGACAGACGAGCCAGTTCTTGTACCTCGGCGGCATTATCCACGAAGACGCTGACCTCTCACTCGAAATCGAACGACGGATCCGTCTTATGTGGGCGTGCTTCAAACGGTTCGGACCAGAGTTGTACGACATGAAGACGGCTCGACTTAGTCTGAAAATCCGCATGTTGAAGGCCGAGGTGATTGAGACCCTGCTGTACGGATGTATGACGTGGACCCTCGGTGCACAACACTTCGCCAGGCTCCGATCGGCACACCACCAAGTCCTCCTGCGTGTCATTGGCTTCCAGCGTCGGCAGCGTGGCGACTATAGGGGACCCTCTCGTACGCAAAGGCTCTCAAGCAGACACGATGCGAGAGCATCGAAACGACAATCCGTAAACGGCGTCTGTTCTTTGCGGGAGCCGTGGCACGGCAACCCAAGGGGCGACTACCCAGTCGGATTATGTTCGGGACCATGACGGGTGGGGAGGGACGCAGACCGGGCGGACAACCAAAGTCCTGGCAGAAATGCCTTGCTGAAGACCTCAAGGTGTTTCAAGCCTCCAAGGGGTCCACGGCACAGGTCCCGTTGGTGTTTGGAGTAGAGACCGCAGTATGGACCGTTGCAGCAACTAAAGTGGGCAAGTGGCACAGGGGGGTCCTCGAAGCGGCTGAACAGTTCATGATCCGGTGGCACAAGGTAGAGGCGGAACTGAGTAGACAGCGCCACGCATCCGTTGCGGGGGGTGCAAAAGGGAATGAGAAGGGGGGGGGCAACAGTCGTACGGAAACCGCGGCTGATGAGAGCAGGAGGGAAACAGCCGACAGGATAGCAAGGTACCAGGCTGACTAGTAAGTCCCACCTAGACTACCCGTGCCGCGCACCTCTGTAGCCGCTTCGAACGCGGCACTGTTTCTGATGGTCTTTCTTTCCCTTTGTTTGTTTGTTTGTTTGATTTTTTTTTTATTTTTCTTTTTTTCATTTTTCTTTTTGCTTGTTGTATTGCCTGTTGTTGCTTCTCAAGGGGGGCACGACAGCGATGCTACAACCCCTCGCATCATTTGCTTCGTTTACTTTGTTTCACTTATTTATGTTACCGTGATCGCTTTTGCCTTTGTTTCTCCGCCTTCCGTATTTTTCCTAGGACTTTCTTTGGTGGCTTAGCTACGTACGTATTCATTTTGGTTTTGTCATTCCCCGTTCTCTTTCCGGGACTCTCGTGTGTTACACGAGAACGAAACGGAATTGAGTTGGAAGTGCCACGTACCCGTTGTATGGGTGGCGCCCAAGGGAAGGGAGACGGAGGGTGGGGGGGGTCATAGGGAAACCAGGACGGACGAAAGCAGGAAAGAGACGGCAAACAGAGTAGGTGCCAGACCGACTAGCTGGTAGAACCTGCCTGTACTACGGGCACAAACCTGCCTCGGCTGGCCTTTGGTGTGCTCCGGCTGGCTGTCCTTTCCTGTCGTTCTCAGTCTTGCTCTGTTGGCGCTGTTTCGGTCCATTTTATTTTCTTTCATTTCATTTGGTTTTTTATTGGAGGTCGCATCTCCTCTGGGAGAAGCACGACACTTTCTTTCTTTTTTTGTCATGCTTTTTATTTGGTTGCTTGATTATTGATTTGCTTCAGTATATTTACTTTTTTTATTTTTTCTTTTCGCTTTTTTTTTTTTCTCTTTTTTTCTCTTGCATGCACCTGGATTGCTAGCAGGGTAGGTCTTGCCTGTCGTATATGGCGTTGCATTGTCTGCTCTGCTTACTGCACTGAGTGTAGTATCTCTGTGTCGTAGTTTTGTGACCACAGAACTGGTACCTTTTTAGGATGAAGAATCGGCACGGACACTGGGTGTGCTGGATGTCGACGGGTAGAAAGGAAGGTTTAATGTGAAGAACACACACACACACTGGGTGGGAGTTCGGCGAGTTAAAAAAACGTGGAATAAAAAAACACATAGCGAAGCGGCACATAGCGAATGAATGTGGATTTCCATCTTCATTTTTTGCGTTCTGAATTGCACACGTATGTCGAGCTACAAATTAATACCAGAGGTGATACCTGGTATACCACAGGTATGATACCTGGTACGTATGTGACAAGAACACAACCGCACAGCAGCAGCACAGCAGCAGCAGCACAGTAGAGTAGCGGCAGGCGTCGGCGCGGCGGCGGCGGTGGCGGGGGCTACACAGCCAAATTGTTTTCACAGTTGTCGTAGTCGCAGCACCACCAGAAGCAGGGAGGCGAGGACGCAAAAGCAAAAGCAAAAAATGGTAAACTGCTATCGTATACGTACACATCGTACACGTACATGTTTTGGCCTCCCTTCTATAGCTGCTCCTGCTGCTGCTGCTGCCGCTGCGCAGCAGCCGCACGCACCGCCACCAGCAACAGTGGTAGCAGCGGCGGCGGCCAGCTCCTGTTTGGAGAGTCGGGTTGACGATTTGTGTCTGCGGAGCTTGTTGTTCAATGTGTCCTCTGTGGGGCATTATACTCGTACAGCAGCAGCAGCAGCAGCTGTGCAAACGGCGCAGACGTATTCGTTTGCTCGTGCCCTTCACTGCGGCGCAATCCGAAGAGAAAAGTACATCGGCTTTGGCTCGCCGTGCACGATAAGCAGAGACGTGCACACGAATACGGTAGTACAGGAAAACCAGTCTTGATTATAATCAAGATTCAGAAAAACATGTAATCATGTCGAATAATCAAGGTTTGGTGATGATTATTCGTACTAATCATGTACTAATCAAGCGTGAAACGAACAATCAACACATTTTGCTTCGGAAATCCTCGCCGAGTGAATACGGCATTTTGGGCGGGGCGGGGTTCCTCGCCGAGCTTACCGAGCAGACCCACGAGACTTCCCAGGGAGCGGGGGGTGACATGCGCGAAGGCACCACTGCGAGCGCGGTCGCGGCTTGTCGCGGCCTGCTTGAGGCCGGATGTTCGCCCGGCGGCGGAAAGCAGACAAAAAAGCGGCGACAGATAACCACGGTACAAAAATCACGGTAAAACAATTACGGTAAAATAAGAGCGGTCAAAATAGCTCGGTCGAGAAAAGATAGAGGAATTTCAGAGCCGAAACAGAAACTAAACCCTGAAGGGATTTAAAATACCCGACGTTGCACATGAGTAAGCGGGCCACTTACCCCCATTCCCGCGAGAGTCGCTAGTACACGATAAAGGGGACGTGTTTCGAACAGAGGGCCAGATCCCCCACTGCATTGGCAATCGGTCAGTGCCGAAAGTGTTCGCCGAAGGTTCATCCACTTCCGGAGGCAGGGCGTGAACAGAGGGCCAATTACCCCCCTTCAAAGTTAAGAGACGATTCACTCCTCGCTGCTGCTTGAGTTCGAGGGCCAGTTACCCCCTCCCGCGTACGTCGTCAGTACCGACCTCGCGGGAAGCTCATTAATTTTCCGGTGCAGATTCAGTGGGGTCGCCCATCCCTTCAGTACACGCATCGCAGAAGATTAATTCAGATTTTATACACAGGAATAACAACAGATATCACGTTGCACATGAGTACGCCGGCCAGTTTCACTCGTCACGAACGAACCGCTGGTACACGATCGAAGGGCCTTGTCCGAAAAGAGGGCCACATCCCCCATTTCATTGAGACTCGGTCAGTGCTGCAAGGGTTTGTTGGAGGTTTGTTCATTTCCGGAGGCAGGACAGGAACAGAAGACCAGTTACCCTTTTTCAGTTTAAGAGGAAGTTCACACCCTGCCGACGCTTGAGTTCAAGGGCTAGTTTCCCCCTTCCGCCCGCGTCGTCAGTGCCGATCTCGCGGGGGGCTCATCCAGTTTCAGGTGTAGATTCAGCGGGGACGTCCGCCCCTGCAGTGCGTGCACCGCAGTAGGCCCATTCAGAATTTCAGACCCGGTCTCAGGCGCAGATCCAGAATCAGATCCCGAATCGAAGGGGCCGTCCACCCCACTTTTTCCAAGTCGCATCCGAGTACGAGGGCCAGATACCCCATCTCCGCGTCAGCAGCTAGTCCCCGCAAAAATGGGACTTGTTTGATCACAGGGCCGGATGCTCCACGCCCCAGTAATCGGTCAGTGTGTCTGCCGAATATTCCCCACTTTTAGTACGGTGGGGAGGCTGAACAGAGAACCAGCTACCTCCTTCAGACGGGAGAACGCTCACACCCCGCCGCGGTTTGAGTACGAAAGCCAGGTACCCTCGTGCGCTGTGTCATCAGTGCCGACCCCGTGGGAGGCTCATTCAGGTTTCGATGCAGACTCAGCGGGGCCATCCACCCTTTGAGTGCACGCAGCGCAAGAAGCTCGTTCAGATTCAGACTCGGACCCAGTCGCAGATAGAAAGTCAGACTCGAAAGAACTGCCCATTCCACGGCTTTCGCATTGAACTTAAAAACATAAAATAGTACGAGGGCCAGATCCCCCACTTTAGTGCTCGGTCAATGTCGAGGTTTGCCGAAGTTCCAATCATTTCAGAAGGCAGGGTGCGAACAGAAAACCGTTTTACCCCCTGCAGGCAGGAAAAGGTTCACACCCCGCCGCCCTCGGAGTGCGAGAGTCCGTTATCACTTTCCACGCGGGTTGAGAGTACCGACTTCGCCAGAGGTTCATTCAGTTTCCGGTGCAGGTTCAGTGGATCCGTCCGCCCTTGCAGTTGACTTACTGCAGAAGCCTCTTTCAGACCCAGACGCACATCCAAAAACTAGATTCAGACCCAGATAAGATGCAGGACCGAGGGGTCGTTCACCCCAGTCTTGCCGTGTCATACAGACCCGCGAAAACAGACCAGCAGTGCGGGTGCCACCCACGAAGGTTCACACTAGCGTCGCCGCATGATTATGAAGGTCAGATAACTCCCTCCCGCGACAACCGTCAGAAGCGATTCCGCAAAAGACTCATTCAGATTAATGTTCAGAGGCACACCGGCCACCAAAACCTCGGCCTTCCAATTACTATGAACGCCAGTACCGTGTAACCAGCGCAAAGCGCTTGGCACCCCATCGCAATCTAATCCGTCAGCGCAGAGGGCGCCGTAGTTTCGCGGCAGTAAGGCAGGCAAGAACCGCGGGGCGGATGCCCTCGCTTAGACGGAGATTCGCACCTGTACCACTGCTGGAGTAAGAGACCAGTCACCCTAGCGTCGTGCGGATCAGCAGCACCGATCTCGCGGAAGGCTTGCACCTTCCGTGCTACAGACGAAGCTACCCGCGTAGTACCATCCACCAACACGGGGGATGCCAACCCAGCACGTGCTCGAAACACATACAGACTGCAGGATCAAAGCAGTGGCCGCCGGAGCAGCGTCGAGGGAACGCGCCGGCCGCGGGTTGTCAAGCACACGTTCGTTTCGGCCGAAATCGCGGTCGGATCGCGGGTCAGCACGGTCGCGGCTTCCTGGTGGGGAGGCGCTCAGCCGACCTCAGACCGAACTCATGGTACAGAACTGACACATCGAAACATAAATAAATACAAATAGCACGCGGCAGACAGCGCTGCATTACAAGCTCGTGGACATCTGCATAACTCTGACGAGACAGTACCGTGGAGTCGTGGGAGTCGCCGTCAGAGCTCTGTGAAGGGCTCTGGCAGCCCCCTTGGGAGACGCCACGAAAACAAAACGGCGGTATTTCGGTGACCCAAAAAGGTATTGGTGTCGTTGACGTCCCGAACCTCGAGTCACGAGAGGGGTTAGATAAAAGGAGGCCCCTCCGGGACGGCCTCGAGTCACGAGAGGGGTTAGATAAAGGCAGGCCCCTCCGGGCTCCGGGGCGGGCTCAGACCGCGCTCCAAAGCATTGCAACCACTGAACCGCCGCCGAACGTTTATCTGCGATTCGAAGAACAAAAATTGGCGCAGACCTCAGACGGAAGAAAGGCTTAGTGATACAGAATTCAGCCGCGTATGGAATCGCGAACCTACGGGGGTCCCCTCACTAACCCTAACCCTAACCCTAAGGGGGCGGCCGTCACAGACACAGGTCGGGTTTTCAACGACTTATCCTCCGAGATGCACAACAAAAGATAACAAGGACGACAGAACGCAGATAACGACTCAAACAGCGTCCCTCAGCGCCTGTGCGCAGAAGCGCCGCTCCTATTGTCTGCCACACCTTACGAGTAGTCGTTTCGGTACCAATCGGTTTCTTTCGGGTGGTCAGGATCGTCGGGTATCTGGGGCCCGACGTCCGCAGAGGCCGAACACGCATATTGGAACATGCGCGTGTCGGGTGCGCTGTTGGGTGCACTGCTGCGCCTCCTTGGCGTGCTAGAAGTGTCATCCGGTTGACATTTCGACGGGAAACACGTGCGGGGATTTGTTAATGTCGCTGCTGACGGTATCTCACGCTGGGATCGCGACTCCGTTCTCCGTAACCTGAGTTCCGTTCGCCCTGACGTCCCGTGGCAGGCTCGGGATTCGGGGGCCGCCGGGAAGTCTCTCTGTACTTCGGTGGTGGCCTCGAGCTCATGCGCAATGCGGTTGCGGTCTCGGGATTTGGGGGTCGCCGGGAAGTCTCTCTGGACTTCGGTGTTGGCCTCGAGCTCATGCGCAATGCGGTTGCGGTCTCGCCTGGACATACTTATCGGGGGCATTTTAAAGCCTAGGTAGACTTCCGAGTGGGTTAAGGGGTGCCCGATTTTCTCCCGCACTGCGGTGACGGTATGGTCAATGTGTGGTGGCTGTTCGAGTACGTAGCGTACGCGTTCGCCACCAAGAAGTTGCGGTCGGCGACCATCGAGATTCATTTGTCGGCGATCAAATATTTTTTTAGTATTTCGCGTGGTTACGAGCCTGACACAACTCCTCCCGTTCTCGCTAGTGCTCTCAAAAGGGCAGCTCGTTCCCACGACGACGCCGGAAATCAAGCGAGCGTGCGCCGGCCTATTTCGTGGGTTATGTTGCTTGCCGGAGAGTCGTTGGTGCCTACGTGGCGTACGGGGGGTCGGGTTCTGTGGCTTGCTCTGTGTGCATCGTTTCGTTTCTTGACCCGAGAGGTTATATTAGCTGGAACGCGGTCGCGAGTTCACGAGTCTTATTGCTTACGGCGGGCCGACGTGGCCTACTTTCGCGGTATGGCGCAGTTGGAGGATTCGCTGTGGTCGACCGCTGGCCGTGTTGAGGTCCACTTTCGCGGGTCCAAGGGAGATCAAATGCGGGAAGGGGCTGTCCTCACAAGCGTACGTAAGGGCCCTCCACGGCCCGTTGGTGCCGGGGGCGGTGCTGTCGATTTCATGATCGAGTTGATGTCGTGTTACCTGTTTATTCCCTCGTCGGCCCCGTTGGTTGCGTTTAGCACTTGTACCGGCAGATGGTCCATGTGAACGCAGCAGCAGGCGATGGCTGCCCTGCGTCAAGCGGTTGCGTTGGCGGGCGGGCGGGCGTAGGATTACGCTCTGCACTCCCTGAGCATTGGTGGCGCAACGCACTTGTCGGCCTGGGGGGCGACACCAGAGGTCCTGCAGCGTGGGGGATGGTGGGCGTCCGATGCGTACAAGGCGTACGTACGCAGTCACGGGAAAGACGCTGGTTGGGTGGAAAGCGTGATGGCCCAAAGGGGGGCGGGTATCGGGACCCAGCCGGGGCAGGGTACGGAGTGGGGGCAAGTGAGTAAACTCTCCGACCTGGGCGCGAAGCGGTGAAAGTAGTAAGGGGTGTAGCCGGGGGTGCGAATGCAAGGTGGAAAGTAATGAGTTGTATAGCGGCGCACACGCGGCACAGGGTACTGCAAGAACTGTGGGTGCGCGTGTGTGGGCGCGGGGGGTAGCATAGGCGTCCGTATACTGAGCCGTCCCCATGTTGGAGGCTGGCGTGGAGAGATCGACATAGCCAGTTAGGGGTGGAGGTTGAATCAGTTTTACGGATGCTGGCAGGGGGGTTGCTACTGTAGCAACCCCGGGGGCTCTGCCCCTCTCTCCACCCTTTGTTCCGAGCGGGGGGGGCGCATTAATATGATACAACTTCGAAAGCAAAATTCAAAGCGTAATACTATCAAGGTACGATAAAATATGTGTTTCGTATGTAAGGGAGAATATGACCAATCAGATCAACACGGGTTGTTGTACCCGTATAGTCTATGAGGTACACCTGGGACCAGTTCTGCTGTAGCGGTTGACTTGCGATCGAGAGGACGCAGCGAGCCAGGGTCGTCGAAACAGGTCGAATGTGTGATAAAAAAACTGGTTTAGTTCCCCACCCATCCGCCCGAGGTTTTGAGGGAGTCAGTGGAGGGGGAGTTACACAGTCGCAGAAGCGGTATGGCGCTTTATTGTTTTGCTGCTGATCGTAATACGTACTTAGTGGGCGCTGTGTTCGCGCCCGTGTGCCGTAGATTGCGCCGTTAGCAGTAGGGACTAGCCGCGTTGAAAGTTAGGTTATGATGCATATTGTACCGTCTTCTGTTAAGTGTGGTTTTGAAAGGGCAATATGCGGTGATGCGTCATCAGTTCGGATTATGCGCGCAATCTGAAACGTGGGGAAGAGGTTATATTCCGTTGTACATATGGCATGAGGGCTTGGAGTACATATTTTGGTGCACGTGTGCTGTGTTTTTTTGTATATATACGCGACGTATATGCTACGCTGGTACATATTAATGTATGTATGTACTGTTCGGAGTGACAATGGATTCGTTTTAGACGTAGAAAAATGTCCGGTCTATTCGACAAGCCGTTAGAAAAAAACGAAAAATATATATATTTTTGAAAATTGTCTGCCACAACCCTATTTACTTGATTTTAGACTGCAATAACGGGTTGCAGTAAATGCGATTGTTTCCCATACTGCAAACGAATTGAATGCTGTCATTCGACAGACACATGTAATCGATGGAGACCGAGGGGATCAATTGTTATTCATTTTTCAGCAGTGCTTTTTTCCGTATATCCGATTGGAAATGTGCCGGAAAACCCGATTTTGATATTCAATTCGTACCGTTCTGTCTTGGGGGAGAAGTCTTTGACATAACACCATAACTAATACATGCCCTCCCCTCCGCTAGGACATTGCGCACACAGCAAAGCCACCCGGGCTTGAATCCATCAAGTGGCCGACAAGAAATCCATCACGAAAGTTGTCCCACTTTTGAGTAATTCTTCGGATAGCACGACTTACATTTTGTTTTTCATCGCTTGCTCTTTTCGTGTGGTTTATGGGGTGATTTGGCGCTGACATCTTGGCTGAGTTGGCTCGTACGTAAAAGCATTTTTTGTTTGGCCGTGCTTCTGCGATGCTTGGTTTCTCGTAGTCCCGGGCGCTACCTTTGCACGACTTGCTTTGCCGTACGATATCATGCTGCTGCTGTTGCTGTAGGGCGTGGCATCAAGTGGTGGTGGCGTTACAGCAGTATGGGTAGTGTCTACAGCAGAGGTTTTTCGCCGATGGGCGAGGTCGGGCCTTTCCGGTCCACAACAACGATCCCCTCCGAGCATTTATTATTAGTGAGGAAAACACGAGAAAAAACACTTTTCGTAATTGTAGTGTTTGATGAGTACCACTTTGTCCTGAAACATAAGGATCGTTTGGATAATGCAATTCAAGAAAAAACACCAAATTTGCAGACCGACGAGTACCTAGTACCAGTATGTAAAAATAAAACATGTGTTGTGCCACAGCAGCACCGCCAAGTAAGTACTCATGCCAATCATCCTTGCCGAGAGAACCCACACGAAAAAGGGGTGAGTCAACCCCGCAGTGAAGGCGAGATGCAAGATATGCAACACACAACCGATGCAATGCGCAAAGATGGGAGTATCCTGTGCAGCAGCAGCAGCAGCAGCAGCAGAAGCAGCAGCGGCTTCCTCAGCCCCGGCTTCGAGCGTGCCAAAAAAAGAAGCAGCAGCAGCGCCATCGCCGCTGCATCATCCAGGTTTGCCCGCAAGGCAGTAGCAGCGGGGTGACCGCCTCCGGCTTCAAGCGTACCCAGCAAGGGATCCACTGCCCTTCTGTCCGCCATCGCGCAGGAGCTTGCACGAGACAACTCTGTGCTCCGCCGATGCCAACTCCTCCCTGTGGGACGCTGCTACTCTGAGTGGTGCCGAGCAACACTTCCTCGGTGCTTGTTCACCTTATTCGTTTTTTACAAAATCTGCTGCTAGTGCTTGTACGCCACTCTGCTGCTGCGTCGATCATAACATGGCACTTCTTCATCTTTTTTGTTTGAAAGGCAGCATAATTGAATCGTTTTTTGAGGCAATTTGCCCTGTCCGGATTGGTTGGTTTTCTAAAGATTTTCTTCCCCAGGTATCGAGTGTGGGACATTTCCTTGCCCTTTTTTACATCTAAAACGAATCCATAGCCAGTCCTAACTGTAAATCTGGTTGCATACTGCTGTTTTATATTATACGTATGGCGTGCATGGTTTGTTGCATGCAGCACGTAAGTAGTAGTAGTAGTAGTAGTAGTAGTAGTAGTAGCAGTAGTAGTAGTAGTAGTAGTAGTAGTAGCAGTAGCAGTAGTAGTAGTAGTAGCAGTAGTAGTAGTGATAGTAGTGCTAGTAGTAGTAGCAGTAGTAGTAGTAGTAGTAGTAGTAGTAGTAGTAGTAGTAGTAGTCGTAGTAGTAGTAGTGGTAGTAGTGGTAGTGGTAGTAGTATTAGTCGTCGTAGTAGTAGTAGTAGTAGTAGTAGCAGTAGTAGTAGTAGCAGTAGTAGTAGTAGCAGTAGTAGTAGTAGTAGTAGTAGTAGTAGTAGTAGTAGTAG
>MEHQ01003301.1:103960-181355 GCA_008828725.1 Saccharina japonica
AGTAGTAGTAGTAGTAATAGTAGTAGTAGTAGTAGTAGTAGTAGTAGTAGTAGTAGTAGTAGTAGTCGTAGTAGTAGTAGTGGTAGTAGTGGTAGTGGTAGTAGTAGTAGTCGTAGTAGTAGTAGTAGGAGTAGTAGCGGTAGTAGTAGTAGCAGTAGTAGTAGTAGCAGTAGTAGTAGTAGTAGTAGTAGTAGTAGTAGTAGTAGTAGTAGTAGTAGTAGTAGTAGTAGTAATAGTAAGAAGCGCTCTCGACAGGTTGATGCCATTTGTGAATAAAAAACTCGATGCGGACAATTTAACCCACGAATCCAATTAAATCCAATACTACCGTGGGACGACTCTCAAATGAGTCTTGCTCCACCCTGCCATCCTCCAGGACACGGTGAGGATTTTCGTGGACTCGTTCCACAAAATGTTCGGTGGGACTTACCAGGTCGACACCGCAAAAAGGATTGTGACTATCACGGGGCAAGGCCGCTGCAACGGGACGACGTACTCGCAGTGATATGCCTATAAAAAACAAAAGTCTATATCTACTATACAGAGCATTTTTGTTTTTCGAGTGAGACCCTGGAATGTTTAGGGTCTTCCACGGAATGTTTCCCGTGTGTTTTTTGCGGGATTCGGGGATATCTCGAGGTCCTGTAAAAAATGTGAAATGCTGCTCCCGTATAAACGATTCCCGCGTACATTATTATATCCCGTTCCCGCGAGAATGTTTATTCCCGTTCCCGCACAAACAACTCCCGCGCAAATTGATATTCCGAGTCCCATGAATACAGAAACAAGGAATCCCACCGTTATGTAGATGTCCATCACGCCCCGTACAAGGGAAGACTAAGACACGGTGCGAATAAGTATGAACACAGGGCGTTCGATTATTGCAAGTCTGTTATTTTTTTCGAATAAAAGTATTCCGAGTACAGCCTATACAAATAACTTACAGTATTGAGTATACAAAATTAGTATACCCCGTCCCCAAGCAGAACGCTGCGAAGCACCAGATAAAACTTGTATTGTGTATTTATCAGAGAGAGGCCAAGACGGGCCAGAGCGCGGAGCGCGACGACACCCACGGACCAGCCGAGAAGAGTTCGACAGCGTGAGCACTCAACGAAGCTGCTGCTAGCGAGGCAGCAACGCTTAGCATTTATATAGGAATATACAGTGGTCGAGGGAAGGTGTGGCATCGATCGTCTTGCGAAGAAAATCCGCCTGCCACTTTGTTCGGTACAACGCTATGAATAAGTATTATTCGTACGCAGTATTACCATAGGTTTGAAACCAGCTTTCCACAGAATCTCGCGATTTGCTGGTCCATTTGGTTTTCGCCTTTAAAAAACAAAAGTTGTATGTTGGGCGCTACGCAGGACAGTGATTGTTTAATCCAGCTTTCTACAAAATCACGCAACCGGCTGGTGTTGCTGTCTGTAGTCGTCCTCGGAACAACTTAAAAACCGACGACACACATCGTTTATTCCTTTTGCTGCGATAATTGGTGCCCTCCTTGTGCAAGCGTTCAACCAAATAAAAGAAGCAGTGTGTACATGCAAAAACTGGGTAACAACATGGTAACGCATCTTGATGGCGCTACCCTACGTAATTAACAAATGTCACGTGCCCCTTTGTTCAATGTTTCGTAATCAATAAATGGTCATAAGAGAGTTGACTAAAGCACAGATTTTGAGGTTTTGATATATTTGCGCTCCATTCACAACCGGAAGAGAGTAGCCGTGGGGGTCGGATCCCGTACGATCTAAACGTGTGTAACACTGTCGTGGTCGCTAAACGCAGTGCAGTCAGATAACGTCGTAGTCGCCGCGTCCAGTACGAAAAAAAACGTGGAGTACCGAGGTCGCCGTACCCGGCACAAAACACAGTATTGAGCTCCGCTCGTGGCTGTATCCCGCTGGGTGGCCGGATCCCGCCCAAAAAATACCGTCGAGTACCGTGGTGGCGGTATCCCGTGAAAACAATACCGTTGAGTCCAACGGTAGCTAAATGCCACGGTGGCGATATATCATACCAGGTACACATCATACCGTGAAGTCCTGGAGTGAATGAGATCCCTGCAATGTCGGGGCGGTGCTGGTCGGATTCGCCAAAAAGTCAGATATTGCTTGCACCAAGCGCGAAGCACCGTGAGATGGGCGGCAAGTCGCATGAAGGGCGAACTACATCCTACAAAAACCGATTGTGACGTGGGTGTTCTTGCATATGAATGACAACATTGAATTGATTGATTTGTTTTCTGGTGTGACCACTTCGAGAGTCAGCAATGGGTATATTATCTGCCCGGTGGGTGCCTTACCATATACACAGCGAGTTATATGACCATTGCCCTAGTGCGGAGTTAAAATGGGGGCTATATAGGGTTGTGAGTGTGTTTTGACTTTTGTTTCGTGTTTATGGTTAGTCTTTTGTGTGTACGGGCTGGTTTAAGCAGAACGCCCCAACCCCCCCCCCCTGTATACATATATGATATATGTAATATATGTATAGGTTGGGTTGGCGTCGGTTGGTGACGACGCTGTAAAATACGCCTCTCACTGCGTGAGCGAGGCAACCAGGGTACCGTATTTTGTTTGGCGGTCACCAAATCTAGCGGTCAAGTTCGATCATTTGTGCGGGGTGGAGAACCTTTGCTCCGCACAAGGGGAATGATCGTATAACGTAGTGTGTATATGGTAGGGCACCCGCGAGGCAGTTACATAGTGCTCGCATTGCTGTCTCAGGAAGTGGCCACACCAGAAATTAAATTAACTCATTGAAGCTGTCATCCATATGCAAGTCCGCCCCACAAGCGGTTCTTAGGAGGATGCAGCTAAACTTTCATGCGACTCGCCCAACACCTCACGGCGCTTCGCGCTAGCAATGTCTTCCTGGTCGGTCAAAACCCGTCATGCTTCGTCCAGGCACTGTAGGGATGCGAGGGTCTATGGTCATACAACTACGGCCGTGCATGAAAATGAAGTACACCCCCCCTACACATCGAACCGTGCTACGCTCTTTCCGTCGGGCGTGCAGGGCCTGGTGGTAAGGGCAAGGCCGGGGGAACCATCATTTCAATGATCGGGCTGTGGGTGAACCCGACGTGCTCCGTCCCAGCATTGTAGGGATGCGAGATCTATGGGCATACGACTACGGCCATGCGTGACATGAGTACACCCCCCCCCTCCCTCCCTCTGTTGCTTATCTTTGCAGCAAGTCCCCCTCTCACCGCTCTGAGGGTCACGTCCGAGGTGTGTACGTGCTTGCCACTGCATGTGCTCGAGCAACCACAAAAACACACACACAAACACACACACAAAAAACAACATATCCCCTATTCCACCCCCGCTCTGTAGCGAACCCCTCCCTCGCCGCTCAGACAGTGATGTCTGAGATGTCTTTATGCCAACCACAAAACACACATGAACAAAAAAACTAACCAAACATTACCAGGCACACAACATTAGGGGCGGAGGTTCTTCGTCCCCCCACCCCCCCCATCCCCGTGTTTTCATTTCACGGCCAAATGCTGCTTCAGTTACACTAAGATTGGCATGCTGCTAAGGGCCGGCGACCAATGAGTTGCAGGTTCTTGTTAGAATGCTTGCTGACTTTCAGCTCAAAATCGCACTGGTTGCAACCAGATCACGTATGTGATCATTTAACGAGAAGGTATCTTGCTTACGGCATCACGGCAACAGTGGAACGCACGACTGTGATCTGCGTTCTTATACGAAGTATGTATGACTGCTATGAACATTTTGCGTTTTTGAGTGATCTGGGTGAAAAATTCCGGGCATCGCCTAGAATCGAGTTCGACGAGTCAGCCTTTGACCATCTCCAGCCTCCAGAATACAGGGTAGTTTCGAGAAGTCGGTGCGTTCGACAGGCCACGCTAAACCCAATCGGCTCATCGTGTAGACTTCGTGACATTATAGAGACACCGCGCGGTCCACGTGCTCGAACGGGCCTGTGTAGCAGGAGTTATGGCTTGCTGAGATTGTTTCGTACGACGTCAAATGCAGACGTAGGCCTTGAAAGTGCCACGACGACTCCATCCCACGGCAACAGCCAAACCACGGACTTGAGGCTGCAGCTAGACGCTGCAATGCCCGCGTCCATATGTATCATATACGGGAAGAGCATGGCGCTGAACCCGGCGCCATGTAGTGAATCTGGAAGCTGATTTGGTGGTGCAAGTTTGGTTGGGAGTATGACAAAGATAAGCTATCCCCCTCGTTCCTTCGCATTGCTGCCCCTTGTTTGCGCCAGCGCCACCTCGAGTGTGCAACTCCATAGAAGCTGACCTTCGGGATAAGGCTGGGTGGTGTTTTGATTCAGCATACTGGATGGTTTTGTTTGGTGTCACTTAACAAGCACGCCGACTTTCCCTGCTTCCCGTATCGCCGATGAATTTCAGAAATTACCCAAAAGGCTCAAATGATTACGTATGATACCAAGTACCAAAGCCTTGTAAATATTGGGTCTTGTTTCGTAGAAATCCTTAGTTGTTTTTTATATGAGTGTTTACAGCAGTACGGACATCTCATCACTACTAACAGAGTTTTTCACGAACAGAAAAACCAATAGACATGCCTCTACGATGCAAAGCCCCTTTTACGATAACCCCAGAGCCTAAAATTAAATCAATAAACACATAAAAAAACTCAAAACATACGGAAACACACAAATTAAATAAACAATAAAAACAAGCACAAAAATAACAACACCATTTACAACTCAGTCCCCTGCATATCTGTAGCAAACACCTCCCTCACCGGCCAGAAGGTGATGCCGGAGACGTCTTCATGCTAGCCACAGCATGCGCTCGCTCAACTACAGAGGGGCCCTGAACTCTCGCCCCAGGCAATTCAGGCAGTCTCCTGTCTTTCTCCTCGTCCCCCTCCCCTTCTTCTCCAACAATGCCGCCCAAGCTGTGTAGGCAGGAGATAGTGGATGGGAGGAGGGGTAAGGGATACGGCATGGGGAGGAGGGCGGCGGGTATTCATGTCATGCATGGCTGTGGTCATACAATTTAGACCCTCGAACCCCTACAATGCCGAGATGAAGCATGTCGGGTTTTCACCGACGAGGCAGACATTGTTTTCACCAAGCGCGACCGCCGTGAGGTGTTCGGCGAGTCGCATGAAGGGTGAGCTGCATCCCACTAAGAACCGCTTGCGAGGCGGGTTTCGGCATCTTGCACGTAGTTGATTTGTTTTCCGGTGTGGCCACTTCCAGAGATAGCACTGGGTACTCTGTAACTATTTCGTGGGTACCATTTTTTGTACCTGGTACACACTACGTGATACGATGATTGCCTTTGCGCGGAGTTAAGCTTCTCCACCCCGCTCAAATGATATACCTCGACCGCCAGCCATCGTGACCGCTAAAAAAAAACAAAAAAAACGATACCCTGGTTGTGCAGCTCACGCAATGATAGGCGTATTTTACAGCGGCCTTGCAACCGACGCCAACCCAACTATACCCGGTATAACATAGGGGGGGAGGGAATAGGCGATGGTGGATGGGGGATAAGGGGCGGTCGGTAAAATAGCGGATAGGAAATGGGTGGGGAGGGACGGGATCGGGGGTGGTGGGTAGGAGATATAAGGAATAAGGCACGGGGGAGCGGCGGGTTACGGGACAATGGACGGGGATCGGGAATGGAAGGGGGGTATGCTCATGTCAATCATGGCCGTAGTCGTATGACACTAGAAACGCGCATCCCCACATTGCCGCGACAAAGCACATAGGGTTTTCACCGACCAGGCAGCAACGCTTCCACCAAGCGCGAAGAGTGCGGTGTCCGGCGAGCCGCGCAGAGGTTAAGCTGCATCCTACTCCGAACCGCTGGTGAGGCGGAGAATTGCATCCGGATGAGAGCGTCGGATGAAATGGTTGATTTTCTGGTGTGGCTACCTCCAGAGACAGCAACATATTATGCAACTGCCTCGTGGGTGCCTAATCATATACTGGTACACACTACGGGTACGTGATACGACCATTCTTCTTGCGTGGAGTTAAGGCTATATCCACCGTGTGCAAATGAACTAACTCGACCGCCACAGCCATAATAACCAGTAAACAAACAAAAAAAAAGGTACCCTGGTTGTCTAGATCATGCAGTGGTATAACATACACATTTGAAGTGCAGTCGTTTTTTTCTTACGTTCAGGTACCTTATGGATTTCTTAGTCTAATCGCTACGTACCACTCTGAAGGGAGACCTTATTTGTATAGGCATATCCGTGATTTTGTTTTTGTTTATTCCCGCTAATATACCTTCGTGCGCACAGTTAGCACAAAGCCGGTCGACAGAGGGAGGTCGTCCTGCCACTGTGGTCGAGGTTTGAACGCGGTCGGTGCAGTGTATAGCGCGTGGCGTAATCTCAAATTTGTGTTTTCGGTAGGAGTGCATAAAGACAAAACGTGTGTGTTTTTATTCATACGTATCTCTGTGAAAACGGTACGGTTGGCCTTAGCTCTGGGTTCCCTGTGCAGAGATAGGTTCGAGTGCATTATCATCACTTTTTGGGCGCGCTGCGTTGTGCCGTGTGTCACGTAGAGGTGTTACCCTTTTGCCACTTACCCGGATACTCGCGAGTATTACCCGGCTTGCTAATACCCGTCACGGGTACGAGTAACACTTCATACTCGCCGAGTATTTGGGCCCAGAGTACACGGGTACCCGGTTTAAAAGGGTACCCGGGTACCCGTTAGCTTACGTTGGAAACTCCGGGGATGACACCTTATCATCCCCTAAATCACGTCCCCTGGATAGTACCAAGTATTTCGTACATATTCTCCACGAAACCCTTTTCAAAATGAAAATGCTGTCTCACAATGCCTCACGCGTTACACCAGCTTAGAGGTACGCAGTGCAGGACCGGCAGCGTAATGAGCATGCACCGACAGCAGTCCAGCAGCAGTAGCAGGCAAAGCAGCCAAGGGTCTAACCTATCGGAGCCAAGACTCCGCCGGCGTTGCCGCAAGTTCGGGCGCGTCGCACACGCACACAAAAGCGCACGTTACGAGGCAGGCCCTTGTAATGTTTTTTGAGTTTTGATCGACAATGAAATAGTAGTATAAAGTCATTCAAGGTCCCTAATACCTAAACCAAAAGGTTTCTGACCGCCTACACTAATATGAAGTAAAAAATGTAATTTGTACTAAAATCAACTACTTTTTAGTTCTCCCACCAAAATCTAGTAATTATTATCCCCGACACAACATTTTTGTTTTACCCGCACTTTTTTTTTTTTTTTTTTTTCCATCCCATTCATTATCTTCGCACTACTGTCTTTCTCTCTCCCTAGTCGTAACTCAGATCCGGGGTCACAAAGTAGGCTCCTCTCCCCCCCCCCACTAAGCTAGAATATGCAGGAGAAGTATGGGAAGGGAACGCGAAGCTCGTAAAACAGCTAGAAACAGTACAGATGACAGCAGCTAAAAAGGCACTAGGATGCTCAAGTACGACGAGTAATACAGTATTGAGAGCAGAACTGGGAATGTACCCACTTAAGACAAATAGAGACGTGCGTAAGTTGAAATGGCAATATAAAGTAAAGAACATGCCAAATAAGAGGTTGCCAGCCATAGCTGACAAAGCTGTATGGGAGAAAGTAACCAAAGGGCGAGCTGGAATAAGGTGGGATAGCGTAGTCGAGAAAGTATGGAAGGATATAGGAAACCAAAAAGAGACGCTGGCCATAGAGAAATTTAGCGGATACAAGACAGAAGTGAAAGAAAGGATAGAAAGAAGGGAAAGGCTAGCACTGAGAAAGAAGGTGGAAGGGGAAGAACACTTAGAGATATACGGGGGGTTGAGAGAAGGAATAGGAATGAAAAGGTATCTGCACGGCCCAATGGACTTCGCGAAAAAGCTGAAACTGCGATTTCGTGTAGGGGACCTGGACCTGCCAGAAAGAAGGAGGTATACCAGTAGCCGGGAGGAGGAGGAAGTAGATGCACGGATGTGCCCATGTGGCAAAGCCATAGAGAGTAGAGTTCACATAGTGGGAGAATGTGAAAGGTACAAGGAGGAAAGGGATGTGCTTGAGGAGGAGATGAGGAAAATAGACGAGTGTGACATGGAGCAGTTTGGTACACTAAATAGTAGCGAGAAAACGATCGCTATCTTAGGAGATAGATGGTGGCCACAGGCGGCGAAGCAGGAAGGGGATAAGATTAGCAAAAGGTTTCTCTGTAATATATGGAAACAACGTAATGAGCGCCCAAGTGTTGGAGGTGTCTCTATTAGGAGTAGGAACGGTGCTCCGTCTCGAAAGGGATGCGTGGTCAATGGTCAAATGACTAAGGCAAGCAACAAATGAGTACGCCCCCCCCCCCCCCNCTTTGCCGCGTGCACTCCGTGGTAGAGGTGAGGGACGGTAAGTCTAGGCGAGACAGTCGAAAGAGAGGACTTATATGACCCCAGTCAAATTGTCAGCAGATAGTTCCAGAGCACAAAGAAGTATGGGTAGGAACACTGGCTGGGTCAGGAAGCCTCGGCTAGTTGAATACATACGTTCACGTGATCTTTGAAAGTGCACAAGAACACTAGTGGAAAATCGAAAGTCAATCAATTGAAACAAGTCGATCGTAAAGACGCCGTTCCACCAGGCGAACCTGAAAATTCTGAGCCTTAATGAAGCACATGATATTAGTCTCCTCCAAGATGCCCAACGAGACAAAGCATCAAGGCCTTTGAGCAGGAGTTCTGACCATCCCACCAAACACGTAATGGCCAGAATTTTCTGACTGTTCATTATTTTATGGCCGGGATCGCCACCTTGCTGAGTACTTAATCATCACGAGTATATTTTTGCCGGGTCAATCTTCCCTGGTTCGCGGCGGGATGTCCCAACGAATACAGTACTTACTTGAAATGATCGGTAATATTGCACAAAAATACTGTTACCCGATCCGGGAAAAGGTGAAATGTATCATACTCGATTGATTTGCGAGCTTGACTCTGAAGGGTATACCCAAATATGTGTTATTATAGTCGGAATATTTCCCGTGTCTCCGGCGGCATTTTCGCAATTAGTTTGTAGGAGGGCTCGTTGTGCAGGTATACTAGCTTTTGTGTTCTAAGGTGAGGGCCCCCGGACGTACCAAGTTAGGCGGGGACTTGCCAACGCCGTTACCCGAGACTCGTACGCGGGTTAGTGATCAGCAGCCCGTACCTAACCACACGCCATGGCCAGCTATTGGCGAGTTTCGGCAGATACATCAATTGTGTAGCTGTAGCGGGCTTTCGACTGGAAATTGTTTCCTGCGAAATATGCCAACATGGAGAGCGCAACATGAGGGTTTGCGAGACGCTAAAACCAAATGCACCCAAATTGTATTCGCGTCGTCGTCTTCCACAGCCACCACAAATTCCATGTGCGTAGCGGAATTCAAGAGAATAGGGCCGACTCACTATCAGTCGTATATGCTGAACACGTACAGTACGTAGGGCGAACGAGAACATTCTGCAGCACGGAGTCGTATATGCTGAACACGGACAGTACTGTGAATCGTTTGCCTGCAGGGGTTTAGCTCATGGTACTTTCATTGCGTCCATTCGCTGTGTCAGTAGTCTCCAACTCGAAATGGGACTGTGGTGGACCGTAGACACATAGGTGGGCTTCTAGGCGCCGGGTTTGTGCTGGCTGGTGTTAGTCTTGACAAGGGTGATCGATCGGCCCTCATCTTTTATATTCCAGGCATGCGGCCCGGTACTCGTTATGCCTTGTGTCAACAAATTCGGAGCAAAAATTCCATTGGAAATAAAACGCCAATCTGTCATTATCCGTGTTCGGTATATCGAACATTACCAAGGCGCTGCTCTAGTGTCAAACTACTGCTCCATTATTTAGATATACTTGCCATAAAATGTGTAAGTCGCATTTCCGAGCATAGACAGCATCGCCCTACCGGCATGGTACCAAGTATGTATGTAGTCATACCGTCAAATAGATTGAGCGTGGGGGTGCTGATATAACGAAACAAACAAAAGCAAAACATCGTTTCTGCGCTATTCGGGTCGAGGTTGGCCCAGGGTTTACGGCGTTTGTTTCCCATGTTTTGTTTACGTTTCTCTAGAAATCACTAGATGTGTATTTGTGAGGGTGGACATGTCGGAGAGTGGACGACAATACAGAGGCCTTCCACAAAGCCAAGCACCACCCAGCATCGGGATAGTGGCGACTAGGACGATGTTAACCACATGTTTTGTCAATCGTTAGTACGCCCTGGCAAGGCCGACCAAAGAGCTTAGGGCGATTCGCCGTCAGCTGCGCTTCACGGAATCTTCACATTTTTGTTTGGTTCGACCCCACAATGTGTAAGATTGCATATATTAAAACGTTACATATACCGGACACAGATGAGAGCTTTTATATACATACGGAAGTGTATCTATGTTACAGAGTAAACACGCCCTCTTTGGTTTTAGCGCTACACATACTTTACCCTTTGGTCCGACCATCCCCGACAAAACTATAAAATGTAACACCTTGCGAGAAACAAAAGGTTACCCTAACCCATGATAAAATTTACCTCCTGTAAATAAATATGAACCCGAAATACTGTTTTGTATTTTTTGACGACAATTATTGAATTGTAATATGAAGTCATCTAAAGTCACCTGTACTGAAACCAAGTTATTTATGACCACCTATACTAATATGAAGTAAAAAATGATTTGTACTAACTTGTAATAAAATCAAGTAGTTTGTATTCGTCCCACTAGAATCAAGTAACTTTCATCCCCGCCACAATTGTTTTTTTAACCTCGCGCGGCGCAAATTTATTCCGCTGTCCCTTGTTATATTATGGCTGACCCGCCTGTGCTTCGAACTCACGATATAATATAATTATCCTCATTATTTAATACGCTTCGGTCGTGATGGTGATGATGGTGTCGTGTTGGATCTTCAGGACTATGCCGGTTTCGGTATGCCCCGCGAGAGACCGGCTCTACCGCGCGCCACCCGACCCCGATCGGCGCCGCACCACCGCCCCGGCCGCCCTATGCGTCAGCCCTCGGTGACCCCGGCGAGAAAACGGGCCCCGGTGCCGAACTCGGCCAGAGGGGATTGGGGGAAGGCGGCATCCCGGGGACGGCTCGCTCCGTCTCCTGGAACGGGGCGGATCCGCGGGAGGGGAGCGGTTCACGGCGTCTTCGGAGGTCTTTGCGGCCCGGGGTCTAGCACCCACACTAAGATCAAGTCAAATATCCACAATATGCACACTAATTTCAAAATAAAAAACATCCATACTAAAATCACGTTTTTTTTTCTATACTAAAATCGAGTAATTTTTTTTAAAGAGTCCCCCAGATGTGAAAATATGCATTTCCAGAACATCTGTCAGAATCGAAATCGGCCCATAACTTCGCGAATTAACGGTTTCTGCACTAATTTCGAAATAAAAAAGCCAAGACGTGAAAAAAATCGACAAAAAAGGGCCACTGCTGTACGTACAAGGGCTGCGCATCCATGCCGGCGTTTTGATTGTGCCCGTTGTACGTACGCACGAGTACGTGCTGCTATTTTCTGGATTGATGTTGTTGCTATTGCTGCTGTAGATGGTTATATAAGTAGGACAAAGCATGCACCATACATACCTGTATCACCCATCACCAATAACTATATTTGTAGACGATGATGAAACAGAAAATACTGCAGACACCACGTATCGTAGAATTAACTAAATATCAACGAACTTTGAACAAAGAATGCTGACATCATCACCGTATACCAGGCAGTAATCCTGGGCGGGTGTAAAATAGCTCAAACCATCTATATATATCAAGAACCAAATAACAGAATATGGTTCAGCCAACCCATGTACACTGAAACCTGGTGTATTATACAAATATAACGAGAAATATAACCCCACTTTCATGGCATACCAGTAGAACAATATCTGAACCAAAAACAACACACTACCTCGAATCTCCCCGGGAATAACCCGCATAGAAGCATACATTAATATATTAACGATACAAAATCGAGTTTGAACATACCCAAAAATCCAAACTTAACCCCCCAAAAAATCCAGAAACGATTCACCCCGCCGCCGTGCGTCCCAATTTCATGACGCACGCAAAGGACATGAAAGCTCATGCTGCCCGGCCTTCTTCGAGGTGAAACCTTCCTCTTGGAGGGAAGGGGGGGGGAAAAGGGGTGGGATCACCGCTGTGAGCAGCGCACTTTTGTCATTCCGTTTGAGCTCGTCTCATACCACCTCCTTTTAGCGCTTGCGGCACCAGGTCTTGGTCCAGACCTTTGTGATTTACGTACTGCCCGATAGAGCTTTAGGTGGAAAGACAAGGAGCTGTAGCTTCAAGTGCACTGCTCGAACGCCTGTGACTGCAAAAACCTAAGACCACCTCTTCTGGATCTCCTCTGCATACTTTCAGGTGAAAAACCGCGTGCGTGCGTAAACCTGTCTATAGATTGCCCACATGCACCATCAATGAGGAATGATGGGTACGTAAAACAGCAATCCTCTATGCCGACACGACCTGATCAACGGGACTGGAATGGACCGTGGATCGACATGGGTCCGCGACTACAAAAAACAGGGAGTTACTGGGTTTGATAATCTATGTATGGATCAACATTATCACATGACAACACCAAAAAGACCTGTCTGTGTAAAGTATACCTGTTACGTACACCATCTCCGCCCTGACGTTTTCACCCCCATGATGAAATACGATACATACTCAACATGCTACTAACATTAAATACAATGTATCCCCCACCATCTACCCTACGTACTAACCACCTCTCCCCCCCCCCTGCCACACACCCTAACCTAAAACCATACTGCAAAATATAATACTGCTATAATATTAAAATCGTCTGATTGACCACTATTTATTTGTTACAAACATTTCACCCCCAAAAAACCCCTGAAAATTAATACTAGATTTTAACATACGTCCTGTCAACATGGTTGATTGGTTCACACCTGTCTCTATGTGTCTCCCCCCCCCCTTTTTTTAACCCCTACCTACTAATTGCCATTAAAGATACCCTATAGGTACAAATAAATAATGCACACTACTAAAAACCCAAATCACTACTTAATTAAAATCCATCAAGGTGCTTTCAAGTTTTACTCCATAACCTGTCCTCACACCTCTTCTGCAAAATATAATACTGCTATTATAATAAAATCGTCTGATTAACCACTATTTACTTGTTACAAACAAATTACCCCACAAAAAAACCCTGAAAATTCATACTAGATTTTAACATACCTCCTGTCAAGGTTGATTGGTTCATACCCTTGTATGTATGTGTCTACCCCCCCCCCCCCTTTTACAGTTATAAAGGATAAAACGTTGTTGTTGTTCTTACTAATTGCCACTAAAGATACCTTATAGGTACAAATAAATACTGCACACTACAAAAACCCAAATCACTAATTAATTAAAAATTCATCCAGGTGCTTTTAATTTTTACTCCGTAACCTGTCCTCACACACCTCTTCTTATATACCATACATGGCTACAAATAGTAGAACCACTCTATCACGTAAACTCGTCGGAACACTATAGTATACCTGGTACGTTTATTTCAGACTGTTTAATTTTAATTTTAATTTAATTTTAACTTAACTTAAATTATTTCTTCCCCCACAAACAGACACACACTTCCTGAAATCTACAGCCTCAGATTGTGTCCCCCTCATACGGGATGTACATCCTACATGAGGACATATAAAATCCGTAAGTACGCGCGATCGAAGTATTACACTCAGCTAGCGAAGATGAGCTTCGACGAAATCCTCGAGCTCACAGCTGTGGTTTTTTTAATTTTTTAATAAGGACTACTACTATTGCTGTACGTACTGGTGCTGCTGTATACTGATTTTTCACTCTGCTGTTGTTGTAGTTGTTATTGTGGGTGGGTGGATCGGTTGGTGCGTGTGTGTGTCGATCGGTTGGTGCGTACCTACGTGGTTGGGTGGGTGGGTCGGTGGTTGGATGTGGGTGGGTGTGAGTGAGTAGATGTCGGTAAGTACGTGAGAGTGGGTGGGTGTCGGTGGGTCGGTTGATACGTGGTTGACTGCGTGTGTGGATCGTGACCCAGTTCTTATTTTGTATTTTTGTTTCTGTCCGCTATTATACCGGCCCCGCCCTGGCATGGTTCGGGGTACCACTAGTATAATATAATACATGCCATTCGATGCTTTTGTGGCGCGTAGTCTGTTGTTTTGGTGGTATTGTTGTATGGAAATCATTATGGCACAGGGTTGTTATGCCGAATGTTGTCTAGCAACCCTCTTCGAGTCTACCCGGTGCGGCGTTAAGGACCAAACCTGATAAACAATGTGCCGGGTACCCGGGTACCCGGTTGTTAGGCGGGTACCCGGCTGTTAAACGGGTACCCGGGTACCCGCCCAAAAATGACGTAAATACTCGCGAGTACCCGGGTATTTTTTTTCCGGTTTAAGCGGGTACTCGTCGGGTAACACCTCTATTAATAGTGTCACGCGTGCATGTGACATGTGTGATGCGATGCTTTTAAAATATAAAAATAAGTACAGGCCGCAGGTCCAAACACCTTAGGGGCAACTTTGCATATTTCTTTGGAACCGTACGGCTGCTGACACCACCTCTGCCTTCCCTTTACAGGACAAACTTTGAGGTATACTATCATGCGATTTTGGGCGCGTGTGTCGTGTGTCACGCGTGCATGTGCTGTGTGTAATGCGTGATGTGATGTTGAGGTTTCTTTTAGTTTCATTAAAAAAAAAGCATTCCGCTTGACAGGGGTGCACGACAAAAGACAAAACGACACCACACTCCTGAGAAGGTCAATGAAAAAACAACCAGCGCTGTGGCATTTCTGGACGAAATTACGAAAAACAACATTAAAAAAAAAAAATGTATCCTTGATTTTAGGATACCCCCTCCTCGGTCTGGGTCCCGAAAATGGGTACAGGGGTGTCGGTTTTCTTTTTACGTGCGCCCCTGTGCTTGATCCAAATATAGCTTGAGTGCAACTTTCGATTTGTGGACGTGAGCTCGAGCCTATGCAAACGCTTCTCTTCGCCTTTTATTTTCGTGTGCCAATTTTCTGGTTTTGCGTTCGCTATTAATAGTGTGTACTTGATAATTGATCAAATCTGCTCCGTGGATTTATTTGCACCAAGAGTGGCATATACTCAAGACCCAGATAAAAGGTTGATTATGTTTGCACGTGCAACAGCTAAATTGTATGGTATAACTGTGTATGCTACAGCAGTAGTGGCTTCTCGACAGTGCCGGCCGGCCGCCCGCTAAGCGTGCCTATGAAATCGCTTGGCACAGATGGGATTAACCGGTGTGGCGGTGTGCGGAGTAGTGCTGGTTGCCACCATAGTGCCGGCACAGTATTGTTGACTGGCGCATAGTGGATGGTGGCACTATAAAGGGAACATTACTGTAATCGCTTTTTCTGTCAAATGTTGGGCGCTTTTTTAGCTGGTTCTTGCACCACTCACCCAGGCTATATTTTCCTAATATGTATAGCACGTGTACCAGGCGAAATGCTCATTTCGTTGCGCCGCTTCCCGAAAAAAACAAAGCATTCGCCATGATGCGCTCGGAATCTCCTCATACTATTAATAGGTACAACACAACAACAACAAAAAAGCAGGGCACGAGGCATGCAAGCGTTTGGCAGCAAGACCAGCGGGGCTATCCAACAAGAACGCTCTGTCTCGTACTAAGCGTTTTGGCGCATATAACGTGGGAGCGCTATGATCCCTCAGCGTTGTGACTCGCGGTGCGGGCCTACCCAACGAGCACTATCTGTCTCGTATTGAGCGTTCTGGCGCATAAGACGCCAGGGCGCTGTGACCCACCAGCGTTGTGACTCGAGGTGGCCGCGAAAACCACGACCATTGCCTGAACAAACCGGGAGCAGCTACGAGTACGAGTACTGCTGAAAAGGATTTTATTATTTCCATGTACCGGTATGTATGGTCCGTATGATACGTATCTACACATACGTGGTTCGTAATTTATACAGCAGCCTGTTCTGATGATTTGCTTGACGTTTTGCTTTGTTTTTATTGGTTTGAAGATTATGAAGTTGTTCAAACTAAGAAAGGTCAAAACGACTGATGCGGTCCAAAACAATACAAACTTGCAGCTCTAACGGGGGGTATGTCCTGAGTAGGTGCAGAAAGGCGTACTCGTGATCACATATAGAACCGCCTTGGCTAACTCCAGCGTCGGTCTGAATCCCGGTTCTTTTTCCCCTCGGCAGCGGTGGCTGGAATAAGCGCGTTATTGCTTGCGACGCTTATTTAGCTCACAACGCGCATGCATACAATATGTGTAGTATGTATTATACGTACATGTACCAAATGGGCTCCCGTGGCGCGTGCTCTGGGTGTCCGAAGTCGAGAAATCTGGCAAGTGATCGCGGGGAGGCTGTTCGGCCAGCCATAGCCAAGCAGGACAATGGAAAAGCCATACAACAAAAACAACAAAAGAACAGCAGCAGGTTTTCGCACTTGAGTTCACTGTACTTTCCCTCAATTCTGACAAATAGATGCTGTTCGACCAACTCCGCCCCTTATATCATGGATTAGCCTCCCCGGCTCATCTGTGGTATAGGGGGGGGAGTTACCCCAACAAAGCTAGTTGTCAGGATAAAGGGAAAGTACTATAAAATCGAGTAATTATTTTTTTCGGATGCTTGTTCGAATCCGTGATGGGATCCAGGCGATCCGTCGCCTTAGTTCAGCCAGCCAGCAAGGTACGTTGGTCCTGCTGCCGTATGTGGCAAGAGGAGGGCACGAGCCACAGTATACGCTGGACGAGCATGCTGCTCGAACGATGTACGAGGGGCACTCCGCAACATCCAGTAATTCAGGCTTAAGATAGACGGCCCCACAGGCAACTGCTCTCAGTACGCTGTATACATCCCGCAGCAGTGCTACGAGGGTTTTTACTCGCAGGCACCAGCTCGAAGTAGCGTCTCCACTACACTGATGTGATACTGTTCTGTGATATTACAAAAGGTATTTTACGTGTGGGTGAATTGCGCCGTACGTATAATGTTATACCAGGTACCAGGTGTACATACTCCATCGCATCACCTGTTCGATTGTGTCATATAGCACAACATACGAGATGGCCAAGCCCAGAGCTCAGCGCCGGTCTGTGCTTGTTTACCAGCGAGTCATTTGGCTTGTGTTTTGTCACTCTCGAGGGTAAGACTGGGCATGCAACCGTCGGAGGACTCATCGTAAGTGATAACAATGAATAAAACTCGATACACAACCGAGGGGAGGCAAGTTGATTCGTTTCCAAACGTACATCAATATATTTATAGTCGTCACTTTGGGGTTAAAACATGTACATACAGATAAAAAGTGTGGAACCGTTAATATGTATCGACTTAAGTTGTTATTATAGATTGATCCCGCCAAACAGTGTATCATATTTGCCAATATTTAATTGTAGCAGCATGCATGCATGTACCACACTGCAGCAGGGAGGAACCTTCTGCTCTACAGATGACAGAGTCCGAAAAAAAAATCAACTACAGTGTACAGTAGTATGGACCCACAGCAATACAACGCGGACAAACTACCGAAACCGCGTGATCTTGCTTCCTGCTCTCCTGGCGGACGGCAGGCGTGGACAACGTTGTAACCAGCTGATTGTATGTAGCAGTGGACTGCCCGTGTGCTGTCGGTTGTCTGCGATGTCTGGGTACGTACACAACACAAAAAAAGGGCGAAACGGGAAAAGAAAACAACCCGACGAGGGTCGAACTCACGCAAACAAATCCAAAATCGGGCACCGAGACCATTTGACCAGAATACCAAAGATCCACAGTATTACCATACGTACGCAATATTTTTTGCAACACGCCGCACACACATCATGCACAGCACAGCAGCAGACGAGAGAGAGGTGGTAATTGGTGACGATTGATGACGGATGCAAGCCTCCGATAAAACAACTATGAATAGGCACAGCAGTATATACGGCGGACATGCCACAAGCCGCGTGGTGTGGCCCGCTGCTGTTTGTGATGCTACGCGGTGTTGTAACGTTGTTTGTGTTTGTTGCATGTTGTCTGATGTCTCTTGAATTTTTGGAGTAAATTGGTCCGACAAACCTTGCAAATTCCGGAAAATCCAAAAGTTTCGGGGAAATTAAAGCAATAGGTGTCGTCTCGTATATGATTTGCTTCAAAAAAAAAAAAAAAACTGTAGAGCGATAAATCGAACTTCTGGAACAGGGGGCAAATGTGGAATTTAATCACGTTCCCTGGGTATTTTTCAGGAAAAGTTTCGTCAAATCCTGTTGGTCCCATTGCGGATAGTTCAGTCCACACGTTAGTTTTCTCCTAGCCGGTTTCGTTCAGACGTTAATCAGTACTAGTAGTTGAAACTTGCCCAGAAACGGCTGTAAATTCCGACGAGACAGCCCAAATATTATAGGGGACGAGAAAGCAAGCATTGGCTCAACTGCTAACTCTGAAAAGCAATCGAACACAAAAAAGGGGAGGGGTAGCCAGTTGAATTAAAACTCAGCGAGGGTCGGATGGATGTCGAGAGAGATAGACCTGGTACCCGCTACGGATGTGCCCGTCCCGCCGCGTCGGCGTCCCGTCCCGTCCCGTCCCGTCCCGTCCCGTTCCGTTCCGTTCCGTTCCGTTCCGCGCCGTCCCGCAGCGTCGTTCTTGTTTTCGCGCCATCCCGAAGTGTTGTTTTTCGCGCCGCCCCGAAGGGTTGTTTACCCTCGCCGTTCCGCCGCGTGTGTTATATTCAGGTTCCGCGCCCCTCTCGCCGCAAATGTGTCCTGTCCCGTTCCGCGTCTTTAGGGCGTCTGGAGGTGCTAAGGCCAGTGAGCGTCGCACCATGGTCAGGAGTGCTGGCACCGCGAGTCGGTTGCGCATTCGTCTTACCCGATATTATACGTTAGCTTCCGACATTGTCTTATGTTGGGGGTTAATAGGGGAGGTTGAGTAATTTGACGCGCCAGCCTCTGATACGGATACGATCCAGGCGTTGGTCGAGTTTGTTTCGTGGGTGTGTCGGAAGGAAATCAAGCCGGTACTATCGTGGGTAGCTGTCAGGCGTGTTACACATCCACTGCGTCAATTTCCAAATATAGTCGCGCACATCGTCGCCACATATTAAACGCGCGCGGGAGGGGGATGCACGGTCGCACGTCGTCGCAGGAACCCCATCAATACCTTGTCACCCTACTTGGTGGGGCACATTGTGGGGAGGACCGGATCCGTTAAGTTGCGGTGGCACCAGGCCACCAGTATCGGGGTTAGTTTCGAGCCCATGCAGGCGACTAGACTCAACAGGGGTCGGTTACACGCGACGACGCCTGGGGGACGCGTTCCGAGGTATGAGCAGACGACGGCCCCGTCGCTCTCACGGTGGCGTTGCTGTCGGGTTATCCCACATTGCCGGAAACGCCCCCCTGTCGTCGTATCCATACGGGAACAAGGTTAGAGTGTGGAAGTACATAGAAGCCCTCGAGGCGCATGTTGTTACGAAGGCAGTAGTTGATCCCAGCGAAGTCGCTCTACACTCATCGCGTATCGGTGCAGCCACTACGCTGGCGGCCGGGGGGGAAGGTGCCGCAGAGGGTGTCCCAGAGATCAGGAAAATGGAAGTCCTCAGAGTCTTCCAAGGTACATACCCGCAACAAGTCGGAGGACGCGGGCTAGTACCTCGTAAGATAGAAAATACTGGGAACTTAGGGCAAAGGCAGCCAGGTCAGGGTACCGTATGGGGCCAAGTATCGACGCGGCCTCGGAGTTGGGGTATGTCAATGTTTTTTTGCCATTGGGGGTCTCGGTCGTCCGAGACTCCATATGTTAGGGCCCCGGCCAGTCGGCTGGAGGGGGGGGGCTCCCGGGTATTGGCAGCACGATAGGGGACGAGAAGCAGCAGCCGGTGCCGCGGCTCTCGCATCACGCCAGTGGCGCCCCCACCCTGACGTCGCAGATGATAATAATAATGATACCTTGACAATTCGAAGGAAACCTAATATTTTTACGTAAAGCACAGGAAGAAAGAAATTTGAGCTTTGTTGACAACCAACCGACTTAACTTTTGGTAGTCATGGGCTCTGCCGACGTATGGGCTTTACTGACGTAAGTGGTGCTCTGGCGAGCGGCAAGAAGGACGGCAGAGGTGTTCACTCTACTCGAGTGCCTCGTGCTCGATGTGCATAGCTGCGTGAATAGAGCAGAGGCACACTAGCCAACGGGCCAACGGCACGACACTGCTCGCTGCCGACTGATAGGCCTACACTAGGCCTACTGTTGTGGTTTCTCCCGTCCGCCCGCCCGCCCTTTCTTCTTTCGAAGGTGGGTGGAACGGAGCGGTCACATACGTATGGTGCTGGCCACACCGTAATATAGATTTATTCTTGTTTGCGATTGACAGGTAGCGATTCCGGGATCACTGCGTAGCATAATGGGGGTATGTCAATGGTTTTCTACCATTGGGGGTCTCGGTTGTCCGAGCCTCCGTATGTTAGGGCCCCGGCCAGTTGGCTGGGCGGAGGCGACTCCCGGGTACTGGCAGCACGATAGGGAACGAGAAGCAGCGGCCGGTGCCGCGGCTCAAGCACCACGTCAGTGGAGCCCCCCTCATGACGTCGCAGAGAACAGTAACAACATGACAATTCCAAGGAAACACAACAAATCGTTATTTCTACCCAACTACATCAGTACACCCAGTGTCTGTCCTGATTCCTAATCCTAGCGAGATACCTGGTACAAATTATGTGGTCACAGACACCATGAGCCAGAGAAAAACAAAAACAAAAAAGCGCAAATGAATGGGTAAAGCAAGTGAAATATCAACGTACCGGGTACAAGAACACAACGACACGAGCCAAATCACAATAAAGAAAAAAAAAAAAGACAACGAAACACAAAAACGATTTATGAAATGATAAATAATACAAATGGCGCAAGAAACCAGAAGCGCCCCTAGAAAAAAAGCATACGTGCCCAAGAATAACAGATAACTGCCGCACGGGCGAAGCAACACGAAGAAGAGGAAGACACCGGCATAGGACGGCGGGGGGTGTACTCATGTTGTGCACGGCCCTAGTCATATGACCATAGACCCTCGCATCCCTACAATGCCGGGACGGAGCGCGTTGGGTTTTCACCAACCAGGCAGACATTGCTTGCACCAAGCGCGAAACGCCGTGAGGTATTGGGCGAGTCGCATGGAGGGTGAGCTGCATCCTGCTAAGAACCGCCTCTGAGGCGGACTTGCATATGGACGACAGCTTCAATGAGTTAATTTAATTTCTGGTGTGGCCACTTCCGGAGACAGCAATGGGTTTTACTATGTAACTGCCTCGCGGACGCCTTACCATATTAACACTACGTGATACGACCATTCCCCTTGTGCGGAACAAAGGTTCTCCACCCCGCACAAATGATCTACTCGACCGCCAGCTTTGGTGACCGCCAAAAAAAAATAACAAAAAAAAACGGCACCCTGGTTGTCTAGCTCACGCAGCGAGTGGCGTGTTTTACAGCGTCGTTGCCAACCGACGCCAACCCAACCTATAAATATATTTATAGGGGGGTGTGGGGGGAAATAAACAAAGGGAGAAACAAGGCAAAAAGCAAGAAACAAGAGAGAAAAAGAGAAAAATCGTTATCAAGGCGATGATAGTAACAAGTTCCCGTCTCTGCTACGAAACCGATACGGCGACCATGCCACACCTTCTGCCATCTCCTTCCTACCCTCATCAATTGCGGTGTCAAGAGCCGGTACTACCTCTACTGCACCCTCCAGTGAACAACTCAACAAGAAACAAACACCCGAAATACACGAACAAACAATCAAATTCAAGGGCTAGTCGAACCGATACTTTGCCACACGATCTACCATTTCGTTTCTGCATTCGTCGACAGCTATATCAGTACGGCTGCACCCCCCTCCCCTTGTCGCCTCTCTTAGGCGTCCTCAGCTACATGCTGTAGCCAGCTTCTCTCCGCTTCGCCCCTGTGCCACATCGCCATGAAATTATCCCGCGCCTCAAAGACCCCCGATACCACTTCCAACTGTTCTTAGCCGCCCTCCGCCATAACAACGTCTCTGCTCCGAACAGCAAAGGGGAGCTTTCTGTGGAGCCCTCTGTCGCTCGAAAACCCTGCCGTCATCTGCTAGACATTGGCCCAGTTATTTACTGGTCGGCCAGATCCCTGGTTCGTCCCACCGACGATCGTCCCAAACATCACCCGCCGGGTCAGCCGCTCATTGGTCGTGCGCTGTACGGGCCCCGCAAAGGAGGGCGTCCTTTGCGGATGGTCGTCTCAACGTCTCGCATTGTGCCTTTTGGAGAGCCTTGGCGTACGACATGAGATGGTCGGTGCGTTGTCGGCGCTGGAAACAAATGATCTGTAGAAGGGGGTTGTGATGTGCCGTTCGGAGCTCAGCAAAGTGCTCCTGGCCGAGGGTCCACGGCACACACCCGTACAGCAGTGTCTCCATCACCTAGCATGCGCACCATTAGAGTGAACGGGGCATCCTCCATATCGTATAGCTCCCGCTTGAACCGATTGTAACATGCCCTTGCGAGTCGGATGCGTCGTTCGATCTGACATAATGTCCGCGCTTGCGACAACAAGACCACCCAGGTACAAAAACTACATCGCCTGTTTATACCTCTGGCCCGCTGTTTCGATGACGAGGGGCGAGGTCCGGAGTGCCTGGTTTGGTGTGCGCAGCAGCATAGTCTCCAATTTCTTTTCGGATACGTCGAGATCAGCTGCTTCGAAAACAGTCACAATAACGGTCATCATCTTCGCAAGCCCTTCCGCCGACTTAGACACAATACCTGCATCGTCGGCGTACAGCATACCCCATACTGCCCTCCGTACACGTGCTAGTGGGTCACCCTTCACCCCGTCCTCCCCGAGGTCCTCCTCGAGTTGAACCAAGTCCCTCAATATGTCTGGGTCCTCACTGAAGCGTATCAACACGGCGTGTATCACAGCAGCGAAGAAGACATTGAACAGAAGCGGTGACATCACACATCCTTGCCGCAGCCCCAGTGGCATCGAACCATTCAGAGTGCTCACCGTCATCCGTACGCACGCGAGCTCGCGTGCCTTCGTGGAATTGCCGGATAGCGGTTAACACCTTCTCTGGTACGCTGAAGCGTGCGAGCACCACCCACAACACCTGTCGGTCCACGGAGTCATAAGCCTTCTGCAGGTCAGTGAAGCACATGTACAGGGGTTTTTTTTTGGCTCGTCCGAGTTATTGCAGTGGACGCACCACGAACAGCATGTCGACTGTTGATCGTGCTGGGCGAAAGACGCACTGTTTCTCGGGGAGTATCCCTTTGGCCTCGCAGTAGTTGCTGAGACGTGTCGCGACCATTTTCAGCAATACTTTACCTGAATAGGCAACAAGCGAAATCCCTCGGTAGTTGTTGCAATCAGATCGATCCTTCTTTTTATGAAGGACCTCAATGGTCTCATCTTCTGTTTGCTGGGGGGCGTCACTCGTTCTCCAAACATTGATAACCATGTTGCGCAAGTACCGGATGAACTCGGGGTGGTCCAGTTTCAACAACTCGGCTGGAAGGGAGTCTGGTAAGTTTAAATATATACCTGGTACCTGGTAATATATATCAATACGTATCGGAGTTCTTAGCTGGTGAGCCAAAGCTCTCCCTTCGTATACAGTCAGCAGGCAGACCACCATATATATGAGACAAGAACACCAGGAAGAATGGTCGCTATGCTCCACCTGGTATATATGATACGTGAGGTCGATGTACTTAAAGCTTGTCAAAATAGGCTGCTCCGGCATGTCAAACCCAGGCCGCACGTTTTGCACGCGTTGAATATCGGTGCACGCTGTCGTAAAAAGAGTGTACTATGATAGGCGTACCTGAAGAAGACACCAGGTACTCGATGAGCATGTCACGCTTACTCCTGCCATACCTAGCAGCTGCTGCTGTAGTATCAGACTAATAGGGGTGCACGTCGATGGCCGCCCGTGTTTCGCTTCTTCTGCTGCTATGGGTACCTGGTACGTAATATTAGCAGAGGCCAAATCGTAAGAAACCAACCCCGTAACAGAAGCGTCTCTACCGAGTGACGGCCTCAAGATGCCGCTGGCCAGCGGTTTTCCATCTGCGAAAGTCCCCCCCCACAGTAGTACGCGTCGTCTGTCGTCCGGCGGGATTGGCTGGCTCCTCGTGGGTTTTCGGGGGTGCGCCTGCCGCCGACACGAGGCGCGAGGCGCCCAACTTCGAACCGACCAGCTGAGCTTACTGCGAAGTCCGCCTCTGTGGGCATGTGCAAATGCACGGATACTTCTCGCCCCGGCTTCGTACCAGCCAACCAGCCCATCGCCCGGGCAGGATTCAGCGCACTGGTGCTGGCCTCAGCACCTGCGAGGTTGGTAGGCTCTGTTTTTCCCTACCCTCTTCCTACTTTTCTGTGCTCCTGTCAGCCGATCGCGAGACGAGTGCGTGTCCTTGGTTCCTTTCACTCTCTCTGTACAGTCCGGACGCTTTAATCCACATCCGGGGACCCACTCCATTCGTCCCCGGCGTTTATTTAGATTCTAAAATTACCCGGGGGTGACATGTAGAAATATCAACGTCGATAGTTGCATCAACCGGGATCTTTTAGCAGCCCTTGGAAGTAGTTGGACAACATGAACTGCATTGGAGGCGAATAGATGGATGCATGGCGTTGTTTTTGGTGCTTGAATTATATGGTAGTCCCTCCCGCTGCTGGTGGTGGCGCCTTTGAGCTACTAATAGCTAACACAGCAACGTTTTGCTGCTTGCTGTAGCTGCTGATTTAGCTGGTGCTGCCATTCTGCTGTGTAGTTGTGGTCCAGCTTTTGATATTCAACCTAAATATTACACTTTACGTACTGCACTACGCTCGGATTTGAACCAGACCTATACTGGTATATGCCTGGTAGTTTTAACCAGTGATGAGTGGTGTGTGCAATTACCAGGTCTGACCAGGTGCTGGTATATATACAGCATACGACAGAAAACATATTACTTGCCTATTCACCCCCAACGGAGATAGATCTCGGCGTATACGGATTGCTGGACATACGTAGTTTTACTACTGCTGCCGCAATACCACATATCTGGTATGTCTTCAACATTCGACAGGCAGCACACTACTTACGTATGTATCCCCGACAGAGATAGATCTGGCCGTGTTTTTATTGCGGGCTATCGGCAAAAACAAAACGAATTGCTGTAGATACGTAGCTTTGCTGCTGCATGCGCGTGTACAAAAGGCTCGTGAATTCCCAACAGCATTGGAAAAATACCAAGCACCTGTTACTACTTAGCTGGGACGAGGCCTCGAGGTTGAATATTGTAAGACCAGATTCGAGCGCGCGCTGAAGCTCGAATGTGTGCTCCTGTTGTCTTTGCTGCTGCTATCCTACCGATACGATGTGCTGGTATGCTGCTGCTGTCTTTCAGCAGGTTGCAGATACCGTGATACAAAATATGCCTGGTACACAATATCATCTGATTATATTATTTATCCATTTTATATTTGAATTTTACATATAGATACCGGTACGATAAAATGGAGCAGAAATCGATTTTGGGGCAATAGGAAATATGTTTTGCTGCTGATACGCTGGCTGCTACGTAGGTATTTATGTTTGTTTGCCAATGGACTTTCAAAACATTTTTTTTTAATGGATATGAAATCGGGCTTGAAATGTTGTCAGCATAATCACTTCCTATTGCCTACGTACGATTGCGTATACCCCAAATTTTACATCAATTTATCAATTTAGCAAGCTTAAGCTTGCACCTAATAGGCTTCAGGTAGATATCCCTGCGTCTGTCATGAAGTCATTTGTCATATTCTAGTTGGATTCGAAGTGCTGTGCCTCCACCAATACCGCTGGTCCTTCGGCACTATTCAAACACTTGGCGATATCTAATACTCCTTGACTTAATATTTTGGGCTAAAGCCAGAAATAGACATACCTACGCCTTTTGAGCCATTTATAGTGCACTAAATATTGCAAGGTCAGGTTCTGTAGGGTTTGTGGATTTAGGGTCAGTGTATGGGTGTCTTACAGAACTTACAGAAGTTCCGGGTTAGGGTATAAAACCCTTACAGAACTCACAAAGGTTCCGGGTATTGTGGCCCGGGCATACAGAACTCACAGAAGTTCCGGGCAGGCACAAACACGTTGTACCGGTACACCGGGTATTGTGAAACGGGGAGTACAGAACTTACAGAAGTTCTCTGTAGGGTATGAAGGTCGTACAGAACTTACAGAAGTTCGGGGTTAAAACCCTTGCAGAACTCACAGAAGTTCCGGGTATTGTGGCACGGGCGTACAGAACTCACAGAAGTTCCAGGGGGGTATAAACACGGTGTACCGGTACCCCGGGCATTGTGGCTCGGTCGCACAGAACTCACAGAAGTTTCGGGTATTGTGACACGGGCGTACAGAACTTACAGAAGTTCCGGGTGTTTATTGTGGAACGGGCGTACAGAACTCACAGAAGCTCCGGTTGTGGCCCGGTCGTACAGAACTCACAGAAGTTCCGATTGAGGCACGGGCGTACAGAACTTACAGAAGTTCCGGTGATACCCTGGTAACTACCCACCTCAAGGGGGCGAAAAACTGCAAATAAATGTACTCCTAAAAAAAAAACATAAAATGCATTCGAAATACTGCGATTGGTGTACTTCAAACATGACACACTATACCGGTACTAACGCGTATACACCATGCATGTATATACCATTGTAGCTAATTTCTGTTATAGCTGTCTTTCACGATTTTCACTGTAAGGACCGTTCCAACTATATGGGAATTACTTCCGCGGTCATAGATTCACCCCCAAAATCAAAATCCACGTACTTGTGTGCTCGGTTTATGTGTGTTTGTGAGCGAGGTGTGTATCACTGAGGAGACATGACGTCAGAATGCATGACATCACTCCTCAAAAGATGTCAGGAGACGGCACTTTCACCCCTTGACTGACGGCAATTTTTCATTTTTTATCCTTGACTGACGCCAAAATACTAGGTTTTAGTGTGGAACACTCGAATCCACACCCTTGACCGATGCCCATTTTCCCTTGACTGGCCGTCTCCTGACATCCTCAACAATACCCTAGTCTGTACCGGCACACAGGGTATTGTGCCGAGGGAATACCCTTACCCGGGTTATTGTGCCCAAGATGTTACAGAACTTACAGAAGTTCCGGGTACGGGTATGGATGTCTTACAGAACTTACAGAAGTTCCGGGTTAGGGTATAAAACCCTTACAGAACTCACACAAGTTCCGGGTATTGTGGCACGGGCGTACAGAACTCACAGAAAATCCGGGCAGGTACAAACACGTTGTACCGGTACCCCGGGTATTGTAAAACGGGGAGTACAGAACTTACAGAAGTTCTCTGTAGGGTATGAAGGTCGTACAGAACTTACAGAAGTTCCGGGTACGGGTGTAAAACCCTTACAGAACTCACAGAAGTTCTCTGTAGGGTATTTCCCGGGTAAATACGCCGGGTATGGTTCTGTAGGTACCCTACAGAACCTGACCTTGAAATATTGCACTCCGGAAAAAAAATCCTGGCCCTCCCTCTGATTGGCCAGCGCCCGATCGTACCTGTGTTCGCTCAAAGGTTGCCTTTTCTGTGGCTACTCAAGTTGGGCTTCACCTAGTTTCGGCTTTAATTTTACCTAAAATGGCTCAAGCTCTACCTGCAAAACAGGGGCTATTTCCAAATTAAGAAAGCTTCTCCTAGCCATCAGCCAAGCTTCTTACTGAGTTCTTACTGAGTGTGCGGAACTCTGTAACCAAACACACTCCCCCAGCAAAACGTGAATTCGCAAAAGGATCCTGTTTTTTTCATGACAACTCGGGCCACCTGGTCCCAACGGCCCTGTGACCGTGTTTCAGTTTTGCTAGAGAAGGTCTCAATTGAGCCATTTTTAGGTACAATTGAAGCCAAATGAGGTGAAGCCCTTGACTAGACAAAGAGAGGTGTACCTGGAACCTTTCAGCCAACAATAGGTATGATCGGAGGTTGGTTAATCAGAGGGAGGGCCAGGAAGCCTTTTCCCGAGTGCAGTATTTCGTGTACCTATAAATGGCTCAAAAGGCGCAAGTAACCTATTTTTGGCTTCTCCCCGTAATACACTACTAGCGCTACGGCTACGGCTCCGTACGTACGTACATAAGCTGACGTACCTTCTGCGTCCACTGCACCTAAAGGTAACTTACTGACGCACCCGGTGAAGTGTACGTAACTACTCCGATTACTAATGTACCTACGTGATGTATGTCCATACTAGGCTGCGCCAAGCGAAGGTTGTAGATGGTGATGCATGGTGAATTGTACAACTTCTTCACAAATACTAATAAAGCTATATTAATAGTAGATAATGGAAAATGAAATTGCCGAACCTTTTTGCGCCCAATGGGCGAGGCCCGCGGCTTCAAGAACCCGAGCCAACGAAAGTGTACCCGGAGTTCGGGTTTCTACACCGTGCGGCCGGTATCGTCCCGGCGGATAACCTCTTCTGTGTCTGAATCATTGCAGTTGCAGATATATGGGAAAAATATATATCCGGGGATGAAACCATAAACTCCCCGAGAGGCCGATGGCTTCACGAACCCCGGCAATTTACTAATCGGTCAGTAGGGTTGGGGTTTCTACACCGTAAGGGGCGCTATCGATCCGGGGGACCGCCGTTTTCGTCACCTGTTTGTTGGAGTTAAATATGTGTGGGAGGGTTCATGATTCGGTGACGTAACCTTTTCCTCCCCGGGTGGCGCTGGTTCCACAAACCATATCCAATCAGCCAGTGGGTTTCCACACCGTGCGGGGCGGCATAGACCCGGGGGGGCACCGTTTTCATCCTGGTGTGTTGAAGTTAAGATGCATAAAAGGATTTTCAATCTGGGGATGGGACCCTGTCAAGTTCCATATTCCCCGGGTGCCACTGCCTCCACGTTACAAAACAATCAGCAATCAGCCAGTGGCATTGGCGTTTCCACCCCGTGCGGGAAGGCATGGACCGGGAGGGTCGTTTTCGTCCCGTATTTTAGGTGTCCAAGTATGGAAGGCTTTCTGATCCGGGGGTGGGCCTTATCCTCCCCGAGTGGCGCTAGCTTCACAAACCCAAGCCAACTGCCAATCCGCCATTGGATTTAGGGTTTCCAAACTCTGCAGGGCGCTATCGACCGGGGCGACCGCGGTTTTAATTTTCGGCGTGTTGGAGTCGTACATGGAAGGATTTATTATCCGGGATGGGGTCGTATCCTCCCCGGGTGGTGCTGGCTCCGCAAGCCCCAGTCAATCAGCAATCTGCCAGTGGGTAGGGGTTTCCACACCGTGCGGGACGGTATAGACCCGGGGGATCGCCACTTTCGTCTCCAGTTTCTTGGGTGTGTACATGTATGAAAGATGTTATGATCTGGGGATGGGACCCTATCCTCCCCGGTTGGCACTCTATAGTTAATGCTGGATCTATGGAAGGAATAACCCTTGTTCGGTACTAACCTGCTAGGAAAAGCCAGCAACATCTGGTATGGATTTAGCCAATGGGTAATATTGGACTTGACCAATAGAATGCCGATTTCAAATGTCCAGCCAGAAGCAGTGCTGGCTTTACGGCTCCGGGACCGCCTCGGGATTGTCGGACGTATTCAGCACGCGCCGGCCAACTCTCAGCGCCAAATGAGACCCAATACTCCACTGGTTATGAGACCTGAACCAGCCTCTCTACTCATGGGGCAAGGTAGGGCTGAAACGCTACGGGTCGCGAGAACGCGTTGACAAAAAAAACGACTAACAGCATTTAAACAATAAGGTTATGCAGGGGTCTTCGGAAAAAAACATTCCGACGCCACACTTCAAATACTATTGTCGGCAAACCAAACACAGAGGGAGGGGTAAAAAAATCGTCTGGGGACCCCGTGGCGCGTAAGGGGGTTCCATAACATACAAAATCCTACAAAAATCGAATCAGACCAGCAGTAAACCGCAGCACCATACCTTTTTCATATATAAACCAAGTGGCATCTAAATTATGAAATGCTCATATTCGGTCTGTCTGTAATTGGGTAGCGCGATCCGGAGCGCTTCAGCGCCTCCTTGCCCCATCGGCAGGAGGCTGGGTGCCACAACCAGCAAAACATCGGGTTCCATGTCGCGCCGAGCCGGTGCAGTGGCACGACCCAGAAGCAGTTCTGACAGCCATTTAGCCAGCCTAGCTGCTGAGGCCGACTCTTACGGGAACGGAATCCAGAAAACAAAACAGCCTTTCCCCTTTGTGGTGGTGAAACCCGCACAAGACTCCGCTTCTTTTTTTCTGTCCCAAAACCTGCCCGAAAAAGCAAAAAAAACGAGTTTTTGTCACACAGCAACCACCGATGCCACGAGTTCTCGCCTCACAGAGCACGGGTCACGCTAAACCTTCCAAGGCTGTATGCCCCTCTTCTCTGAGCGTCCTCGCTGCCAAGTATGAGGGCCGTAGGTGGCCTGTGGCTACAGGTATCACACATAACGTGAGGCCTAGTCCATTTCTGTCTCAACTTTTGCTGATCGAAACACGGGCCCTGTTTCGATCAGCAAAAAGTTGAGACAGAAATGGACTAGGCCTCACATTATGTACAATACCTCTAGCCACAGGCCACCTACGGCCCTCATACTTGGCAGCGAGGACGCTCAGAGGAAAGGGGCATACAGCCTTGGAAGTTTTAGCGCGACCCGTGCTCTGTGAGGCGAGACCTCGTGGCATCGGTGGTTGCTGTGTGACAAAAACTCGTTTTTTTTGCTGTGGGCTGCGTCCAGAAATGGACCATCACTACCGACGGCACTGCTCGCGGGTTTCTGTACGATGAAGGGAAAACCTGTTTTTTTTTTTGGATTCCGTTCCCATAAGAGTCGGCCTGACCTACGAAACTATTCATCTATAATCTGAAATGCTGCTATTCTGTCTGTCTGTCTGTCCCGGCTTGCCCCGACGGCAGGGAGGCTGGGTGCCACGACAGCAGAACACTAAGTTTCGCGTCGCTTCGCGCCGAACCGTGGCCATCGCTCTGAGTTGCCGACAACCCCGAGCCCAAGCCCGAGCCGGTCCTCGAGGGGTGAGGCATTGCTTCCGGCGATATTAAAGTTCAGAGTAGGAAACAGGCATCTAAGTGCTGATTAAGGCATAAAGCCAACTTTGCTGCTGGCAGCCCATTGGCCGATTTCAACAGTGAGTGCAAGTGCGGCGGAATTACACTACAACCTTTCATCTACCATCATCACACATCGCACAAACCCGAGGCAGCGCAGAGGCAGCCGCAGCACAAAACAAAAGCAAGCAGCAGCAGAGCACCAGGTTTCAAGCCCCGCCGAGCCGTGGCCGTGTCACAATCCAGAGGCAGTTATCACAGCCATAAATAGCTAGCCTTGGTGCTGACACAAAAAAACTGAATTGAAATATTTTGGCAGCTGTGATTGCTGGCTCTTTCTAGAAGATTACAGATGAATAGCGCCATCGAGGTTCATCTACACCCGGGGAGGATGGGGTCCCATTGATTGATCATAAATCAAGCCATATCTCTACAACTCGACCAACCCGGGACAAAAACGGTGATACTCCGGGTCGACACCGCCCCGCACAGTATGGAAACCCCACCTTTACCGGCTGGTCACTGATTGGCATTTTGGATTGCAATCTTCTAGCAGCTGTGATTGCTGCCTCTTTCTACAAGATTAGTGCCGAACAGAGCCATCGACGTTCCTCCTTAACGGGGAAGGATAGGGTCCCATTGCTTGATCAGAATTCCCCCCATATATCTACAACTCGATCAACCCGGGACAAAAACAGCGGTTCTCCGGTTCGACACCGCCGCGAACGGTGTAGAAATTCCACCCTCATCGGCTGATCACTGATTGGCTGAGGCTGGTCACGGAGCAAACGGCACCCGGGGACGATAGGGCCTCATCCCCGGGTCAAAAATCCTTCCACACATTTTTAACTCCAACAAACCAGGGGCTAATACGGACAACCTCCACGTCGATACCGCCCCGCAGGGTGTGGAATCACCAAGCCCACGGGCTGATTACGGTTGACTGGCACTCATGGAGCCAACGCGCAGCCAAAGTTGGCCCACGGGACATCGCCAAGGTCCCGCTGCACCTGGGGATATTAAGTTTCAACCCCCGGGGTCGAAAGTATTTCCATACATCTACAACTCAACAAACCGCGGACGAACACGGACACCCCCCGGGTCGATACCGCCCCGCAAGGTGTGGGAACCCCCAGACCCACGGGCTGATTTACAGTTGGCTGTTGGCTGGCTCTCATGAAGCCAGCGGGCGGCGAGAGTTGCCCGTCGGGGCAACGACGAGGTTCCGCCACACCCAGGGATGATGAGGTATCATCCCCGGATCGAAAATCCTTCCATACATACAAATCCAACCACCCGGGGACGAAAACGGACGCTCCCCGGGTCAAAACAGCCCCGCTGGGTGTGGCAGGCTGATTTGCTGTTCGGCTGAGGCTCATGGTTGATGTCCCGCCGCGCACTGGGGTGGTAAGGCCCCATATCTGCATCATAAATCCTTCCACACATGCACACCTCCCAACAACCTGGGGACAAAAACCGGACATCTCCCGGGTCCAAACCGCCGCGCACGGTGGTTCTTACTTTTCCATTCAAAGTGATACATCACAACACACTAATAGTCCGAGTACTACGATATCAGATACTTACATACTACTATGGGAAACACAGTGCTAGCGCTACGGGCGGAGGCGTGGCCGTACCGTTAGTGTACTAAAATGCTGCTATTCTGCCTGTCTTTAAGTGGGTAGCGCTATCCAGAGCGGTTCAGCCCCACCTTGCCCCATGGGTAGGGAGGCTGGGTGCCACAATCCGCAGAACACCGGGTCCCATGCCGCGCCGAGCCGTGGCCGTGGCACAATCCCGACGCAGTTCTGACAGCCATCTAGCCAGCCTACGAGTAGCTGCTGGCTTACAATTTGTTATTTACTCTTCTGGCAGCTGATCGGTTGACCAAAACCATGACAGTGGCCGCTGACTCTTTCTAGAAGATCGGTGCTGAACGAGCCATCGAGGTTTCGTCACATCCGGGGATGATAAGGTCACATCCCCGGATCAGAAAAAAACTCCATATCTCTACAACTCCGATCGACCGGCGACTAAAACGGAGATTTCCCAGGTAGAAACTGCCCAGCACGGTATGGAAACCCCACCCCCATCAGTTGATCACCGATTGGCTGAGACTCAGTAGGCCAGCGGCAACCGGGGACGATAAAATATCATCCCCGGAATAGAAATCCTTCCATAACTCTACAACCCCAACGACCCGGGGACGAAAACAGACACCCCCCGGGTCGATACCGCCCCACAACGAGTGAAAGCCCCTCTCTACCCACGGGCTAATCTACGGTTTCCTGACCCTCATTAAATCAGCGTGCGGCGAGAGATGCCCCTCAGGGAAACGTCGAAGTCCAGCCGCACCCGGGGATGGTAACGTGCCATCCCCGGATCATAAATCCTTCCATACATCTAAAATTTCAACAACCCGGGGACGAAAACGGACACCCCCGGGGTCCATTTCGCCCCGCAAGGTGTGGAAGCCCCACTATCACTGGCTGATTGCTGTTTTAACTGGGGCGCTGGAGTTCATAGAGCCAGCGCGAGGCATGAGTTGCCCGTCGGGGTAACGGCGAGGCCCAGCCGCACCCGGGGATGGTAACGCCCCATCCCCGGAGAATAAATCCTTCCATACATCTACAACTGCAACAACCCGGGGACGAAAACGGGCACCCCCGCGTCGATACAGCCCCGCGAAGTGTGGAAGCCCCAACACCACTGGTTGATTCCTGTTTTGGGTGGGATCGGCGATGTGAACCAAAAACCGAAAAACGTTTTTTTGGTCGTTTGTTTTCGATTTTCCCCGACCAAAAACCGACCGAAAAGTTTCGATTTTTCGGTTGCCGAAAAAAACAAAACAAAAACCGGCTCAGTTTTTTTCGGTCGTTTTTACCCCCCGTCCCCTACGCCAATAACGCCTACATACATGGAAACCCCGTTATGCATTACGCGTACTGTATGCAGGTTGCACCTGAAAAAGTTTTTGTGCAGGATGCTGGTTTTAATGTGTGAGGCTGGCCTTTTGGGCCGCATGTTTTTTTTTGGAAAAACGCCACCAAAACACGCGGCGAAGCCGCGTGGCTGCCCCTGCCGACCCCGTGCTCCCCAAGGGGTTGGGGTTTGGGTTTCAGGGGTGTGTCCTAAGTTGGCTTGGTCTGGGTCGACTGGCAAGGGTGAAATTGGCCACACACAGCCTGCACAAAAACTTTTGCAGGTGCAACCTGCACATAACGCACGCCGTTATGCATGTATGGACATATCACATATCATGGATACGCCACACAGCAACCAGCTCACAGCACATAGAACACAGCCCGCAGCAGCAGCAACAGTCGCACAGGGCACAGTACGGCGCGAGACGGCGAAGGGTGACCATGTATGTCCGGTTCAAACGGCAGTGCTAACTTTGACTTTGAGCCGGAGGCAGAAGCGGGTGCAAGCAAAGGGGAGAAGGTGGAAGTGGAGAGCTGACGATGATACCGTAGCCGTGAAGATTGTGAGCAAGCCTCTCAGTGGTCAAGTTGCAGCGTCATACGCGGCGGCAGGCTTCGTGACCTGCAGACAGTCGAACTGTGTTCTTTACAAGAGACACGGCAGCTCCGTCATGTCGAAAAAGAACGAGCTCTGTTCCCGATCTACAATATGCATCCATTCATACTCACAGCGCCCCCTTCAGCAACCTAGAGTTTGTTCTTGATCGTGTTATTAATAGTTGTACGCTGCAAGTTCTATGTATCATGTATCATACATATTAATAGTACGTAGACTGCACGTCAGCAGTGCCCTCGTATCATAGTATCCTACTATATATTGTAGCAACTGCTCTGTAGTTATTGTCGGCTGCAGATTATAAATATGTATGTCGGCCTGTGCCGTGTGTGGTGCAGCAGACGCAGGTGCTGCAGGAGGGCATGCCACGATCATCTCGTCACACAATGCCAACCCATGCGCACCGAGCCCTTGGAAATGTTGACTATTTGGCTAGTTTTGTCGGGAAACCGACCTAAAAACCCAACGAGAAATGTTCGGTTTCGGTTTCGTTTTTTTCGGTTTAAAAAACAAAACAGACCGAAACCAACCGATCTTTCGGTGAAAAAACGAAAAACCGACAGGGCCCATCTCCGGTAAGCTCGAGGAACTTATGAGCGAAGTATTGGCAGCATGGGCAGGGAAGGCCGGTCAGCAGCGGAAATGACGAGTAGCCGACGGTTTCGACGCCTTCATTCGTACGCGGACTAACAGCGAGAGGGGCAGACCGCGACGGACGTAGACGCGTTCGAGTGATCATGTCGGCTGGACTCGCACGGGAGCTGTACAAAGTTGGTGCACGTAGTGACGTGCCCGGGAGTGGGGTTGGACGACAGCGCTCATTGCAGTAGCGGTGGCAGATGCAGGGAGCGGTACCCGGCAGCGTCCCTCGACAAACGAAAAAATTCGAAGCTGAAATGGGCCATGATAGAACAGCTTGGCAAGCACAGCGACTGCGACCTTGTCGAGCAACGGGGAAACCCCGTACCAAGCCCGCTAGTAGGGGGCTATCTGTCCAACGCGCAAGAGGAACAGCGGCGAGGGGGGGTGTAGGTGAAACAGGGGCCTCCACTGGTAGCGAGACGATTGCAGAAGCTGGTCGCGGACATGCGCCGACGCGTGCCTACCCTACCAACAGCGGCAGAACGCTTCGCGATGTTACGTGACGTGGCGATCTTCTGTGTCGCGTTCCACACCATGAAGCAAGGATTCGAACTGCCGGTAGCAGTGGCAGAAAAGGTGTTGCAGATGTCGGGGGGCGAGGAATACAATTTTCAATTTATTGTTTGGTAAAACGCTGCGGGAGTCGTCCCAAGTGTTAGTGGTGAAAAGGAACACCGACTGCCGGCACATTTACGCTGTGGCGGCCATGGTCGAGCATCAACAGGCAGCGGTGTCCATGCCGTGAGCGCTAGCGGAGGGATCAGGTTTCCTGTTCCCAAGCGTCCTAGAAAGCGGGGACAAGGGGAACCTGGCGCTGACGCCTACGCAGATGACCTCAAACCTCCAGTCCCATTTGCGAGCAGCGGGTATGGAGGACAAGCGGTATACTCGGCACTCCTTCCGAGTGGGGGAGGCGGCGAGCACCATATGGATGGGACGGCCATGGACGTTCTCATGGAATACGTGGGATGGAGGTCCGTGGCCGTGGCAAGCAGATACGTCGAGGTAACTTCATCCGCGTCGACATCGAACGGAACGAAGCGTTCGCGCGACACTGCGTTCATACAGTCAGACGCGTTACCACTGTCGGAGGCGTTCCCACGGAACCACTAACGGGAGTAGAACCCCCATGGGGCTAGGCTAGAAGTTTGGGAATACTAAGTAAGTAAAATAACCTGCAGAAAGGATACGTAAAAAAACGAGCGACGTCATTGAGATGAGGAAGGGTCAACAAGTATGGGTGTGATTTCATGCCGCAGCAGAGAGGCCTCATTGATCCCAAACTATGTATGAAATCACTTACGTCGAAATGTTACAACAGTAATCTGAAATCCTAGAAAAAAGACGGGACGCCAGCAGAGTGAACCCCTTTGCGGGAAAGCCTCATTGATGTTCAAAGAGAGAGTGCAGGTGAGACACTCTGTGGGCGGCAGCAGAGCTCGACGACAGCACGGCAGAGTAGAAAAAAGGTTAGGGAAAAAACAGGCCATCCCGCCCGTCCATGGTTGGTATCGACGGGTACCGTCGACAACGACATCAGTTTTGTTAGTGTGTATTTTATCAGGGTACCTACTCTCTGCGACGCGGTACAGCGTTGATTGCCGGATAATCAACGCGGGAGTAGTAACCCCGGGTGAGAGTCTCCGGCTGATCGCAGCAGGAGGCATCATTGATCCCAAACTATATAGGAATTAACCTACAGTACGTCGAAACACGTCACGGGCACGAGTGAGTTTTAGGGCAATCTGTGATTGTATGGCGTATAGGACGTACACCCGACAAAAAGCGTAACATGAAAGAGTGCATATATACTCGCGAGTACCTGGCTATTTTTTCTCAGAGATTTGGCGAGTACTCATTAGCAGCGAGCACTTGCAGGGGCATAACTGATTTGTTGTGTACCGGTAGTTGTGTGTGTTCGTGTGTATTTTGTTTTTTTTGTTTTCTCCCCTATTTCGTTTGGAATGCAATACGTACGAGTCTGGGTATCACACCAAAAACGAGGTCAATTTTGACCCACACATAAATAGCACGATAATTTCGATCCCGACACTACACCACCCCTACACAAAACCATCAGTTGATTTCGACCCCATCAGTGAAATCAAATAATGGTCGATCCCCAATAACTCTACATACAAGTTATTTTCGGTGCAACCTCTAAAAATCAAGTCAATTTCGATGCCCCGGCACAAAAACCAGGTCAATTTCGACAACCGACGCAAAATCCAAGCCGATTACGATACCCAAACTAAAATCTAATCAATTTCGACCCGAGACTAAAACCAAGTCATTTTCGGCCCGCAAATACAAAAAACTAACTCCATTTCGATTCAGACCCCAAAAAAAAACAAAAAAAACATGTGAACATACCTGGTAGAGGTTGGACAAGAAGTACATACAGAAAGGAGTGAAATTTCATACATCTATTATACATATGTACATTGGTTTCTTGTCAGTTTTGGCTGGCCTTGATTTTCTTCTGTTCGGGGATGCCCATGAGAGATCAATGTTGAAGCTCATGCTGCATATTGTCGCAGGAAAACCAAAATAATAAAGCCAAGTCAAATTCGATTCCTACACTGATTTCGAGTCAATGTCGATCATTTTCTGCCCGCGCACAAACACGAGTAAATATATAACACCAACACGAAAACCGATTCAATTTTGAACCTACACGAAAACCAAGCCAATTTCGGCCCGCTCACAAAAACCAAGTCAATTAAAAAATACTAGCGGTACGGCCACGGCTCCGCTCGTGGCCCTAGCTTGGCGTTGCCCATAGTAGTATGTAAGTTCCTGGTGTGGTACATAGTACTCGCATTAACAGTGTGCTGTGATGTACCACTCTGAACAGAACAATTAGAACCACCATGCGGGGCGATATCGACCCGGGGGATGTCCATTTGTTGGAGGTGTAAATGTATTGAAGGATATCTGATTCAGAGATGGGGCCTTACCATTCCCGGGTGCAGCGGCACATCGACCATAAAGCCCAAACAAAACGTAAATCAGCCCGTCGGGCTGGGGTTTCCACACCTTGCAGGGCGGTATCGACCCGGGGGGTGTCTGTTGTCGTCCTAGGATTGTTGAAGTTGTAGATGTCCGAAAGGATTTCTGATCCGGGATCAGGACGTTAGCATCCCCGGGTGCGGCGCGCCCTCGACGTTGCCCCGAGGGGAACCTTGCGTCGCGCGCTAGCTCCATGAGAGCCAGTGACGGTAAATCAGCCCGTCGTATTGAGGGTTCCAAACATTGCGGGGCGGTATCGACCTGAGGGATGTCCGTTTTCGTCCCAGGGTTGTCGGAGTTGTAGATTTTTGGAAGGATTTATGACCCGGGGATGAGACGTTATCATCCCCGGGTGCAGCGGGACTTCGACGTTGACCCCAGGGGCAACTCTCGCCGTACGCTCGCTCTATGCTCTCTGGGGCCCAGGCAACCGTAACATTTCCCGTGGGGTTGGGGTTTCCACACCTTGTCGGGCGGTATCGACCTGGGGGATGTCCGTTTGCGTCCCCGGTTAATTGGAGTTGTAGATATATGCAAGGACTTCTGACCCGGGGATGGGATCAAATCATCCCCGGGTGCGGCGGGACCTCGCCGGGCAACCCTCCAGTAGTATTCACCTTTCATCAGGCAAGATATTTCCGGGAATTTAACAGTCACTAAAGATGTGTGGAGGTATATCGTGGTCCGCAGGTTCGGAACAACAAAAAAATCATACAAAGTGGCGCAGCCGCATTTCTCGCCCGTTTTGGGCTCGATTTGGGTCCGGTTTGGGGTCAGGGTTAGGGTTGTGGGTTGGGTTGGGTCTACGCGCATACCTTGATCGCACTAGGAAGTGCTTCCTAGCACGCAAACAACGAACAGCCCGACCCCTGGAAAATCTTACCGGACGATGCGTGTATATCTCCAACCCTGGCTGCGTGCTGGCTCTATGAACTCCAGACAACCGTAAATTAGCCCGAGGGGTTGAAGCTTCCACACCTTGCGGGGCGATATCGACCCGGGGGGTGTCTGTTTTCGTCCCCGGGGCGTTGAGGATTTTCGATCCGGGGATGGGAACTTATCGTCCCCGGGTGCCGCTGGTTCCCTGAACCTCAGCCAATCAGTGAACAACTGATGGGGGTGGGGTTTTCATACCGTGCGGGGCGGTGTCGACCCGGGAAATCGCAGTGTGTCCCCGGTCGATCAGAGTTGTAGAGATATGGAGGGATTACTGATCAGGGGATGGGACCCTATCCCCCCCCCCGGGTGTGGCGGAGTCTCGATGGCTCGTTCAGCACCGATCTTCTAGAAAGAGACAACAGCCACTTGCATGGGTGACCAATCAGCTGCCAAAATAGTAAATAACAAATTGTAAGCCAGCAGCTAGGCTGGCTAGATGGCTGTCAGAACTGCGTCGGGATTGCGCCACGGCCACCGCGCGGGGCGGCATGGGACCCGGTGTTCTGCGGGCTGTGGCACCCATAGAGCAAGGTGGGGCTGAACCGCTTTGGATACCGCTAGTCAAGTACAGACGGACAGACAGAAAGACAGACAGAAAGACATAATAGCATTTCGTAATACTAGTGGTACCCCGAACTATGCCAGGGCGGGGCCTGTATAGCGGACAAAAACACAACTACCAAAGAATAACTGGGCCACGATCCACACCCACCTACGTACGCACCAACCGATCGACAAACGCACCAACCGATCCACCCACCCACTACAACAACAGCAGTGTGAAATCAGTATACAGCAGCACCAGTACGTACAGCAGTATTATTAGTAGTATACAACCAATCTACAGCGGCACCAACTGAACAGCAGCAGCAGTCCAGAAAAAAACTACACGTACGTAGAGCGGACAAAAATAAATCGCCGGCATCGATGCGGAGCCCTTGTTAAGTGCGTACGTACAGCAGTGTCCCATTATTTTTTTATTCCGGTCGAGTTTATATATATATATTTTTTTTCATCCTCCGGCGGATGGGTAAAAATATACCAGGTAGCTTACGCCCTCCACACTTCCACGTCTCACTGCGTGTCGTGTCAATTCGCTCCATGTCCCCTCGGAAGTGTCAGCCCTTGCTGCCTACTACTCCGGAGACTTGAGCATGTTGAAGTCTCCGGAGTTGTTTGTCTGGGTTTTATCTTGAAATTAGTGCAAAAACCGCTAACTCGCGCAGTTTTGGGCCAATTTCGATCATGACGCAAGTTTCGGGACATCCATATTTCCAGTTTTGGGATTCTTGAAATAAAATGAACTAAAATTAGTGTGAACAATTTGACTTGTTTTTAGTGAAGGGGTTAGGCCCCGGGCGGCAACGCCCTCCAAATACGCTGTGCACCCCTCCCCTCCCGCGGATCCGCCCCGTTCCAGGGGACGGAGCGAGCAGTCCCCCGGAGGCCGCCTTCCCCCGCCCCCCGCTCGCCGAGTTCGGCACCGGCGCCCGTTCTCTCGCCGGGGTCATCGAGGGCTGACGCGTGGGACGGCCGGGGCACGGGTGCGGCGCCGATCGGGGTCGGGTGGCGCGCGGTGGAGCCGGTCTCCCGCGGGGCATATCGAAACCGGCATACTGGTGAAGATTCAAAACGACACCACCACCGTCACTACCGAATAGTATCTATCTTATTATTAAAAAAACTGCTATTCTGTCTGTGTGTCTATAATTGGGTAGCGCGATCCAGAGCGGTTCAGCCCCGCCTTGCCCCATGGGGAGCGAGGCTGGGTGCCACAATCCGCAGAACACCGAGTCCCATGACGCGACGAGCCGTGACCGTGGCACAATCCCGACGCAGTTCTGACAGCCATATAGCCAGCCTACCTGCTGACTAACAAGTTTTGAATTACTATTCTGGCCGCTGATTGGTTGCCCAAATCCATGCCAGTGACCACTGGCTCTTACTACAAGGTCAGTGCTATAAAGAGCCATCGAGGTTTCATCACACCCGCGGGGGAGGATTCGGTCCCGTCCCCGGATCAGAACTCCCTCCATATATCTACAACTCCGATTAACCGGGGACAAAACCGGCGATTTACCGGGAGCCAGCGGCACCCGGGGATGATATTATCTCATTGCGGATCAGAAATCCTTCTCCAAATCTAAAACTCCAACGACCCAGAGACGAAAACGGGCACCTCCCGGGTCGATACCGCCCCGCAAAGTGTGGAAACCCCAACACTGGCTGATTGCTGATTTAAATGGGGCACTGGAGTTCATCGAGTCAGCGCGTCGTGAGAGTTGCCCCTCGGCGCAATGGCGAGGTCCCGCCGCACCCGGGGATGATAACTTCTCATTCCCGGGTTCGAAACCCTTCCATGCATCTACAACCCCAACAACCCGGGAACGAAAAAGGACATCTCCCGGGTCGATACCGCCCCGCAAGGCGTGAAAACCCCAACCCCACTGGCTGATTTCTGATTTGGCTAGAGGCGAGCCCACAAAGCCAGCGCGCGGTGACAGTTGCCCCTCGGGACAACGGCCAGGTCCCGCCGCACGCGGGGATGATAACCTCCCGTCCCCGGATAAGAAATCCTTCTATGCATCTACAACTCCAACAACCCGAGAACGAAAACGGATATCCCCCGGTTCTAGACCGCCCCGCAAGGGGTGGAAGCCCCAACCCCACTGGCTAATTGCTGATTTGACTGGGGCTCGTGACCCAGCGCGCGGAGGGAGTTGCCCCTCGAGGCAACGGCGAAGTCCCGCCTCACCCGGGGATGATAACGTCCCATCCCCGGATCATAAATCCTTCAATACATTACAACTTTAACATCCAGGGGAGGACAACGAACATTCCCCGGGTCGAGACCACCCCGCAAGGTGTGGAAATCACAACCCCCACTGGCTGATTGCTGATTTGGCTGGGGCTCATAGAGCAAGCGTGCGGCGAGAGTTGGCCCCCAGGGCAACGGCGAGGTCCCGCCGCAACCGGGAATGATAACGTCCGGTCCCCGTATCATAAATCCTTGCATACATCTACAATTCCAACAACCCCGAAACCGAAACAGACACCCTCCGGGTCGGTACCACCTCCCAAGGTGTGGAAACCCCAACTCCTTTGGCTGTTTTACGGTTGCTTGGCAACGACGGAATCCTGCCGCGCCCGAAAACGATAAGATCTCATCCCCGGAGTAGAAATCCTTTCATCCATCCAAAACTCCAACAATCCGGGGACGAAAACGGGAATGCCCCGGGTCGATACCGCCGCGCAAGGCATGAAAACCCCAACCCCACTGGCTGATTGCTAATTTTGCTGGGCCTTATAAAGCCAGCGCGCGGCGAAAGTGGACCCTCGGGGCAACGGCGAAATCCGGCCGCACCCAAGGACGAAAATATCCCATTCCGGATCGGAAATCCTTCCATAAAGCCACAACTCCAACAACCCGGGGACGAAAACGCACATCCCCCGGGTCGATACTGCCCCGCATGGTAGTCCTTACTTTTTCGATCCAGAGTGGTACATCACAGCACACTGTTAATGCGAGTACAATGTACCAAGCCACAAACCTACATACTACTATGGGCAATGCAGGGCTAGCGCCACGGGCGGGGCCGTGGCCGAACCGCCGGTAATATTAAATGCTGTTATTCTGCCTGTCTGTCTGCTTATCTGTCTGTAATTGAGCAGCGCTATCCAGAGCGGTTCAGCCCCACCATGCCCCATGGGTACGTCGTAGAAAGGCTGGGTGACACACCCCGCAGAACACCGGGTCCCATGCCGCGCCGAGCCGTGGCGCAATCCCGACGCAGTTCTGGCAGCTATCAAGCCAGCCGACCTGCTGGCTTACAATTTGTTAATTACTATTCTGGAAGTTGATTGGTTGCCCAAATCCATGCCAGCGGCTGCTGGCTCTTTCTACAACATCGGTGCTGAAAAGAGCCACCGAGGTTCAGCCAAACCCGGGGAGGATAGCCTCCCATCCCCGGATCAGAAATCCCTCCATATCTCTACAACTCCGACCAACCGGGGACAAAAACACCGATTTCCCGGGTCCACACTGCCCCGCACGGTATGGAAACCACACCCCCACCAGTTGTCTACTGATTGGTTGAGGCTCAGGGAGCCAGCGGCACCCGGGGACGATAAGTTCCTACCCCCGGATCAGAAATCCTTAAATACATCAACCAATCCAACGACCCGGGGACGAAAAAGGACACCCCCGGATCCATACCGCCCCGGAAGGTGTGGAAACCCCAACCCCACGAGCTAACTTACGGTTATCTGGAGTTCATAGAGCCAGCACGCGAGCACGCAGCGAGGGTTGCCCCTGGGGGCAACGGCGAGGTCCCGCCGCACACGATGATGATATGATCCCATCCTCGGGTCAGGAATCATTACATACATCTACAACTCCGACGACCTGGGGACGCAACCGCACATTCCCCTGGTCGAGACCGCCACACAAGGTGTGGAAACCCCAATACCACGGGCTAATTAACGGTTGCCTGGCCCTCAGAGAGCCAGCGTGCGGCGAGAGTTGCCCCTCAGGGGAACGCCGAAGTCCCGCCGCACCCGGGGATTAAAACGTCCCAACCCCGGGTCAGAAATACTTCAATAAATTTACAATTCCAATAACCAGGGGACGAAAACGGACATCCCCCGGGTCGATACCGCCCCACAAGGTGTGGAAACCCCAACGCCACGGGCAAATTTAGAGTTGCCTGGCCCTCATAGAGCCAGCGTACGGCACGAGATACCTCTCGGGGCAACATCGAAGTCCCGCCGCACCCGGGGATGATAATACCGCCCGGCAAAGCGTGGAAATCCCTATACCGCGGGCTGATTGACGGTTGGCTGGCTATCATGAAGCCAGCGCGCGACGTGAGTTGCCCCCCGGGGCAACGGCGAGGGCCCGCCGCACCCGAGGATGATAACGTCCCATCCCCGGATCACAAATCCTTGCGGACATCTACAACTCCAACAACCCTAGGACGAAAACAAACACCGGCCGGGTCGATACCGCCCTGCAAGGTGTGGAAACCCCAACCCCACGAGGTGATTTACGCTTTAGTTGTGGCTCATGGCCGATGTTCCGCTGTACCCGGGGATGGTAAGGCCCCATCTCCGAATCATATACATGTACACCTCCAACAAAAACCGACATCCCCCAGGTCGATACCGCCCCGCATGGTGGTTCTATTTTTTCGGTTCAAAGTTGTACATCACAGCACACTGTTAATGCGAGTACTATATACCACACCAAGAACTTACATACTACTACGGCTCGTATAGGTAACGCCAAGCTAGGGCCACGGGCGGAGCTGTGGCCGTACCGCTAGTTATATTATAAGGATAGATATGGTGTTAGGTTTCAATGTTCGTCCTTGCGCCACTCCCCTAGGCACTACCCGGAGGGGAACCTTGTACGTACATAAATATATATATGCACCAAGATAGTACTACTCTTGCTGTAAACCATGCAGGGTTGTGAACCGAAAACCGAAAGTCGTTTTTGTCGGTCGTTTTTTTTCGGTTTTTCGAAACCGAAAACCGATTTGTTTCAGTCGGTTTTTCGGTTGCCCCAAAAACCGACACCGAAAAACCGCCTCGCCTTTTTTCGGTCTTTTTTTTTTCACTGTCCCCTACGCCAATAACGCCTACATATCTGTATGGAAACCCCGTTATCGATGGATGGACAGCCTCTAGGCCACGCAGGCAGCCGCACGCAGCAGAGCAGCACAGCACCAGTATAATATCGTCATTTCACAGGAAGTGGTCCGGCCTCGTACCCCCTACCTGGTGTATATAGGATTTAGTGTAGACCATTGTTTATATAGGAATAAGTACGACATCGATACCCTTTTTGTATATGGCGATGAGTATGGCCTCGTACGCATATCTGGTATAGCACGGCACCAGTATATCGTGCTTTTATAGGAAATGGTATGACTTCGTACCCCCTACCTGGTTTATATAGGATTAAGTATGCCGTGTTTCTATATATGTACGCATGTATATAAACTTTGTCCATCCCATTTATTATCTCCACCCTTCATTTATCTCTCCCTCTGTAGTCGTAACTCAGATCCTGGGTCACTAAGTAGGCTCTTCTCCCCCCTCCCCACTACGGTACTTGCCTTGCATTTTTATCGCGACAATATTTCAGCACTTTCTTCCCTCGTCGATTTGCGTCGGATTCGGCCTACCCACGCCACTATGGTGCTCTCAGCAATTGGATCCTTTTTATTTTTTCAAATGAAGTAAAAAGCTCACCACGGTGGGATTTGAACTCGGGTACCAATGCTAGTAGCCTTTGAAGCTGACCACAAGTCTACCGGGGCGACCGGCTATTATATCTATATTATGAAATGCTGTTATAATATTCTGTCTGCCTGGAATCATGATCTCGCGAACCAGAGCGCTTCAGCCCCGCCTTGCCCCATGGGTAGGGAGGCAGGGTGCCACAACCAGTGGAATACCGGGTCTCATGCCATAACGAGTCCTGGCCGTCGCGCGCTAAGCATCGCCCCGATCCCAATAACAGTGACAACCGACCGCAATGTAAGGGCCATTTGAACTCTACATGTATTCACCAATGGTCTTTATATTTCCGTTCAGATTGGTACATCACACCACACTATGAGTACTCTTGTCGTTGTCGCGCAAGTCTCGCGATCAAGAGCGTTTCAGTCCCGCCTCGAATAATCAGAAGAGAGAGTGTGAGACAAAAAAAATCGGGATACTGCGCCTCGCGTCGCGCCGAGTGCTGGCCGTTGCGCGTTGAGCATTTCCGACAGTCCTTCCTTCAATTTTATGCACGGGGAGGCAAGGAGGCGGGATATCGCTTGCGGTCAGCCATCAAGCCAGCCCTCTCCGCTGGCTGCTGGGTTGTAGTTTTGGAAACTACAATCCAATTCTACTGAGAGGGCCAATAAGGCAGCAGCAGCAGAACAGCAGCTGTGACATGGGAATGCCTGGGTGCCACAACCAGTGGGACATCGGATCTGCTGCCCCGTCAGTGCGTCGAGCGCTGAGCAATGCCGACAATCGATGCCCTCCGATGAGTTTACTTTTTAAACCAATAAACACGAAGCCTATTGGCCGACATTGACAGCAAAAAATGTCGATGGCTGTAATTGCAAAGAGGCGAGACTCCTGCTGCGGCTTGCAGCAGCAGCAGCAGTACCACCATCAACGCCGCCACCACCACTAACAGCAGCAACAGCAGCTACCACCACCAACACCAACATCAACGCCGCCACCACCTACAGCAGCAGCAGCAGGAGCAGCTACACGGAGGTGGGCCTGGCACCTGGACGCGACTACACGCTGCCGAGACTGGTGAGATGATGGACTACACAGAGGAAACCCTGATTCAAAAATATAGATCGGGTCGATCTGCTGTGCTCCAAAAAGGAGAAATTCATTAGCCTATGCAGCAGTACCGTACAGCAGCAGTATACGTATTACTAGAAGCTTTCCGCAGCAGCTGTCATATGCTGTAAAATATGTGCCCACGTATGGGCCTTGGCATTTGCATGTTCGCTATTACTGGGGCCTCTCGGGGCTTCTAGATATTTATATTGCGGTCGGCATTGCTACGTACCGGAACCAGGTGTCAGATGTGACGACAAGCTTATGATTCGTACCAGATACTCAGAGAGTATACGAGTACGTAAAGAGTACAGAGTTCTCTACAGCAGCATGTAGTAAAGTCCTGCACGACTGTACTACCATATACGAGTATTAATAGCATCATGTTCTTGCTGTTGCAGTAGAAATTGCTTCGTATAGGTGCCAGGTATCACATGTGATGACATGACACAAATTGGGCGCTGTTCGCGTTACTGCTAATATTTCATGACCCCCCCCCCCTTCGCATTACACTGTTTGTTACCTACCTACTGTAGTACGGGATTGGTTATAATATATGATGCTGACGTCGTCGCGGTCGTACAGTTTTTTTTTTTTTTTTTGCTGTCACGCCAAACGCCAAGGGTGGAAATTGTTTATGATGATCTGTGACGACGTGACGACACACGACACAAAAGGCGGCATGTGATACGCCCGTGTACGTACGTATACAGTATATGATACCTGGTACCTGGTGCATACAACGCTGTATGTTAAAGTGTTTCATAAAGCTACCACCGCTCTGTTGGTATCGGGGATGGGTCGTTTATGCGTGTTCCTGAATGTTCTCGGACACAAGGATGCTTTGCCGCGGACACTGTTCGGATTCCGGGCGACCTAATCATCCACGGGGACAATCCACGCGATATCATCGACGGCATCTTCACCGATCTTGACGTGTTTGGGCCCGGTGGGAGCCACGAACTAAAATTTTCCCTGACAAGAAGGTCCGTGCTCGGGTCGCGAAACGGCGATCAACGCAAGCTCAATGACAACATCATCCAGCGTGTTCCAGGCGAGGAGTTCGAGTCTCTCAGCGTTGACGACACCCAGGACATGGGCAGCGCCGTCAACTACCCCGTGGAGTCCTTACACACGTTGACACCAGCAGGGATGCCCACTCATCGAGCTGCACTGAATATCGGCACCCCATTCATCTTGCTACGCACGATCAACCTGGCATCAGGATTGTTCAACGGCACACGTTGCCTTCTGGCGAGTGCTTCACCACGGGTACTTCACGTCGAAATTGCCACAGGACCGAATGCGGGCAAGACGGCCTTCGTGCCCCGTTGCATGCTAACTTCCAACGAGAGTGAGCTGCCTTTTGTCCTTCCTCGACGGCAATCCCCCGTGGCTTCGTGCTTTGTCATGACCATCAACAAGGCACAGGGATAAACATTGGACCAGGTGGGTATCTTTTTGCACCGCCCGGTGTTCTCCCACGGTCAGCTATATGTGGCCGTGTCAAGCGCAACATCACCGCGGAATCTCCGTTTCATGGTGACTGGGGGGGGGCACGGGGCTTCCGGGTGGAACACGACCCATCTGCACCTCAAATTCCGTCTACAAGGAGGTGCTCATGGGTTCGGGCCAGGGACGCTGCGGGGGGGAGGGGGGTCGCCTCAGTGGTAGATGTGAGAAAAACCACCACGGTGATCTGTGTGAAATGCATGTAGCAGTTCACAGGCCAATTCCAGGGATACCGGGGGGAGGGCGTCACCTCGAAAGTACACGTCGGGAGAGTCACGGCAGTGACCTGTGTAAGATATGTACCTCAACGATTTGAAGATGTACAGTATGTAGTCGTGCGGTAGATTTCCTGGACAGGGTGACCCGCATTAATCAACAACGTTTTACGTTTTCTTTATTTTCTATAATATTTTCCTGGAGTGATCCTGTGTACCGGCCATACGCTTACGTGCTGCAAACGGCTACGCAGGGCTAGCGCCACGAAGGAGCCGTGGCCGTACCGCTAGTATGTAATTAGACATACTTACTTTTGTATTTTTTTTTTAATCGCCGGGTTGACCCATCCCTGGCCCCTCAAGCTTCCCACTTCGACACCGCCTCCTTCGATTACTTGCAGAACCTCTCTCCTCTTTCCAGCCTCTTTGTTTCCTACGTGTTTTTCCGCGAGAGCCTTTTCGGTGTTGTGTTCGTACGTGTACCCAGAGCACGGCAGCGCGGGCGAGCCCGGAGCCATCGCGGGTATGGGAGGGCGCTGGCCAGTAGAGAGGGGGAAGGAAGGAGCGCGGTTGCCTTCTTCGTAGCTAGGCGTGGCGTGTCCATCGAGACACCGAGGCAAGCATGAAGCAGCTTTGAATTCGTTGCTGCTGGTGCCAACAATCCAGCCTGCCCAATTTTATAAGGGTCGGTTCTGACTGTAAAACAAAATTCAAGCGGTGCTTATTCCTCGAACACATATTATGTACAGAGAGCGAGCTACGAGTTTGGACACCAACATGGTCAAGCGCGAGAACGAGGGCCATGGTGAGCACCGGGCTTCACGCGAGAATGGCCACAGGGCTCACTAGGCCAGAGGCAGTAGAGCTCGACCCGGACCGAAACGACGGCGAGGTGATCGCGGGTGGGTGGAGAGCGTCGAGGCTGACAGGAGATGACAGAGGTTCCGACTTTTTTTTTTGAGAGGCGCAACCATGACAGAGACCCGACGGCGCGACGAGATTTTTTTCCTATATCAATTTTTTTTGTAAATTTTTTCCACCCGTTTTTCTTTCATTTTCATTTTTCGCTTATTCTTCTGTCGTTTTGTTCGCGTACGAGTATGAATCATACTTCTTTCTCAGTTTTGTGAGTATTGTTTTTCGTATTTCACAACTTGACGACCGCGTGCTGTGCTCTCTCTTTCATACACAGTACGAAGTACTGCTGTTGGAATACCACACATACCAGGTAATCACGAAAAAGGAACAAAAAACACCCAGCAGGCGGCGCGGCGCCGTGCTGTGAGCCGTGTTGCTGTATTTTCTCTTTCGAATAACGAGTACAGCTTTGTTGTCCTGGAGCATGGAGCTCTTGGCATTTGCAACTCGCCAGTTTCCTCCTTAACTTAATGTGCCACCTGTGACTTTATTTCACATTGGAGTGTTTGCGCTAGAAGTAAAAAAAATATTGACTTTCCTTCCGCTCAAAAAAGTCAATTCCCTTCCCCTCATGGTTTCGGTGTGTTTGCGATAGAAGTAAACAAAATCCTGCAGGCGACGCCTCCGAAAATGATAAGGGAAGTGGGGTGAGGCAATGCGGCAAACCAAACAAACAACGAAAACAAAAAGTAGCGTACGAGAGGAACGGCAGCCCAGCAACGGTGGCGGCGGCAGGGGTATAACCGCAGTGCCGCAGCTGCTATCCCACGACCGTAAGCAGCAGCGCCAGTGGCTGCCGCTACGTGGCGGCAGCCCCAGCAGCATCGGCAGCCCCAGCAGCAAGGGCAGCAGCAGCAGCAGCAGAGCAGCAGAAGCAACAGCTTCCGTTTTTGCCTTTTTCGATTTTGCGTCCGACTATTCTTGTCGTCGTGTGCTGCTCCTGCTGCTGCCCACGACCTACGCGCATCACCGCGCCAGCACGCTCCGCTCCAAGCCCGCCCGGCGCCCGACATATATAGACCGTGGCGGCGCGCCGCCGCTGCTGCTAGTGCTGCTAGTGCTGCTACCGCAGAATGGTGAAATTGAAATGATACACGACGATCTGTCATCCTGTCGCGCTCTACGAGCAAGGCGGTACGAGTACGTCTCCATACGAGTACGACTAGTACGAGTAGTTCTTCTGAACAGCGCATCCTCCACGACACCAAGCCGGCGAGAGCGTACCGTAGCGGGCCGCCAGCAGTCCACCGGCGCCCCGTTAGGCAAATACAGCACCGCTCGTCCGTATCATACTGTAGCTACATCTCTCGAGCCTCTGTGCTCCCACCGGTTGTTGTGTTGTGTAGAGCAAGCAACAAGGTTGGGGCTCTAGTTGGGGCCTATGCGAGACATCTCCCATAATTTGGGGCGTTCTGCGTCGGTAGAATGCTCGGTGGGTGTGGGCCCATCAAACTGAGATACAAAAGTTACCGTAACTTTTGATCAAAAACATACTTATCTAAAGTGTATTTTTGCTGTTTTTTAAAAAAATTACCTCGAATCCCCCCGGAGAATTTTTAGAGAAGTAAACGTGAAAAAAAAAAAAAACGCAAACACTCCATTATTATGTTGTGTCCTTGATGAGCGAGCGTAGCGGGCGGAACCGCCCCCTACGCGAAGCGCCTTGTATACATTATTTTGTTTTTCCATCCCATTTATTATCTTCGCACTTATGTCCCCCTCTCCATATATAGTCGTAATTCAGATCTGGGGTCACATAGCAGGCCTTCTCCCCACTACGGTTCGTGCCTTGATTTTATCGCGCAGAGGGTTTAGCATTCCAAACGTTCGTCGATTTTCATCGAGTTTTGCTAACTCACGCTCTCGCGCTTTCCGCTAGTCAAGATATGTTTTGCGAGAAAAAGTCCCTACGAGCATGCACTCGGGGGGGCTCGAACCGACGACCTTGACTCTTAACAGGGACGAGATTCGCCTGCCTTCCCACATACTGATTAGTATGGTCTCCATCAAGTTTCAATACGAGCGAATGCGAGTTTCTAATTTTGACCAAGTCTCTCGTGATAGGGACCCCTCGCAAGATAGCGTCGACAGCTTTTTTACTTGATTAAACAGTTGATTATGTCTGCACTTTTCCGCCGGCCCTTTTCATCAAATTCCCAGAATTTGATTTGTCTACTGCGTTGTACTCTAAAATAAAAAGAAGATACGAGTCGTACACAGGTGTCGAACCCCGGTCCTTTGTGTTGGCAAGTCTCTACACAACCTGTCACTCTACTCGTCCGATTTGTGGAATACATCAGATTTTTTATGTCTAAAGTCTAAGTATATACCAATACGTTGTTATCTATAAAAACCAAATATTTTCAGATCCAGCATACAGGCTGGTTCAAGCATACCACCCAAAATTCATTCAGTGGCGAATGTCCACGCCGTTTTTTGGAGATAGACCGTGAAATTTTACACACGTGTTTTATGCGCCCTACCCAAGACTTTAACGCATGGGCGTTTTTTTTTTCCCGCCAGATATTGCTTGTTTTGTAATTTTTTGAGAAATGTGGGTCTATGAGATCCGAAATTTCCGGCTAAAAATAAATAAATAAGAAACTCATTCGTAAAAGGCTCGGATAGGGCGCATGAAACACGTGTACCTCCCCGGCCTGCCTCCCTGCTGAGGTAGGCCGAGGCCCGTAAGTGGACTTAAACCTCGAAATACCACCCAACCCAGACGGATACACGGTCCCTAGCACCGTTCAGAGGGGGATCCTGAGTCTGGCAGTCGGGAGTTACCGCTATCGTGAGATCAGTTTAACTCGTGCCGCAGCCAGCTCGAGTGGCTGCAGATGGGGTTAAACCCTAACGCCCCGGCTTGGACACCGGGGCCATGCAGCAGCAAAGAGCACGGAGAGGGTGGCGGAGTGACCGCACACCGTGTGGGTATGCACCAGAGAGAGGAAGGAGGAGAATCCAGAGCTGGAGGGTCGAGCCGCTCCGGGATGAGGCGTATCTCTGGTACAACAGACACGCACCGGGTTAACTTTTTTTACTATACCCCGAGAGTGCGCAAAGCAACAGAAAAAAAACAGATAAAAAGGGCACGAAGGAGGAAAAGGAGGGGACGGGCGAAGCGTAGGCTGGCTAGGAAGGCACCACGCATCGCCCGGGAGAGGCAGCAGAGTACACTTGTTAGGGTAGCAACCTGGAATGTGCGGACTCTGGCTGTAAAAGGGGCTAACGGCTATGGGAGAGCCTGCAGCATCCTGTACGAGGCAGCGAGACAAAACGTTTCGGTGTTAGGGCTACGGAGACAAGGAGGGCAGGCCGAACGGAATTCGCAGCAGCAGGGTTTCGGGTGTTCTGCTGTGGCACGGAGACAGGTGGAACACACGGTGTGGGAATAGCCGTTAAAGAGTCAATGTGCAGGAACTCTGCGTACACCACCGAATATATCGATGAACGCCTTATGGCCATGAGGTTTGAGATAACGGGCAACCGCGGAGCGGTCAACTTCGTAGCTGCGTACGCCCCAACAGAGGTCGCAACCGCCGACAGCAAGCATAGGTTCTGGGGAAAACTTGACAGCCTCGTGCGGGGGATCCCTGCCAAGGAGTGTGTCTACGTACTGATGGACGCCAATGCGCGGACGGGAGAGAGGGTGGATGGAGAGGACGAACGTATCATGGGCGAGCACGGGCGTGATAAGCTGAACGACAATGGCAGGCTACTGCTGACCTTCGCAACGGACAACAGACTAGCAATCACGAACACCTTCTTCCCCACACGTAAGGGTGGGATATGGCACACATACAACGGCGTATCGGGGGACGAATGCCGGCGCATCGATTACATCCTCACGCGACAGGCACACCGCGGCCGAGTGTCCAACGTAGTCGTCGTTCCCCAACCGGTACGCCCAGTAAAGGCGGACTCAGACCACAACATGGTGGTAGCCACCGTCGACCTCGGTGGCAGACTCGCCCACAACCGAGCAGTGCGGACCAAACCGAAACAGCAGCAGTTCAGCCGACAGGAATTGCAGGTCGAAACAGCACGACGGGCGGTGAGCGAGCGGTTCATCCACAACCTCGACCAACAACCGGGTGAGCCAGCGACCACCACAGCGGGGATGGCGACGTTGTTTACCAATGCCCTCCTCGACGCGGCGCAGACAGTACTACCCGAGGAACCGCGGAGACGACGCACGCAGGAGTGGTGTGAGACCCCAGCGACGAGAGCAGCTTTGGAGGAGGCCCTTGCCAAGCGGCGGGAAGCGCGCCGCGCGATGAGGGGCAATTGGACCACAGCGACATGGAGGACCCTCAAAGCAGCATGTAAGGGAGTGACCGCAGCAGTCGAAACGGGCATTTATGCCCACCTCGATAAGTACGTGGCGGAGCTCGAAGCGGTCTACAAGGACCGCGACATGAGAGGGCTGTACAAACACCTTAAGAGATCAGTGGGCCTCAGCGGGAGACAAGCGGGGGGACAGCAGTTCGTCACGGACGAGAATGGCGTGCTGCTCCGGAGCAAGGAAGACATCCTCCAGCGGTGGGCGGGATTCTTCGGCACCCTCCTCAACACCAAGTCCCCCACCCTGAACCCAGACATCGCCGAAAAAGTGACGCAACGACCAGCGACGCGAGCCACCCGACGGTTGGGAGCGGCGCCAGACCTCGAGGAGGTGGAACGGGCAACGAAAGGCCTGCAGAACTGGAAGGCACCCGGCCATGACTCCCTCCCTGCCGAGTTGCTCAAGATCGATGACGACGAACCCGTCGTCCTGGAGCGCCTTCATGCCATCCTCGTCGACGTGTGGAACGGAGGAGAGATCCCGCAAGAGTGGAAGGATGCAACCATCAAAGTGCTGTACAAGAAGGGCGACCGGTCCAACTGCAACAACTTCAGGGGGATCTCGCTACTATCGCACGTAGGCAAAGTCCCCGCCAAACTCATCACCAACCGCCTAAGCGCCTTCTGCGAAGCCAACAACATCCTTCCGGAGGAACAGTGCGGCTTCCGACCTGGTCGATCCACAGTATGCATGCTGTTCGTCGTGCGCCGACTCCAGGAACTAGGGCGGAGAAGGAGAATACCGCTCTACATGTGCTTCGTCGACCTACAGAAGGCCTATGACTCGGTGGACCGAGAGCTGCTATGGAAGGTGCTGGCCAGGGCCGGGATTCCTGCGGAGATGGTCGCCGTCATCCGCCAATTCCACGACGGAATGCGGGCCCGGGTGCGCATGGACGATGGAGAACTGTCGGACTGGTTCTTGGTCACGCAAGGCTTGCGACAAGGGTGTGTGCTGTCCCCACTGCTGTTCAACGTTTTCTTCGCCGCGGCCCTAGAGGTCGTTATCGTACGATTCAGCGAGGACGATGGTATCATGCAGAACCTAGTGTTCCTGAAGGAGGAGACGGGAGCGGGGACGGAGACACCACTCGACCGCGTACGGAGGGCGGTGTGGGGGATGCTGTATGCCGATGACGCCGGCGTTGTATCGAGGTCCGCCGACGGACTGGCGAGGATGATGACCATTATCGTGCAGGTGTTTGGGGAGTTCGGGCTGACGGTGTCGGAGAAGAAGACGGAGACTCTCCTGATGCGCGTAAAGGAGAAGCAGCCAACACCGCCCCCGCCGCCGCTGATAATCGAAGCAGCGGGGCAGAAATACACCCAAACCCACGAGTTCCGGTACCTGGGCGGCCTCGTCAACGAACATGGCGACCTCACCCGGGAGATCAACTTCAGGAGCAGAGCAGCGTCGGCGTGCGTCAGGAGGTATGGCCCGAAGCTCTTCGATAGGCCGGGAGCACCGTTTCGACTCAAGGCCCGCCTGCTTCAAGCGGAGGCGATGGAGGCACTGCTGTACGGTTGCATGACATGGGCCCCACGTCGCGACCACTACCGACTGCTGCGGACGATACACCACCGGCTGCTGCTGCGAGTTATTGGGTACCAGCGCAAGCAAGGCACCTACCGGCAGCTGTCCTACGCCCAGGCCCTGAAGAGGGTCGGGTGCCAGAGCGTGGAAGCCACTGTCCGGCAGCGGCGCCTACTGTTCGCGGGGGCCGTGGCAAGGCAGCCAGACGGGCGACTCCCGAAACGACTGATGTTCGGGGAGCTGGTGGGGGGGAAGGACCCGGGCGCGGGGTGCCCGGAGCGGAACTGGCAGACGTGCCTGAAGGACGACTTCAAAGCGTTCGGAGCTACGCACGGCTCTACGGACGACCAGAGACGTGTCTTCGGAGTCCCAAGTTCAGTTTGGGCGGAAGCAGCGAAGGTAAAGGGAGGAAGGCAGTGGTACAAGGGAGTGCTGCAGGGGGCTGAGAGGTTTATGACCTCCTGGCACCAGGATGAAGAGGAGGCTAGCCGAAAACGAGCGACCAAGCGAGACAAAGAGTGCAGCAATAATGAAGAGACGCAAAGAACCAACGGGACGGTAGGGGTGCGGAAGAAGGGCGAATCGGCGAGGGAAGAAAACAAGCGAGAAATGGCGGACCGAGTGGCGCGATATGTGCCGGATTGACTCTCCTGGACTGTTTGTGTGTTTGTTTGTTTGTTTGTTTGTTTTTCCCCTCCCCCCACCGCCGCACCATTGCACCACCCCCTCGGGATGACGTGTCTGTGCTGTCTCTGTGGTCTTGTTTATTTGAGTGTTTGCTTGTACTTTTGACTTGTCTCTTTGTCTTTGCCTTTGTCTTTTTCCCTTCGTTGTTTTTGGCCTTTTGCAGTTACACTGCTCGCAGGCCGGGGGTACATGAGTCGCACGGGACCATAGTTCCCTTCCCCCGTACCATGTCTGCGTTTGATAATCGGGGTGGAGGACTCGATTTTGTTTGCCTGACCGGCGTGAACCCGGCACGGAACACCCCGGCATTATAGGGGCACCAAGATAGAATCAGGGGGCGTATACCCCCGATTGGTGATGTTGACCTTTCCAGTTTTATTTTTACTTTCACATAGCGTGTAGAGGGGAGCGGAGGGTTCCAGACTATCTGTTTTTGACTGGCTTTGATCGCTTTGTGAACCCCTCGGGTTCCACTTTTATTTCAGTATACCTTTTTTTGGGTAAGTTAGCCTGTGACCACGGGAATCGACCGTGTCAAGTGTTGGATTAGTACAGACAGAAGGAGGTACTGGATAGAAAGACCTGCACGGTTTTTAATGTGAAGACAACAACAACAACAACAACAACAACAACCAAATTTCAGGGTCTATCTCCAAAAACCGGCGTGGACATTTGGACTTTTGTGCGGTAAAAGTGCAAAAATAGGCGTTGCCTCGTAAGTCCTTAGTTTCAGCATAAAATCGATTTTGGGCGTTAAATATGACTTAATATGATCATACCCAGTCAGATCTTCGAATATTTGCGTGAAACTTTGTACAAACATGCCATGGACCACCTGAAACGCGGTTCGTTCGGAAAAAAAAAATTAGGGGGAAAAATGTTTTCCTACGGAAACGCCCGACTATTGTTGACCACGTTGAAGGCCTGTGATTGGTCGGGCCACATTTTTGGCGGTAGCGCCAGTTCTTTTTTAACAAAAAACTGGCGATGTCACCCTCTTCCACTGTTCATGGCGGTCAGCAAAATACCAAATATGTGACATTGGAGTCGCTATTGCATGCGGCGTTCGTGACTGACGAAATTTTGGGTGATATGCCTGAACCAGCTCGTGCAAAAAATATTTTTTTGTTACCCCCCCATACATATTCAAGTCATTTCAGACCCACCATCAAAGCCCCAAGTCATTTCAGACCCACCATACAATTTCAAGTCATTTCCTGCCCACTCGACAAAACCAGGTCATTTCAGACCCCCCATACAAAAACAAAATCATTTCAGACCCACCATACAATGTCAAGTCATATCGGACCCCCGATACAATTGCAAGTCATTTCAGAACCACAATACAAAAACCAAGTCATTTAAGACCCCTCTAACAAAAACCGAGTCATTTCCAGACACAATATACAAAAACCGAGTCATTGCCAATCCCCTATACAAAGACCAAGTAATTTCAGACCTCCCAAACAAATTCAAGTCATTTCAGACCCACCATACCAAAATCAAGTCAATCCAGACCCCCCATACAATTTCAAGTAATTTCTGACCCCCATACAAATTCAAGTCATTTCAGACACCCTTCACCAAAATCAGGTCAATCCAGACCCCCCAAAAAAATTCAAGTCATTTCAGAACCACAATACAAAAACCAAGTCATATTAGACCCCCGCTACAATTTTAAGTTCTTTTAAACCAACCATAAAAAAACCAAGTCGTTTTAGACCCCCCATACAATGTCAAGTCATTTCAGACCCCTCCAACAAAAACCGAGTCATTTCCAGACACACGATACAAAAACCGAGTCATTTCCAGACACACTATGCAAAAACCGAGTCATTGCCAGTCCCCTATACAAAGACCAAGTCATTTCAAACCTGCCATACAAATTCAAGTCATTTCAGACCCACCATACCAAAATCAAGTCAATCCAGACCCCCCATACAATCTCAAGTCCTTTCAGACCCCCCATACAAATTCAAGTAATTTCAGACCCACCATACAAAAAACGTCTCATTTCCAACTCTCTATACAAAAATCAAGCCATTGCCGACTCTATAAAAAATCGATTCATTTTCATCACTGATACAAAAACCAAGTCATTTTAGAACCAGCATACAAATTCAATTCAATTCAGATTCCAGATACAAAAATCAAGTCATTTCTAACACCCTTTACAAAGTTGAAGCCAGTTGAAACCCACTGTACTAAAAAAAAGTGATTTCAGGCTCACCATTCAAATCCAAGTCAGTCCAGACCCACTATACAAAAACCTAGTCATTTCAGCACCATACACAAATCAGGTCATTTTCATTATTAATACTGAAACCAGTTAATATCCAACCCACCTTACAAAAAACAAGTCATTTCATCACCAATCCTAAAACCAAGGCATTTCCCCCCCCCACCAATGCACACAAGTTGACGGCAGTTACTGATATCCTGCTGCGCGAGCTTCTAGCCACAGCTATACTATCATATAAAGGAATAATCATGGCCTTGTACCGCCTATCTGGTATATATAGCATTTAGTACGTAACATGTTTGTATAATAATTCGTACCAGTTATGCCCTAGTACACCATACCTGGTTTATATAGGATTTGGTCGGCGCTTAACACCATATGATCTTGTCGTTACATGTGATACCGACACATGCGCATAGAATCCATTGAAATGTTGACTTTTCAGATGGTTCCACTATGGAACCGAACGCGAAACCGACCGACAAGTGTTCGGTTTCGGTTTCGTTTTTTTCGGTTTGGTTTGAAAAATAGGCAATTTTGCAAAAAGGGGTACACCCCCCTATATCGTGACAAAAAGGGGGACATCAGTTTTCGCCGCCTGGTACGCCTATGTACACTGTCAAATCGACTCGAAATTAAAACTAATGCGTTTGCCACACTCACATGGCATCTCCCTACCATCCACAGCGTTTTTTTTTTCATATGTTTAGAGGGTGAACGAGAGCGATCAAAAGGGGGGTGTAAGCATATCCCCCCTTTTGTTATGCCTACGCGAGGGTAGCCCCCTTTCCATCTACTTAGTTTGGGAAAGTCCCCCTTTTTACGCAATGTCCCCCTTTTTGTAACGCTGAGGAGAGACATCCCCCTTTCTGTGTCAAAAACACCACGGGTAAGTGACCACTCCATGTTCTGGTTGTTGTGGCACGCCCAACAGACGACGTCTAACGTCGAAAAGACCAAAGGCCCATACCTAGGCAAACGTGGCCAGCAGATCAGCATACATTGGTTGGTGCCCTGTGCCCTGTTGTCCTCAAGAATCACCAACATACATATATACGAGTATACGTAAATATATACGTAACAAAGGATAGTAGTACTCCTCTGGTACTACTGCTGGCTGCTGTACGTATATATGTAGTCGTGCCGGTACCGCCGTATACGTATACGCGTATATTAGGTACGTACCATGGCGTGAAGGAGAGGAGAGTCTTTTGGTATCAGGAAATGAGCTGTTGAGCTGTTCGGTCAGAGTGATGGTTAATATATGACTATGAGTATACCGTTAATGCGCTGGGCCGTTGGATTGGTGTTGACGACCGCCTCTTTAACGATAACCTCGCCGCCTGTGCTTGGTAGTGTCCCCCCTTTTGTTACGATATATGGGGGATGTCCCCCTTTTTGTCAAATGCCCTTTAAAAAACGACCGAAACCGACCTAAATTTAGGGGAAAAAATAAAAAACCGGGCAGTCACTTTTCATTTTCGGTTCACAATCCTGGCACAATGGTACGGTATACATACGTACATATCAGGTATCTGGTAGGTGCCATGAAGTGGAGGAGAGGAGACCGCTACTGTTAGGGTATGGCGTGAAGTACCTACAGACCACAAATACTTGGTAGATTCAATGAATGCATTTTTCACCAAACGTACCAGTTCAGTAGACTGAAAAATCGTCAACATTTTGGTCTGCCTGGAGTCTCAACATAGCTTGAATATACTATAGTATACCAGACCTACTGCATGGCATCAGCTGTAACTTTTGATACGTCCACAATTAAATTTCCACTGCATGGAGACCTGTAAAACGACTTATTCTACATTCCGACAGCATCCGGAATGTGTTTCCGCATCGAACGGTCGTCTAAACAGCCCAAATGAGTGATTTTTAGGGTGTTTATATCATTTGTAGACCGTAGCAGAGCATTCGATGTATACTAAATAGTGTAGCTCCAGAATTTTACATCAGATTTCAGCGCACGCTGAGTAGAAGACCGCATCGATATCGCTTACGTTACAGTCAAGTACCACTCGTCCAAAAATCACTTGTTTTCTATTATGGGCAATTCACGTCGCAAAAACTCAAACAAACAGTGCAAGAAGCTTTGAAAAAAAGATTGACAAGTTCTTCGCGACAGTGGCAAACACATCCGAGAAGTTGGCATGTAGCGGTGCGGGAGCGGCGCGCCGCGATAGCCGTGGACCACCGCCACTACCATGCTCTGGAGCGACGGCACAACGGCGTCGCTCGTACAGGGAACGTGGCGTTTGCTCAATGTGTTAAGGAGACTGAGCATCGTCGTTCGGCCGAGACGCTAGCTGCGGAGCTACAAGCACATATGTATAGTTATGTTTGTGAAATTTTCGCACTTTTCGCAACTTTTCTCTCCGCGCGAGCGCTTTTCGGCAAAACGCTAAGTACCCCGACACGGGAGGCCCGGCCGGACACATTGGGCGAGGTTTGGGCTCGATCCGAGCTCTGTGGCTCGCGTGGCGGGCGCTCGAAGTTTTTTTTCCCGCGGGAGTGGATAAGCCAATTTCCCTGGTTTCTCTGCGTGAGGCTTTTTTTTGTACGTAAGTGCCAGTAAATAATACGTGATGTCCTGTTGTTTGCCCTGATTTCACGAGCTGGTCATGCGCACACACAGGAGAGCGCAGACATATCGGTATACCACAGACAGGTAGAAACAGAACATGCAGAGAGCACAACGTTACTACTCTGCACAAGCACCAGCAGCAGGTAACACCGTGCCTGGGTGATACACCCATCTGCGCTGTACTGCTGTGGCTAGCTGTGTTTATCGGAGCAAGCGGTCCGTAATCCACCATCTACCTTTCTGTTGTGCTGATATATGTGACTGACCCACTCTCACTTTGGCCTGAAATGTAATGGTCGCTTTGATCAAATAGGAGTACGTACCTCAACTGTTCATACGTACGAGTACATGTATTTTTTGTGTTTCTTTCCTGAAGCTCGCTTCAGAAATCTACAAGACATCAGACAATATGCAGCAAACACAAACAACGAGGTCACAGCCCCGCCTAGAAGCACAAGCAGCAGACATTACTGTGGCGGGTCCGCCGTTTACTGCTGCTGTGTCTATTAGTGGTTGCTTCATCGGCGGCTTGCATCCGTCATCAGCAATCGCCACCACACCTCTCTCTCTCTTTTGCGCTGCTGCCTGCTGCCTGCCTGTGCTTGCATGGTGTATGTGCGGCCTGTCGTGCATATGGCGCAAGCCGCGACAAATAATACTGTACCGGTATTTGGGCAAATCATTTTTTAATGTTTAATTATTTATTTTCAGGTGCGGGGGTGCAATCTGGGCAAAACAAAAAATAATTACTGTAGATCGCATTTCCAATTTTATTATTTCGTACCAGAAATAGAGTTAATTACTGTAATTATTTTCGGAGTGCGGGCACACGATAACCCAGACCCCACATATATAAGACAAACAGCAAACACAAACCAAGTGGATTTCTTACGTAGTAGGCAGGTGTGGTCGAGAGTTTCAGCCCCTTCTTCGATGCATCCTTTTCTACTTCTGCAAATAGTATCCCACCACTACTGCTGTACGAGCACTGCTGTGTCCCATGTGTCACGTGTGCGTGCGTGTGCGGTGTGTGCTGTGTGTCATAGACCTTCCATACCTTAAGCGCCACAACAATAAACTATTGACAAATAGGATAAAATGTTTGGCGAGGTCATTCACAAAAATCTCTGAGAACGATCGAGTCAATAGTAGTAATGTTTCCATCATATTTCCGAGTATGTATTATCCCCAAAAATGCAGGAGCAGTTTTTAAAATGATATTTGTACAGCAGTAATACGCAGATACTTCATAACGTCGTATTTATGTAATACTAGTATACAATATTACATGCGTATGATACAATATCGCATGTTGTATTGATAGTAGATTATCGATTTGTCCTTGCGCCACTCCCCTAGGCACGTCCCGGAGGGGAACCTTGTACCTGGTAAATATCTACCGATACATAGGGAGAAGCGCCCGAGGCTTGACATGGAAGAACAGTTGGACGATATCACGAAAAAAGGTTGCACGCCGAAGCAGAAATGCATGGAGCCCTAGCGGCGCTGGGCGCCGAGGAAGGACTGAGACGCCTTGACGAGGCGCGCGTGGCGAAGCTGGGAAAGGAGGTACAACACCACCTTCCATCTCCTCCAGCGGCTGCTGTTCGCTTGCTGTGGTTCAGTTTTTATACACGAAATTTGGTTCCACACAATTGTTTTTGCTATTTGTATAGTCTTGGTCTGCTGACATGCTTGTGGCTGTCAGGTTTTGACCACAAAGTGCTGGGATGAAATTATTTAATTTATGTTCGGGACGAATACCGGACACCCAAACAGCCGGTAACGTCTATAATAGGTACCTCACCCCATACCCCAACTGTACCAGGCCGATAGCTATTGGGCGGTTCAGAGACAGTACTCCTTAGTATGCAGATGAGTGTACCATGAATGCGCACACAACGTGCTGGGCCGTTGGGTTAATGTTGACGACCACCTGTGTAATGAGAACATCGCCGCCGGCGCTTGGCAGTTTCCCCTTTGGGACACCAGTCTGGGGGGATGTCCCCCTTTTTTCATGTGCCCTCTACAAAACTCTCTAGCGTGAGGAATCGAGCGTCAAAGACGAGAGAGAAAAAGGGGGCGTTTTATGTTGTCCCTTCTGTACTATTTCAACACATATATATGCTGTTCATCTTGGTCTCGTTTCATAGGGGTTTCAGTCAATGCTTTGCTTGTCTACAGCTCTTTTGCGCACTATCAATCACTCGTTCACAATCGGCCTCAACGGCTACAAAATCAGAACGATGCAGCTCAGAAAGCACCATCCTGTATTGGGTTTGCTATGGACGTGCGACCTTGACTACAAATTCTCATTTTCTCGGCAGACTCCGCTCCGCCTTACCCACGTGGTCACCGCAGCCATGTTTCAGCCGATAATTCGGAAAAAAATAGAGAAAAAGCGGAAAGCCAGTGGTGTGATAATTTGTTCGGACGGAATAGTGTACGGGGCTTGTCATGAGCCGGCGCTGGTAGGTCGGCCCGGAGTTGGGCCGGACCACGCCGGACCGATCCGTTGTTTTTTTATGAGATGGGCCGCGGCCCGGCCCGGCACATCAATTTTTCAGATAATGGGCCGTGGCCTGGCCCAGCCCATCGCACTTTCAAATCTACACGGCCCGGCCAGGCCCGGCCCAACCATCAACTATTAAAAATTATCGGCCCGGCCAGGCTCATGACATTGGCAGCGACGCCCATGGGATACGGGTTCTATACGGACCGGCCGATGTGTTGTCCCGTACTGAAGTGTTTTGTTTCGTGTTATTCGTATTTGTTAATATTGTGTTTTTTTCCTGCTGGGTTTCGTGGGTCAGTTAGCTGCCGCTTCCAGCTCATGAGGTGAAATACCCACAAAATGGTTCTCCACCAACCGCTCGGTCCAATGGCTTCCGTCCCGACTGGTGGACCACCACCTTCTTTCGCTGCTGCGATGCCCGCAGCAGCAGCAGCAGCAGCAGAACATGCTGCTTGCTGCTTCCCTCCTGCTGCTGCAACACCTGCTTTTGATCTGTCATCCGAATGAGCAAAATATAACGCCACTGATATTTTGGCGGAAGTTTGCAACGCTACAGCAGTAGTCCTCGTTCCCGATTCGACAACGCTACACACGACGTGAACGTCGCTGCAACTTTCGGTAAGAAGCTATCCCCTGGCCGGGCCTCCTTACAAAGTTTTCAACAGCGGTTTCGTCAGAATAGAAAACCAGGGCAAAAAAGTAAAATGCTGCCTGCGTCACGAGACGGCGAGGCGTGTCCTCTGCATACTCACAACGGCGCCAAGGCTTGAATCAGATATTTACTCAAGGACCACGAAGCGGAGTGGAAGGTGGTTCTCGCCGCGAGCAGCAGATCAGTAGTGGATAAGAGTTAGCGCGCAGAGGCGCTGGTCGTCGCATTAGGCGAGTCAGCACGAATAACCGCTGGAAGTGGCATCAGGTGAGTACATCATATGTCATAGACCGCGGCCCGAGCCGGCCCGTGACAACACATGGGTCGCTTCATGGGCGGAGTGGTCCACGCAGAGCCCACATTCCATGGGCCGCGGCCCGGACCGGCCAATCAAACTCTTGGATACCGGACCGAGGCGGCCCGGCCCATCACATTTTCTACATTTTCGACCCAACCCGGCCCACCACATTTTCAAAATACTGCCCGGCCCGGCTCATCAATGTTTTCAGATCGGCCAGGCCCGGATCACCGGCTCATGACAAGCCCTGCTAACGTATCACCTGTCGAAGAAGGAATCTGAATGCTTGACGCTCTTGAAAGCCTCTTGAGGGAGTTCCCCGTCCACCTTTTCCCGTGAAGGTCTGCGCAGCCTTTGTAAGACGGACGACGCAAATCAACACATCAAAGCACGACGATTTAACAAATCGCGAAGAAATGTGGGTGATACCTATTACACCTCACATTGAGATTTTGACAGCATTTGCCGGACAGACGAAGCACATAAAAACAAGCCGAAAACAGCAAAACACAACAAAATGGAGGTGAAAGCTAGGTCATATCGAACGTCTACGCAACCCTATCGGATAGACAAAACAGGACGAACGCGTACCAAGCGCGAAAACATTAGAACACGGGGTGAGAGCTACGCCATACTGAAGGCCAGCGTGAAGCCTTTGTCAGACAGACGACATACACGAAGCAAAACAAAAACCAACAACAAAAACATGAAACAATGTGGGTAAGAACTGCATCACGGTGAAGGCCTTGACTGGAGGTGGGCACCGGGAGGCAAAAAAAAAAAAAAAAAAACCGGATAACAAGGCGTTATTACCAAAACAAAAAACCGGATGAAACCGTTTTTTCAGCCGGTTTTCGAAAAACCGGTTAAAACCGGATGGTAACGTGAAACGCCTCGAAATCAACGAACATAACGGCATGTTTGGGTCTAAAACGTGCTGTTTGTTATAGCTCAAGAATTATCGTAATTTGTTATTTGTCTACTGCAGGCAAGGCACGCTCACCGTCGTGCTGAAAGGCCTGCCAGCGCTGTGGGAAACCCCGCCAACAGCACCACGTTAATAAATACCACTACTGTAGGAACCCCCCTGAATATTAATGAGACAGGCTAACCCGAAACTTACGCCCCGCTCCTTCCCTGCGGGGCTAAGTAACATCTCACAGCCACTATTAATACTATATATACCATAAAATTAATAAAACAGCTCGACAATCAAACCGACTGGTTGCAACCTGTTTCCCCCCCTCTCTTGAGCGGCAGGGCGGGCGGGTGGGAAAGTCGAACAATATAAACTTGTCTCGCTGTCTTCTACACGCAGAAGTCACGATAAACCCAATGCCAGAAGAACCAGCTATACGAGGGAAGACAGGTCAGCTCTCTCCTTCGTGTCCTTTGTACTCTCGTACGAGTTGGCTGCCTTCACTGTCATGTGCCGACTGGAGAGTGGACGCTTCCTGAGTCGTGCTCTAGCGTCGACACATTACACAAATACTATTCCGTTACTCGAATTCAAACCGCCTCACAAACGCCAGTTTCCTGCGGAAACCTACAGTTTATATGTGGATTCCGAGCTACAACCACAGCACACGGAGTGACGCGACTTCAAGGTGTAAAACATTGTTGTGAAGAAGGCATTGCCGGTGCACAGGTACTATATACCTCCCCCCAAGACTATCCAGCACTGAATAGCAGTCAGCTGTTCGCATGTTGGGTTTCCAAGAACCGGTTTAAAGCGTGTTTTTTTAACGGTGCCCACCTCTAACCACGAACCACCGTCCACAATATAGCAATCCTATTGAAAGAGAAAAATGAATAAAACAAATTCGTGCCTCGTTTCCTAAAGAAAGCAACATGTCAATTGTATCACCCCCTTATTACTATTTAGTCTACTTCTGACGACGATTGGCGTACAGCAATATGTATAGGTACCAAATCGACATTTTTCCGGAACACTTTCACTTTTCATCTCCGGCCGCGGGTCTTTTCTCGCGCTGTCGGCTGCGGGGCACGCAGGGGGGCCGCGTGTACGCCACGGCGCAAGTGCGGGGCCCGGCCGAGGCCCGTGGGGCGTGCTCTGGGGCTTCAACGTCCCAAATTCTGGCAAATAACTCAGGGGAGGCGTTCCGACTTGTCACCGCCTCGCAACTACTGTGAAACTCCCGCCGTACGACTGTTGTTTCATGCTATGATGAATTATGATGCTTCGTTTTTGACCCGCGACATGAACCAAACACACAACACACACCACGCACGAGACCACAAGGACCACACCGACATAGAACGAGCCATATATCAAGCGTCGTGCAGCAGTAGTTGATACCGTGTTGCATGCGCCTGCTCTCTCTGGGTTGTCTACAGCAGTAGCAGCAGTTGTAGGGAGACGCTTGAAAAATCACATGCGCAATTTTTTAATTTGGATCCAAGATTTCTGAATCTACGTAGAGTACATACATACACAGATCTACGAGTACTATCTACAGCAGTACGAGTAGGCGTATTACCTTTTCCTCTCTATCTACGTGAACGATAGGTCGATCTACGTACGTACGAATACGAGTATTTTGGTGCAGCAGTAGTAGTAAGAAGCTGCATAACACGTAGTAGCCGCTGTTCAGATTGCTGCCTTTGTGACGGCTGTGGTGTCCTGTTTGCGTGCGCAGGGCCCGTAGCACACAGCTAGCAGGGGGAATCCAGCAGGTATAATTGTGACAGCAACGAACTACTGCTGTGTTCAGTATTTTTCTTTGTGTATGCGTGTGTGCATGTTTGATGTATTTGATTCCAGCCAAAATCCCCCCTCTGATTTGACGTACCCACGCAGTACAGCAGCGATTGAAAACAACAAAACAGCCAATACCCATCACGGGTATGGATAACACTTCATACTCGCCGAGAATTTGGGCCCCGGGCACCGGGGTACCCAAGTGTTCGACGGGTACCCTTAGACGAGTCCTCGACTGCTAAACGCGTACTACCAGGGTACCCGCCCAAAAGGTAGTAAATACTCTTCTTATCTTAGAGGGCCGGGGCGGGACTCGTCGGGAAACAGCTCTGTCATAACTATCTTGTGCATATACTCATCTGTACAGCGTAGAACAGCCGTGATACCTCGTTGTGTTGCGTTGTGTACTATTTATCGTGTGCACACTCTACTCTCCAGCACAACAACTATATATAACTGTGTGTGCTCTGTGTATACTCAATCGTTGTGTATTGTTTATTGTACATGATCGGTGCTATGCTGTCGGTACTGTTGTTCTGTATACAGCAGTCACTTCTTCTGTTGTACCGGTATTGTGTACTCTTTGTATAGATCCGCTCCGTGTGTATAGTCTTCGTACAGAAATATTTACACTTCGTGTATGCACTCTGCGTGATATGTGCTGCTGTAGTGTAGCCCGGCTGGCGAGATGTCAATCTCACAGGTTGTCTGCCCGGCCTCGCCCGGATTATCAGGGTGTTTTGCTTCGTTTTTGTTTGCGCTGTGCCGCTTCCTCCTCGAGGTTTCGAGGCCGCCAAGTGCGGCTCGCCAGCGCCCAGCGGATGCTTCGGGGAGCCGCTTGCTGTCCACAATCGGTGCACGCAACAGAGTCAGTTGTATGCCCTTATACCGGTCCCGGGATATAATATGCCATTGGGTTGCGTGGAATACACACGAAGTATCTTTATCAGGCGCATTTACTACAAAACAGTACTCGTAGCCACGATTAAAAAAAATGTTGCAGATCGTGATTTCACTTTTTTTTAATCACAAAACCTTACCATATGTACCGGTCGGTTTGGTTTACCGCACTCTTCCAAACTACACTACCCGCCCTCTCATAAGTGCCCTACAAGAAACTCAGCCTAGACGTTACGGGGGAAATAAGAAAATCGACAGATATTATACTGAAGTTAGTGTGGAACACACCCCTTTCTCAAATAAGAAAGTCAGCCTAAGCCCGATTTCTGGTTTCTTATGAGCGGGCCGGTACTGTATTTGTGTTTGGGTACGTGCTTCTACGCGTCAAACCGCACGACATAAAAAACGTTTTATATTCAACATTTTCAGGTGCGGGGGTGAAATCTGGGCAAAACAATAAAATAATGAGATTGGAATTGCAACTTCATATTATTTCGTACCAGAATTAGAGTAAATTAATTATTTTCGGAGTTTGGGCACACGAAATGGCGTCGCGATTCACGAGTTGTTCGTGGATCTACTCGAGATACCAAATCACCATTCAACACAAATACTCGTAGTAGTGGGTTCCTGCAGTTCATAAACTAAGGGTCAAGAAAAACTAGCTTAGGTTGGCACAAACAAAAGAAAACTTCGGTTTTAAAACACAGCTCACCAGTGTGTGATCGACTTTATATCTTCTTACACAAAATAGCTAGATCGACGTCGGAAACAAAATAAGTCGTTGAGCCTGGACAACGAACTAAATTTATATAAACCGGTAGCCCACTGCTGTACCTCAGATACAATATCAATATTTTTCGTTAGCAATGGCGGCCGCCACGCACTAATTTTTCCTTTGAACAAGACAGCAGTCTAATATGACATGTTTGCTCAAAAAAGAGAACTATTAAGCATGTGCGATCTCTTTTCGACTTGCGACACCCCCGGGATTTCAAGTGACCAACATCCCGAAGGGGAACCTTGTATACTGTACGTAGTCTATATACGTATTATATCCTACTATACGAGCTGGGCCAGCCGTAAAGTGGATAAAGCTTCATTGAGTCGAATCTCGTGAACCACTGTAAAATAAGCTACAAAAATTGGGGACACTAACCCTGACATACCACTGCTTGTGCAAAAAAAAAGTGTATCTGAAAATTTCTATACTTTTTTTTTCCCGACTTGATCTCGCTGAGATATCCGCCAAAACTAAAAAAAACGACTTTTTGACACAAAGTTCGTATAAAAATCGCCGTTTTCGATCTTTATGAAACTTCGTGGAGACAATGCTGGAGACACGCAGAGAAGAGTGATTAAAGTCTTGTTGCCCAATTCGCCACCAATCAAGAGATATGACCAAAACTCGATTTTCATACATTAGTCAAGTCATTACCAAAAAGATGGCATTTCTGCGTTGCCCCGCTCAATTTTGAGTATTTTTCACTGAGTGTTCAACCCCGGATTTGAATCGCACGTTCAAAGGCATTCACCTTAGGCCCTGTTTTTTTTTTCGTGTTTTGTACTAGTTTTGGTCGCTTTTGTATTTTTCGGGTTTTTGGATCGGTCATATCTCTTGGAAAAAATAAAATAATGCATAGGGCCCAAGGTAAACTTGTTGACGAGTGCATGAACTAAACCGTGTCAGAAAATCAAGTCCAAATTCGAAAAATTGATGAGGGCATGGCCAATCCGACGTTTAAACCATTTTATGGCTGGCCCAGCTCGTACATAAGACCTTGTGGGCTTCGGAAGCTTTCCTCGGCATATATATCTTCGTGGGTGACAGTCACTCTCAGGCTTTAATTGCCGAAGGAGAAGTTCTTGGCTTCCTTTGCTTTCTTCTTCGTGATTACTTGCTTCCTGTCTTTGTTTTCTATGCCTTACAGATCAGCGTGTTCCGAGGGATTTCCTGCGCGCGGTCTAACCCCTACACAAAAAGCAAGTAAACATATCAACACTAATTTCAAGACAACAATTTCCCCACTAATTTCAAAATATTTTGTTTTCAGTGTTGATTGTTTTTTAGGAATCCAAAAAAAGCGAAAATATATTATACAGATGTCGTAGCATACGTGATTTTTTTGTAAACCTTGGTATAACACTATACTGATGTGTGCATCCTATTTTAAGTACTGGTGGTGGTTTATTCGGTAGAGAATCAGTGAAGAAATTGTCCGGTGCTACCGGTTTTATCCGGTTTTCCAGTTAACCGGTTTAAACCGGCGAAAAAAAACGCGTTTTTTTTTTTTCCAAAACCGTCTACTCGTACACGCCTGCTGGGTTTCCAAATACCGGTTTAAACCGTTTGTTTTTTAAACGGTGCCAACCTCTAGCCTTGACAGCCTTTGTCAGACAGACATAGAAGACATAACGAAACACAAAAACAACGACGGGTGAAACAAAAAACGAACAACTCGGGTAAGAGTTATTGTGCGTCACACCCAAGGTCTGCGAGGCCTTTGTCATAAGGCGAAACGTAGCCAAAACAAAACAAAAAACACGCTAAAGTGGGAGTGACAGCCATCACATAAAACAAAAAGAGTGTAAAATAGGCAACGAACTACACTACAATAACATAAAACCTGCATTATCTACGCTACTACTGCCATTACAACTGCTATACTGCTACTACTACTACTACGACTATGCTGCTACTGCCACGACCACTACTACGGTTCTACTGTACTATTCATGGTTACTAGTGGTACCCCGAACCATGCCAGGGCGGAGTCGAGCGAACAAAAAAACAAAAAAACGTACGTACGCACCAACCGATCGACACACGAGCCAACCGATCCACCCACCCGCAATTACAACAAGCAGCAGTGTGGAACCAGGGTTTACAGCAGCACCACCAGTACGTACAGCAATAATAGTAGTATAGAACCAATTTACAGCAGCAACAGCAGCAGCAGCCCAGAAAATAGCAGCACTAACGTACGTGAAGCGGACAAAAACAAAACGCCGGAATCGATGCGGAGCCCTTGTTTAGCGTACAGCAATAGTTTTTTTTTTTGTCTATTTTTCCACGTCTGGGCTTTTTATCTTGAAATTAGTCCAAAAACGGCTAACTCGCGCATTTTTGGGCCGATTTCGATTCTGACCGGAGTTCTGGAGATCCAATTTTCACAATTTGGGGAATCTTTGGAAAACATATCTTGATTTTAGTATGAAACAAAAAAACTTGATTTTAGTGAAATGATTTTTTATCTTAAAATTACTGTGGATTTTAAACTTGATTTTAGTGAAGGGATTAGACCCCCGAGCGGGAAAGCCCTCCGGATGCGCTGGGAACCCCTAGCTTCCCGCGGATCCGCCCCGTTCCAGGGGACGGAGCAAGGCGTCCCCGGGAGGCCGCCTTCCCCCGCCCCCCGCTCGCCGAGTTCGGAATCGGGGCCCGTTCTCTCGCCGGGGGCACCGAGGGCCGACGCGTGGAGCGGCCGGGGCGGTGGTGCGACGCCGATCGGGGTCGGGTGTCGCGCGGTAGAGCCGGTCTCCCGCAGAGCATACCGAAACCGGCAGAGTCGTGAAGATCCCAACGACATCATCACCACCACCACCGAAGCGTATCAAATTATGGGCTCCCCATGGGTGCCGGCATTCGCTCGCACCCATGCTTCGGGTAGGGCAGGGAAGGAGTTGGAATCGTTCCATCCATATAAACGAAAAAAACAAATGAAAGGAATGCCAAGGGTTTCATCCGACTTCATAAATTATCAGGAGATAAAGGTTCACAACGAAGGAAAGAAAGCACACGAGTAGTTGCAACACACGTTGCTGGCGTTGAATGCGTTGCCATTAATTGGAAGTCAGCGCATGAAAGCACAAAACAAGTACAGCAATAGTTCAAAAACCACGATGAACCCAAGAGGAAATAGCGCTAAAACGACCATTGAACGCGATGAATGATACTTTGAAAATTTACACAAAGTTTCCGTGCTCGGGCTGCAGCTGCTATAACTAGCCTCGCAACATACAGCAGCACAACTGTAAGTACAGCGGTAGTATATCATCATCAATAGTACAGGTGTGACCAGTTCGCAGTTCGTACCCAGGTATTATGCAGCAAATCACAGTATGCGTTTACGAAATACAGTTCGTAGCGTAGGGCAGTATCTACTCGTACTCGTGTTTAATCTTCGTGTTGCATTTGCCCAATAAGAATATCGGCGTACGTAAAAAAACGGCAGCCCAGCTCGCCGTTTTATGATTTATAATAAACTAAGAAACACAAGTCAGCTGTGAATTTTGAAATGTTATCGCGATCCAATTTATGTCGGGGTACGAGTACAGTATCGTGTCGACTGGACGATAGTATTATTTCGACGTGTCAAACGGCACAACAAAAACACGCTATACCTCGTAGAGTTTTTGCTTATTTGTTTTTGTTCATCCCATTTATTATCTTCGCCCTTCCTTTCTCTCTCCTTCATGGTCGTAACTCAGATCCGGGGTCACGAAGTAGGCTCTTCTCCCTCCTCCCCCACTACGGTTCTTGCCTTGCATTTTTATCGCGAGAAGTTTCAGCACATTCTTCCCTCGTCGACTTGCGTCGGATTCCGCCTACCCGCGCCACGAAGGCGTTCTCAGCAATTGGTTCCTTTTTATTTTTTCAAATGAAGTAAAAATCTCACCACGGTGGGATTCGAACTTGGGTACCAATGATAGTAGCTTTTGAAGCTGATCCCTCGTACTCTACCGGGGCGACCGGTGTTTGCAACTGGTGCGATATACGTTCGTTTGTGTTCAATATACTTTTTTCAAATACGACCTGGCTGAAAATTATTTATTACTTGTTTTCTGAGCCATAAAAGCAAAAAGGATACGAGTATTTGTCGAATCAACATTCAAAAGCCAGCATTTTTTAAGCTGCACCTGGTATCCAACAACAAAATGCGGGGAAACGGTCAAAAAAAAAAATCCTCGGATGAATTGTTCCATTTTACCTTTAGTTCGTATTGTCTGGCAGATAACTATTAATACGAGTAGTTGTAGTTGTACGGGGTGTGGAATATACCTGTATGTGTGGCGTTTTCTTGGGAAAAAAAAACCTTTTCCATCATAAAATCAAGGGCATTCGCCAAAAATAGGTACACCTACGCACTTTGAGCCGTTTATAGGTACACTTCGTAATGCAAACCGAAAAAGGCTTACTGGGCCGCCTGATATTGGGCCTGCGCTCCACTGTACCTATAAATGGCTCAAAGTGCGCAGGTACACCTATTATCGGCTAGTCAGTTTGGGTATTACCTATTTTTGGCTTCCACTGTACCTATACATGGCTCAAGCGGTCACATTTTTTAACTGAAATATAGACAGACGGCCACACCAGATGCCGGGACTGTCAACCAGCCGACCGAACCTGTCAACACAAACGCCCGATAATACTGCCAAACAGTACGAACGCAGGTGACGCCGGAGACAACACAGGTCACCTAACTAACTCGATGCCCGCGGCTTTTTTGGATTTTATACCAATCCGCATATACGAAGTTGTTATATTTCTTCGTGAAGCTCAGCTTGTCTCGTGTTCTTAGTGTGCCCTACAGAAGTTCTTAACAGAGGTATTATACGTACTCGTACAGGTAAAGTGTACTACCAGTATAATACTGCATAAGTGAATGTAGTGGTGAATTGCTTACAACCGCCGCCACGCCTCATAATGCAGCAGCTAACTCATCGTTTACCCATACCAATCTCTGGGGCAGTGGTGGCGTGGGCATCGGGGCCACGCTAGACGTGCTCATATCACAGATGATACCAGATTTTTCAGGTCGAGAAAGTGGCATCACGTTATGCTCGGTTGGTGGTATGCCATCTTGTTACTTATGGGTAAGGATACTACGCACTGCGCTGTGGAACATACAGCCGTGTAGGCACAACGCGAATAGTCTCACCGTGACAAAGCTCGGAGGGCTTTCAACGCCCGGCCGGCCCTCCCTATTGTTTGGCTCGCTGTATCCTTGGCGGAGCCAGATCGCCCACACGAAGCCGACTCCTCTCGCCATTCAACAAGCAGCAAGCCGCAATTACCCCGGGCACATATATAACTCGCAATCGTCACCTGTACATTATCTTCCTCATATAAATTCACCCACGTTGCTATGGAATGTTGTTCCGGACAGAGCCAACGGCTGCGTGACTTAGACCTCCTCGACCGTACGATATACCGAAGTTGCTCCTACTATATACTACACTACAAGTAGTATATGTAACCGTACGATATTACGCTGTACACGTATATATATACCAAAGTTGCTCCTACTATATACTGCACTACAGTATGTGTATCGTACTTGCAGCATAACGGCATGGAAAACGCTCGTAATTCTTGTTCTCCGCATCGCGATCACACACCCTTTGAAGTCATGTGGCCCAAGCGACTAATATCACAAAGCTATCCGCGTGTCTTCGGTAGTAGGACGGCACAGCATGCCGAGTGTTTCTGGCCCACTTTCGCGAGACACAACCCGAAAAAACAAGGACTAGGACACATGAAAAACAGACAAGTGAGTTAAAAAAGCAGAAAAGAAGAGAGGAAACATGTGTGGCTTTGTAGCACGAATCGAAAGCCACCGTATCATGCATGTATGTGAATGCCGTCCCAGACGCGACATCGTATATACGTCGATGGGTAGAAATAACGGATGTAATGTCAAGAACACGCACGCACACTCGACAGTGATCAAGATCGAAAGAGCAGTAGGACCCCTACCGGTACAGCCGCCGTCACACCACCCATACTGTCTCGAGATGACAGCCAATCGTACCAGTACAACCACTGACACTCCGGAGTTACCACGCATTACCTACAAACGAGAAATCGTATCACGATCAATGCATACATATGATACGTGTCCTGTAAGACACCCCTCCTTCGCACACACGCACACATTGATGTCAAAACCTATATATGACGCCTTCACTAAACCTATATGATACCCAACGCGAAATGGCACGGAGATAAGAGCGGTATACGTTGTTTTTTCCGAGGGGCTTCAAGGTCGGGTACTGTACTGCACTCTTCACCGGTATATATAATCTCGAAACAAGCGTACCTCCGTACTTTACCTGTACGAGTACGTATAATACCTCTGTTGAGAACTACTGTAGGGCGCACTAAGAACACGAGACAAGCTGAGCTTCACAAAGAAATATAAGAACTTCGTATATGCGGGTTGGTATCAAATCCAAAAAAGCCGCGGGCATCCAGTTAGTCAGGCGACCTGTGTTGTCTCCGGTGTCACCTGCGTTCGTACTGTTTGGCAGTATTATCGGGCGTTTGTGTTGACAGGTTCGGTCGGCTGGTTGACAGTCCCGGCAACTGGTGAGGCCGTCTGTCTATATTTGAGTTAAAAAAAGTGACCGTTTGAGCCATTTATAGGTACAGTGGAAGCCAAAAATAGGTGATACGCAAACTGACTAGCCGAGAAAAGGTGTACCTGCGCACTTTGAGCCATTTATAGGTACAATCGAGCGCAGGCCCAAAATATCAGGCGGCCCAGAAAGCCTTTTTCGGTGTACATTACGCAGTGTACCTATAAATGGCTCAAAGTGCTTAGGTGTACCTATTTTTGGCTAATGCCCTAAACTCGATATGAATCGATCCTCAAAAACATCCCAACGCGTTCACACGGTTCACGGGGCGGCATTTAACAGAGGACGGAGGGCAGGGGCGTTGCAGTCGATCCTCTCGACACACGGCAACACTGTCAAGTAAATGTAGAGTGCATCTACCGTAGACACTCACTCGGGGGTGAAAGGAGAGATTCACAGCATATTCGGACGAATCTCCTGCATGGCGTCGCCCCGACACTAAATTCGGGTTACAGAACCCATACTAATTTCAAGATGAATACGTATGACACAAGAATCAACTTTTTTTTGTCAAATAGTCGGAAAACAAGTAAAAAAAAAGGGAGGGATTTCCAGAACTTCGGTCAGAATCAAAAACGACCCAAAACTTGGCGATATTCGTAGTCGTTTATAAACTAAATTCAAGATAAAAAGCTCGAAAAAAAAATCAAGAACGTGTAAAAAACAACTAATGCAAAGGGCTGACCACTGACCACAGTGAGTGCCAAAATGCAATTCCTTTGACAAATTGCAAACACATTATTGGAGTTGATTTATATTGGTACTCTAATTATTTTCCGTGTTCGGGCACACGAAATGTAGAGAGGCACAGACCGCAGCTCTGCATAGTAAAGCGTGTGTGCTCGTACTCCTACATACTCGAAGTACAGCAGTATGTGCTCGTACTCGAACAGCGCTCGAGCCTACTGCTGTACGAGATAATGGTATACATACATGCTCGTTATGCACTGCGCATAAGGAACATGGGCATCGACTCTTCGGAGCAGACGATGCAACGGCTGACAGAATGTGACTCCTGCATGATACTATATTATTGTACATATTTTAAAAAGTCACCCCAGTGTGACTACCCCCCCCCCTGTCAAGATTAAAAAAAAAGCTCGACATGCCACCCAAAATCCAAGAATTTGCCTACTTGTCGCTTCTCTCTCTCTGCCCCCGCACGCGTTCGCGGCGAGGTAAGCGGGGGGTACGAAGGGCGAGGGGCGTCGGAGCCGATCCTCGAAGAGAGCGCTCGAAAAAAAAACAAATCTCCACATATTGAGGTGCCGAGATTCCGATACTGAGGCCGGCCCGGAATGAAAATTATTCATCGTGGGTGCTTCAGCGTTGAACCAACACTACTCATATTTTATGTATGTTTATGTAAAATACCATGTACCACTATGTTATATTCTCATCACTACAATGTTCTACAACTATGATGCTGCTGCGTACCACCATATAAATGCGACGATACGTATTATGCTGAAACCACAACCACCAGCATCGCCACTAATGTTACTGCTACAACAACTACCACCATCAACACGACTACAACAAGCACACCCACCGACAACACCAACACCACTACAATCCCCACCACCAAAACTCCTAACGGTCGTGACTACACCCACCACTGCCCCCTCTATCACCACAAGTCAAATCTCAACCACCACCACCACCACCCCCACCCGCATCACGACAGCCACTGCCACTACCACCTGCCCTTTCCCAGCCCCCCCTCCCCTTCCCCAAACAACACCATCCCAACAACCACCTCCTCCCAACGCTACTTCCATCACCACACCTCCAAATATGTACCAAAATAACCACCACCACTATCAACGCCACTACCACTAACACTACGACCAAAAATACTACTTCTCCCCCCAAACACCACCCACATCTCCACAGCTCCAAGTCTTCACCATAAACACCACCGCCACCATCACGTTTAGACCAAGTACAACCTTCTTATGAGCAACCACGCAGCAACCCATGCACGTTAACAACACCCCCCCCCCTCCTCCTCCCTACGATAAATATGTATAGTTATGTTTGTGAAATTTTCGCACTTTTCGCAACTTTTCTCTCCGCGCGAGCGCTTTTCGGCAAAACGCTAAGTACCCCGACACGGGAGGCCCGGCCGGACACATTGGTCGAGGTTTGAGCTCGATCCGAGCACTG
>MEHQ01003301.1:185371-224578 GCA_008828725.1 Saccharina japonica
GCAGAACCACTTTTTGTTTTGGGGGGGGGGGGGGGAGGTATTCATGTGCCCGGCCGTAGTCGTATGACCATATCCCTATAGTGCCGGGACGGAGCACGTTGGGTTTTCAACAACCACACGGACATTGCTTGCACCAAGTGCGAAGCGCCGTGAAGTATTGGGCGAGTCGCATGGAGGGTGAGCTGCATCCTGCAAAAACCGCCCGTAAGGCGGACTTGCATATGGACGACATCCTCCAATGAACTGATTTAAGTTTCGGTGTGGCCACTTCCAGAGACAGCAATGGTATTTCTGATAGGGGCGCCATTGACACTCATTCCGCCGCAATACAATGTCTTGTCTTTTCGTAACGATCAGAACAACAATATAAAAAAGCAGGAATTCGTATTTTCTTGAATGTCTTTGATAAACACTACATACAGACTGAATGTGGGTGGAGTTTGCTCTTCATACTTCGTGGCCATGGCCACAAGGTTGCCGTGATTGTATTCGTTAATCGTGCTTGATAATATATTCAGAGTTGAAAGAGAAATGGCCGTGAAGGCCTATACCATTCACCTCTGCGCAAGAATAGTTGTCTTCTTTACAGTATTTCAACACACTATTAAAGAAATACAAGCTTTAGGTTATAGGCTATCCACTAAAGCAAACTGCATTCAAATCCGCGTTGTTGCAGAGGAAAAAACCACGGCCAAAGAATGCCAAATTTTGAGCTGAAAATCACCCTCGTGCAAGCTGCTCGTGGTCTGCCAATATTTTATTTATTAATTCTGCTATCATAGGAAGCAAACGCGAGAAAAAAAATGGTTCTGTCTCGAAAGCAAAAATATCGAAAAAAGCTGCTGCGACCGACAAGGATGTGTGGACAAGCATGGCGAGACGGCTGATCAAGCAGCTCTGCGCGCGCGCCAGCAGAAAGCTATCGATAGCCATGGCATCGTTGCAGCAGAAGCTATATGCCGAACGCAGCTGTGAAGCCGCGACACAAGAGCAACGCTGAAGCTGCAAGGGCGACAATCGCTTGTACCGAAGCGTTGATCCAACTCGACGTCTCCGAGCACATCAGGAGTGAGTCCGACGCGAAGGCGCCGGCCGCGCAAGCCGACAAGCACGAGTCGAAAGCGGCACTGCGCGCGGTAATAAGCGCGCTGCGTGTGTCGGAAGAGGCACGGCGCCGTGCGCAAGCTCAAGAGGCGGCTACGAGTATGCGGAGAAGTTGGAGGTTATCCGCTGAGAGGGCAAGGAGCCGCGGAAACAGAAGAGACAGACAGCCGATTTTGACCGCCTTGGATCGGACGGCAGCCTTATTCGTGCTGCCGTCCCGCGTGTGTGGGCTTGAACTGCACACTCCGTCTCCTGCACCTGGGCAGAGCCCGCACCCGCTACAAGACGATATCGAGATGGGAGAAGATGGAGAATGAGCAGCTGGAGGCTAGGTTGGCGCTCGCCGAACCCACGCTAAAGAAAGCAGAAGAAACTGGCTACTCTCAGAAAGCAGGTGCGTTGCCGGCGCGCTGATGCAGAATGCTGTTTTTTGTTTTCCAACGGCTCGAGTGTTTTATTTTCTTGCGCCTTCGTTTTTGTTTGGCTGCTCGTAAGTATCACATCGATACTCGTATATAATTAGTAACACATTATCATTCCGCTATATATACTCGTAGCGTATCGGAGTACGGGCTCGAAAAAACAGACACAAACAAATCCGGACGTTAATATAAAGACCGATTGGTATTCGATTTAATGTATAAACGGTCCTTATAGTTACGCCCAGAGCGGTATCAAAGAGTCCTGACAACATGCATGTGTTGTTTCTCGAAGAAAAGGGTCAACGAACGAGCGTATGTATACGTATACGAGTACTCATCCCCAGTCTTTAGCTGTTGTGTTCTGCTGCTGTATACAAGGATGCAATTAACTCTTTGAATAGTAGGTTGGACGGTACCGCGAGACGATCGTGGCCGAGAGGGAAAAGGTTTTCATGACAGCTGGAGCGCCCGCCGCCGTAGCAACGGGGGCTGGACCGTCTGGACCGTCGCCGGGCATGAGCTGCTGCACGTCACCGTCGCAGGGCAGAGGCTGCTGCAGGTCCTTCTCGCCGGGTATAGTCTCCTGGTTGTCGCTTGTCAGGGTCTGCTGCTGCTGCTGGTGTTGGTTTTGGCCCGGCAGGGGCGACTGCTGCTGCAGCGTGCGGGCAGCCACCGCTATGAGCGCTGGAACTACTCGGAACAGGGCGTTTGGGAATGCGCCGCCATTTATGCGCTGGAGTTTGTGTGTAGAGCGTGCTTGCTCAGGATTTTTTGTACGAGGTGCAACAAGCATCAGCAGCAGAAGCCCAGCAGCAGCAGCTCGAACACAGGACCTAAAGCAGCAGCGCGAGCTGAGGTCTGGTCGTTGTGATTGGTTTGTTTACTAAACGTAAATGAAAAACGATTTTATTTTCAGGTGTGGATCGCGTGACATAAAAAGAGCCAGTTATGGGGTAACTGCGCGTTGAATGGCACTCCTAACTATGTACGCTCATCTGTCTTGTGGGTGGCTTACCATATACCTGGTACACACTACGTTATACGATAATCCCCCTTTTGCGGAGTTGAGGTTCTCAATCCCGCACAAATAATCTAACAAGACCGGCAGCCTTGGCGACCGCCAAAAAAAAAAAACGGTGCACTGGTTGTCTAGCTCAAGCAGTGAAAGGCGTGTCTTACAGTGTCGTCGCCAACCGACGCCAACCCAACTTATATACTATTATAGGAATGTACAAGCATTTTTTATGTGTGTGAGGGGTGGGGGGGGTATGCACGTGCCATGTTTATGGAGGGGATAGAAAGCGAATTTATGGAGAGGAGGTGAGGGGGGGTGAGGGGGTGAAACCTTGCGGAGGGGGTGATGGGGGGTGAGCATATAGGGGGAGGGGGGGAGGGGGCATTGACAATTCACTCACCCGTCTGGTGTCCTCAAACCAGCTCTCCACTTCAAGCTTGGTCAGTCTCCTCACCCCTTCCCACGAGAGCCGGACGTCTGAGTTCCTTCCGAAAGTGTTGACTCTCACGACGTACTCTCCTAGACAGTATATGTGTTCAGAAGCCGTATTTTTATCGGGGGAAGAGGGGGGGGGGGTTGCGGCAACACAAAATAACTCGCCAAGCATCGGTAAATATGGTTGTACCTCTACAAACCCGCCTAAAATATAACAAGGGAGCCTTCGACTCGACGCCAACTCGGAACTCACCATCTTCGGTCTCGGACACAAAATAGTTCTGCAAAAAAACCCCTAAAAATCGCGACCCCACCATAAAGCAGCTGCTACAAAGGGCGGGAATGAGGAGCACGACAGACACTCATGACTACATCAAGCTACTGCATTCGCGGTTGTTGTATTGCACCAGGTATCATAAAAGCATGTGCTGTATTGCTCAGCCTCAGCAGCAGCAACAACATAGCAGGTCTACTGCGTTACTACTACTACACTCTTCCACCCCGCTCAGCAGCATTCACAACAGCAAAAACATAACCAGCAGCAGCAGCAACAACAGCGACGAGCAGCAGCCGTAGTAGCAGCAGTGGCAGTAGTGGCTCACTCACTCCTACTATGGTTGGTGCCCTGGTCGAAACGACAGTTTCAAACTCCAGAAGCCAAAGTGCAAACCCCGATTTAATATTTTCGACAACAGAGTGCGGAAACAAGTGTGTGAAAAATTGCGCTCCTTCCGCAAAAAAAAAAGACAAAAATGAGTATTATATCATGGACCTTGTTGTGTTTGCGGAGAATAACCTCCAAAACCTACTTCACAACCCTTCGTGCCGCATCAGACAGAAGAGCGGGGGGGGCACGGCATTTTTTTTTAAAAACGAAACAACAACAGGGCGTACGAGTAGCAACGGGAATCCAGCAACGCGCCGGCGGCGGTAGAGTCAACCGCAGTGCCGCCGTTGTTGTCCGAAGCCAACAGAGTAGCACCACAGTTCGCGGCAGCAACAACGACAACACACAGCGGTAGCAGTTGGGCAGCAAACAGCTTAATTTTTTCCTTTTTCAGTTTCGAACTGCTGCCCTCTAGATTGCGCGCGCCACTGCGTCGGCGCGCTCCGCTCCGCCCGTCTTGAAATATCGACATACAGACAGCGGCGACCTCCGCGCCGCTGCCACCGCCGCTGCTGCTACTGCAGTGTTGTGAAATTGAATTGATACACGAGCTTTCACCATGCTGTCGCGCTCGACAAGCAAGGCGGCACCGACACTAATATACAAGCAGTTACTTCAAAACGACTCATCGTCGACCGCACCAAGTGGGCGTAGAGGGTGCCGTAGCGGCCGCCGGTTCGAGCAATCCAGCGCCGCTCGTCCGCGTCATACTCCAGCTACTAGCTACACCTCTCGACCCTTTGTGCTCCCAGCGGTTGTCGTGTTGAGTAGATATTATACAGCAGCAGATTGGTGCGTAGTGTCTGCCAGGCATGGAATATGCTCCGTGATTCTAAGCCAATGATACGGAGAACAAAAATGTACCGTACATGTCGTCAGTTTTCTACCGTCGCTAAATACCTAATTTTGCCGGTTTTCAAGAAACTACCGCAATTCTTGCCTTCGATGACTATTTTGCTTTTTCGCAAACCCTCTAATTATCAATCAATCAAAAAGTACGACCTAAACATGCACAGCCAAACGAAAAGGGTCCCATAAGATCCACCCACACGCACTGAGCCCCGCCTAGGTGTGCAGGAGGGGCTCTGCATGTGGTGGCAGTATCCGTGGTGGTTAAATTTGCCTAAACAGCTGCTCGCGTGGTCTTTGTTGAATCCAAGTAGAAGCCCGAACGCACTCACACAACCCGCATCTCGAACGACCAGCACAAGCACAGCACGACAAATAGAGCCCCACGACCTTTGCGCGTGCTTGCCAAGACCGTCTGTATTTGTGTAGATTGGCTATGCGAATAATACTATGGATCCAAAAGGAAGCAGGCTGTGCGGGCTTCACTGTAATACAGTGTGAAGAAGATGGTACAAACATCTTGATTCAATCTCGGGCGCATGACGGGCTCTTAGACAGGCGGACAGGGTGGCGGTGCTGGAGCGCTGCGCGATGTAGACATAAAACACCCAGCGAGCACAGCTCAAGCAGAGTAGAGGATAGAAAAACCAAGTGTCGTATATTATTGTCACGCATCGTATAGAAGCATATGCACTCACATAGGGAGACATGGAATGAAACACCGGGGCATGGCATCGACCTCATGCGAACCCCGGTATCTAATACCCCGCTACCAAACATCCCATCACACATATAACTCCACAGTCTACCCAACGGACGTCGCATCTTGCATCTATTGCACGCACACTCGACATCCTCCCTGCATTGAAATCGATACTGTGCGACATCAAAGTACCCGCAGCATGCGAACCAAACCAGTGCAAAAGGTCCAGCCAACTAGTATCCTTCCTGCATGGTGAACGGCTTGGCAATAAAGCATCGCAACAACATGATCACTCCACAACCGCTCCGAAAACCGAAAGTCAATGTCAAGAAACAATATTACAAATCTCGAATTCAGAGTCAAGTACCGAACACCACAAGATCAATACCAACCTCAAGCAAATTCATAGTACCGAATACCAGAAATTCAAACAAATTCATTAGGATTAAAATACCAAAATCTAAACCATACTGGCTGCAACTTCAGCATATCCCTGACAACCAACAATACAGCTTTCCCGGTGTCACCGTCTTCGGCTGCATGAAGCAGAAACGATACAAAAACAGAATATCCGCACAGTAGTATCCACTTTATTTTAACCAGTGAACAGGTAGAACTCTCAATACCCGAAAACCACCAATCAGAAACCGCAGCCAAACCTTAACCCCAGAAACACCAAAAACCCAATGAAAATCCTCACTTCCCAAATCCTCGTTCAATCAATCAATCGATCAATTAATGTATTACGTGTATATCAGAGGGTATATCCATTACGAAGTGTCAACATAAAGTCTCAGCGAGTTCAAGTAAATCTCTACGAAGTGAACAACAAAATGCTGTTCATGTAACACCTCGGGAATTTCCCAGGAATCTTCCTGCTATCCAGCATATATTTTTTAGATAAAACAGCTGATTTGGCAATGCGTGCCTCACCGGCCAATACAAAGTATTGCCATGATCCTTTATTCATGGTTTCCAAAGTCAACAGGTGATTCGACAATGCTTGTCTTACCGGTCAATCCTAAAAAGTATTGCCATATTCCCGTATTGTTGACAAATGATACTTTCTAATACTAGCCCTGTACACCCCGTGCCCAGCCTCGGGGCATTTCCATTATAATCTCACTACCCCCCTTTTCATACGAACACGTAATCTATCCGACCGTGCTTTGGTTTCAGGCTTACGGCAGTAGTTATCGAATTCCGCGTCGTTCATATCGATGCGGAACGACCCGCCCTCCGAGGGCTCTCCCACCTGATGCCCCTAGCGTCCCGGGATTATCGACGACTCGCTACTCGTATAGCGTGTTGATTCAATCTCGGGCGCATGATGGGCCCTTACCCAGGCGGACAGGGTCAAGGTGCTAGGGCGCTCCTCGATGTAAACATAAAACACCCGGCGAGCATAGCTCAAGCATAGTAGAGGATAAAATAACCAACTGTCGTATATTATTATCACGTACCATACAGAAAAACATGCAATCACATAATCATACGGAATGAAAAACCGAGGCATGGCATCAACCTCTTGCGAATCCCGATATCCAATATCCCGCTACTAAACATCCCATGACCCATTGAACTCCACAGTCTAGCCAACGAACGCCGCATCTTGTATATATTGCACGCACAATCAATACCACAACGTCCCAGCACAGTCCAACATTGTATCAACCATGATGACTATATATGTACAGCAGTACGTACGTAGTGCTTTGCACCTGGTACCTGGTACATACCTGATAAAAGTCAGTATCTTATGGTATATGCATGGGGGTACGACCCTCATAAACAGAAAACCCTCCGCACATATCATAGATCACTACCGTTTACATCAGGTACGCAAAATAAGCAGCACAGTGTGGATACCAGGTCTCCTTCCCCTAGATAGTAACGCCTCATTACACACAAGTTCAAAGTCAACCAGAGGTTGCCCACTCCGTTCCGTGAAGACCCGAGACACCAACCCACCTCGGTGTGTCCTCCACACCACAACCACATAAGAGAGAACCGGCCAGGGGCTCCGCCCCACATTGGCGTCGTCGGCTTGGTCTCTTTTATCGGTGTTGGTGCGCAGCACGCAATGTTAGCAATAACTGTCTGCGCTGCTCTACGAAAAAGAAAATGATTTTGAAGATTCTACTCGTTGGTATACTGTTACCGGCTCCATGAGCGATCCGGGTTCCCATCGTTCTCGTGAGGAGGAGAAGCACCCCTCTGCCGAGGAGGAAGAGCATTTCCCCGTCGAGCAGAAAGCCAGTACGAGTCACCCGAGAAGCGGAAGCAGAGGTGGCGACAGTCGCGAGGTCATTGGGGCGAATCGTTCGATTCACCACACTGACTCTGTCCGCCAAGTCACAGCTGACGGGACAAACGGCAGTGAATTCGCAGAGAAGCAGCAGGAGAAGGAGATAGAGCTGTCGTCTCAGGTGGTTCGAGTACGTCCTCGCCAGACACCGACGACCGCTATTTCAGCTCGGAGGACAGCGAGTACGACTACGAAAATCGTCATCGTCGCCGTTCAAGTAGTAGTTCGCGGCGTTCGCGGTCTCCGAGCCACCATCATAATCGCGAGGCATTTGGAGGAGGAGCCAGTTCTAGTTCTCCATCCTCAACATTACGAACGTGAAGGCGCTGAACAACCTAATCACCGAACACCTCGCCAAAGGCGAAACCGCTCAGGTTATGTCGTTGTTGACTGTGCACAGCAATCCCCTCGTCGGTCCCCTTGTAGGTACCCCCGCTCCGTCTAGCACGACACACACTGCGTCTGGTATGTCGCAGATTGATTCCCTCAAGCCTGCAGCCCCAGTTAGTACGCGAATGAAGCCGACAGATTTTGGGGCTCTCACCAAGTTCTCTGGTAGTGAGAACGACGAAAACTTGATAGTGGACCGTATGGACCAGCATAGGCTTTTGTCAAGGTCTAACTCAAGTTTAGAGTTGGTATGACTGATATTTTTTTGACGCATCCTTGATGCAGTTTTTCCTTTACGACTTGAAGAATGAAGCAATTGTGTTCCACACGCAATTGATGTCTGGTCTCGTACTGTAGCAGCGTAGCGCCGACCACAAGTTGCTGCCGACGACGCCAATGTGGGGCGGAGCCCCTGGCAGGTTCTCTCAATGAAGACAACAACTCTCGTCCCGTGGCGGCGTAGCGCCGACCACAAGTTGCTGCCTGACGATGAGGCAAAGTCTGTCCCGACGTCATGGTCAGAGGTTAAGTTGGTATTTAAAACCACGTACTTGTCCGCTGATGCCGTAGCGCGTTCGGTCGAAGACATTGTCACAGTGGCAATGACGGATACTGACTCTTGTCACGTTCTTTGTCAATAAGCACCGCGACAAATTCAGCGAGTACGTGATGAGCAAGAAGTACGTTCTTCTGAGTCTGTTTGTTCCGCATCCATGTCGATGGATGTCGAAGACTGTTCTGATTCACATCTTTACAGTGTGCATAATAAAGATAAACATGAAGAATGGTTTATGAGTTCTCTTTCGCGTTGTTCGCGATTGCCACTTGCACTTGCTTTCTCATCTCACCGCGTTCATGTGTGTGGACGTGTTGAAGGATATGATGTTTCCCGTGTCACAATTGATACGGCAAGCGATGTTCCATGTATAGCGTTCCCCTTTATCGAACGCCACCCAGTCCTGAAGGATGAACCTATTCATCCCATTCCCCACGCTGCCATCGCGTACAAAGCAGCGAATGGATCATTGATGGAAGTAAAACGGTTCATCCGCTTTAATTTGCTATTGGGTGATGTCAATCGCTCAGTCGAAGCCCTTGTAATATCGTCGTTACGCCCCGACGATATGTGTTAGATAACAGCGTTATGTCTTTGTTTGGTGCAAAACTCGACTGGAAAAATCGATGTTTGACTTTCCATTCGAGCAATGCAATTATTGCCGCTATACATTATGTCGATAACCGAAACCGTGGTCAAACGATTTCCTCGCCAAGTCCTGCTTCAGTCTCTGTCGCATCTGTTCATGCTGACTTTGAAGCTGTTCCTGTGAGTTTGAAAACTCGTTATTATTTACCAGCCGGTACCGAAGCATCAGTTTTTGCTTTCACCAGTAATACACCTCTTGTCGACACTGATGTAGTACTTGAACCTCGTTTAGTTCCACAGTCCGAAATGTCAAGAGTACTCTGGTCTTGAAAAGTTACAAGTTTTCGAGCGTTTAGTTGTGGCTCGTACAGCTACAACATGGCGTAGAGCAGACGGTTCTGTCTGGTTACAAATCGCCAATCCGTCTAGTCGTGGTGTAAAAAAACCCAAAGGTCTCACTTTGGCTTATTTATCTACATCCACAGTGACGGAAAAACCCGAAGTACAGGTTAGTGCGGTAGCAGCCTCACCTGAGAACCTGGATGAGTTAGTCGCAGAGCGTATAGCAATGGAACCAGCTCTTGCGAAAGCTTTTGTTGACACCACGTTCACGCCTGAAAAAATCACAGAAGTTACTCAGTTGTGCGCTGAATACCGTCTTGTGTTTTCATGGTGTTAGTATCGCAATCGAATGAGTAACATTCGCGTTGCTAATCTCCGGTCTTACTAAAAAAAAAGGTGTTAAGAAAGGACCATTATTATCGAGCAAGTTTTGTCCAAGTGTTAGTATCGCAGTCGAATGAGTATCATTCGCGTTGCTAGTCTCCAGTCCTCAAAAAAAAAATGCAGTCTTTGTAGTTCCTCGTTGTCTTCAATGATGCACACAGATGCTCCAAGTACCTTGGAGAGTAAGGGGTCGATACTCCGGGATACTGCTCGTACTCGGAGTATTTCGGGTATGAACACTCTCAATACTTCTTGTACTCGGAGTATTTCGGGGTCCGACGCTGCGGGTACTCCTTGTACTCCGAGTATTTGGGTCTTCAGTACTGCTCATACTCCAAGTACTCCGAGTATTCAGGCCGCCAGCACTCTAATACTCTTAAGTACTCGGAGTACGAAATGTACTCGATACTCGAAGTATACTGCACAATCGGACTGCATAGGACGGTGCTTTCGTTTTTGAGATCGAAAAATGCAAACTACGAGGTCGTTTCCTGTGCGGTTCGATTTCGAGCTTTAGTTTGTATTTTTCGATCTCAAAAACGAAAGCACCGTTCTATGCAGTCCGATTGTGCAAAATCTGACAGGAATTTTTTCGATTTGAGAATCCGATGACCCAAGTCGTCCGATTTTGGCCCAAAATCCGACGACTTGAGTCATCAGATTTTTAAATAGAAAAATGGCATGGTCTCTAAATTCAAGATGTTATCCACAGCAAGCAAGCAGCAGCACCAGCACCAGCACCAGCACCAGCAGCACGATCGATGAGTTGGATGGTGACACAGCGACGTTGCTTCGCGCCCGACGCGCAATTATGTACGAGCTACCTCGAGAAATCACTGAAGCGGTGCACAAGCCGATTCGATCGGAGGCTGCATGCGTGCGTGCGTGCTGATGTGCTCTGCGTGCGTGCTGCTGTGCTCGGCGTGGCGCACACACACCACCTTTGATGCCGATACTCGGCTGGTACCCCCTTTCCCCCTGTTCAAACAATATTCATCATAGGTGTGGAACTCCCACAGGTCACTCAGTGCTCGGCGTGTTTGCGTGCTGATCTGCTCGGTGCGTAGTGCTGTCCTCGGCATGTCGCACACACTCCACCTGTTGCTGATACTCCGCCGAGGCGCATGGTGTGTGCTAGGCTGTCGAGGCGTGCAAAAACTGTCGCGACGCCGCTGCTGTACGCCAAGAACGGGCTTTGAGGGTCGAGGGGACAAGGGGGTAGCCGTGGTGTGATTTGAGGGGTCACTTTTTTGTCACGCCTATTATCTTGAAAATCGGGCATCACTTTTGGTATAATGCTTTCTGAGTCCCCGGCCCAAGGACCTCCAGACGAGCTTGGCTGTTGTAACATAGCCGAAGCTACATTCCCGTTGCCAACAGGCCCCCGTCCTGTTGATCGTGCACCGTATCGTACCTCACCCCATGTTCAAGAGAAAATTGACGAACGAGTAACCAAACTCTTGAAACAAGGAATAATTGAGGAGCGCACGAGTGCCTTGGGTAGTCCTGTTACGATCGTCACTAAAGCTGACGGTTCACCAAGGTTTTGCGTTGATTATCGCAATACGCTCAACCGTCACATTATTCGAAAGACTTCGCCTATGCCCAACATCAAGAGTCATCTGGATGCCGTCGGTGGAGCCAAGTTCATCACAGTCGCTGATGTACAATCCGCTTTTCACCAACTGCCTGTGGCTGAATCGGACGTCGAATCAACCGCTTTTGTCACAGAGAAGGGCAAGTACTGTTTCAAACGCATGCCTGTTGGTGTTTGTAACGCTCCTTGGTTGTATCAACGTATGATGCCCCTCGCACTTGGCGATACTGGATCAGCCAGTGGTTTGTTTTGTTACATGGATGATTTAGTAGCGTGTTCCGCCACATGGAGTCATCACGTAAAGCTTCTGGACCGCATGTTTAGCGCACTTCAGAAAGCTGGATTGACACTCAAACCATCAAAAATGCAGTTCGGCTCGAAGCAAGTAAAATATTAACGTAGGCCATGTCATTTCAGCTGAAGGTATCACTATTAGTAATGACCGTATCAAAGCTATGAGTGAATTACCTGCTCCGAAAAACATCAAGGAGTTGCGATCATTTTTGGGTACTCTCAATTTTTTACGCCGGTTTGTTCCGAATTTTGCAGAAATCACTGCACCCTTGATTGAACTCACCAAGAAACAGTGTTCGAAACGGCAATAATTTGAGAAGAATTGGGGTCTAGCTCAAGAGTAGAGCTATCACCCAATCAAAATAAATATTGTAATCTCCACCCGTGTTGCACTTCCCTGATTTTTCGAACGAGTTTGTAATACACGTAGATGCAAGTGAAGCCGGAGTCGGTGCATTCTTAGCCCAAAACGCCGAAGACAAATATATCGGATTTGCACATCATTGCCTATTTCAGTAAACGGTTCACGAAAGGTCAAAGACACTATTAATACTCAGCAGCGATGAAATAATGTTGTGGAGTTGTTCTCGCTCTACAACATTGGCGGCAGTATATTTGGGGTAGACATTTCAAATGCGTCACCGACCACGCAGCTCTCACCCACCTGTATTACACGCAAGACACGTCCAACATGGTAACCCGTTGGGCTATTGCTTTGCAAGGTTTTGATTTTACCGTCGAACACAAGCCAGGAAAATTACACGTTGTATCAGACACGTTATCCCGCGTGTTCGGTAATGTTTCAGAGGATACTAACGTCAAAACATCATCTGTTACTGATGTGTTGCAGTCGCAACCTAAGCTAGCCTCTAAATGTCGTGATGTACCTGATGATGAGTTACCGTACCACCCACCATCACCACGTGCATATGAAGTACATTGATCTAAGTGAACTTAGTCTAGTCGAAAGCGATCGTGAACTTTTTGCGAACGCCGTGTCAATATTTCCAACCCTGGACTCAGAGAAATTAATTGAGGAGCAAAATATTAAATTCAAACAGTATTTTGAATACCTCGCGAAACCTAAACATGCTCCCCTTCCGCGAAGAGAAACAATTCAATCCGCGAGTAATTTCTTCCTAGTCGATAGCGTTTTGTACAGGTCATACTTGCCAGGTCACTTACGCAAACGTAGCTCTTTCCGAGACCAGTTAGTAGTCCCGAAAACACGACGCTCACTTGTGATAAACGCATGTCATGACCTTCCCGCGTCTGGCGGACATTTAGCTTTCAAAGCAACGTTCGATCGAGTACGCGACCGTTATTGATGGCCCACTATGCAAGGAGACATTCAGTTTCACTGCACCAGTTGTGGAGCCTGCCAACGTCGTAAAACTCCTCACCGCCTACCGCCGTTACCGAAAGGTCATGTTCCAGTTGAACGGCCGTTCCAGCGAGTAGCCATTGATCTGGTTGAGTACAAGCCGATCTCCCAAGACTGTAAATATGTTATGTCAATCATTGATCACTTGACACGCTTTGTTATTCTCGCACTCATTCGCAATAAAGCAGCAACGACCTTTGCACGTGTTCTTGTAGACCCAGTATTTTCAGTATTTGGTGTTCCACAACTGTTACATTCTGACCAAGGTACTGAGTTCAAAAACCAACTTATCCGATAGTTACAAACAGTTTTTGGTCACAAGAAAACCCGTGCCACACCATATCGGTCACAAAGTAATTCAGTATTAGAGCGTGTGCATAGTACTATGCATAATATGTTAGCCATGTATTGTGACGTAGCTCACGATAAGTGGTCACAGCGCTTACCGTTTGTTCAAAAGGCACATAACACTGCCTATAGTAGTACGATACATGAGAACACAGTACCTCATGTTTGGACGCATGCCCACGCTCCCCATTGATATCATCATGGGAATGCCTCAGGCAGAACTCCCCGATACAACTTTGCAATACACACGTGAAACCGTCCAAAATTTGCAGCTTGCGTATGAGCTCGCAAGGCAAAACCTTGATGAACGTGCCGCTGTTCGAGAAGCATCTAATGCTGACCTACGTTTTCAACAGTTTCAACCCGGTGATTTAGTGTTGGTGCATCAACCTCATAATGCACAAGATGACCCAACAATAAACTACTGAGTCCGTGGCGTGGTCCATACAAAGTACGCCATCGATTGTCTCCAGTCGTTTATCGTCTTTCGAAAACCGATCAGTCAAACGAGACATCAGAACATTAAGGAAGAATGAAACCGTACCACCAACGCAGTGCTTTCGCAGACCCTGATTTTGAAAAGATCAATCAGATGTTCCTAGGCACAGTTACCAATGCCAGATCTCGAAAGAGAAGTACCACAAGTATGCATTGGCCCCGGTATAGTTGAAAGCATTGTTGACCACAAGCGTTGGAAAGGTCGATTTTCACCGTTCAATGTACGATTCCGAGTAAGATTTCGTGGTGCAGGGCCAAATAGCGATGGTTGGTATCATAGTCGTCAAATTCCGCACTGCCACGAACATATACGTTCATACCTTGCGCAAATCCAGGAAAGTTCTCCTGAATCGCAAACACTAACTTCCGCGCCCCCAGTCTAGCAACCTGTGGAGGCAGAGAGCCCCTGGCAGGTTCTCTCTTATGTGGTTGTGGTGTGGAAGACACACCGAGGTGGGTTGGTGTCTCGGGTCTTCACGGGACGGAGTGGGCAACCCCTGGTTGACCTTGAACTTGAATTTATATGGCTAGGTCTATTAATAGTGGTAACCTCAAACGCTTCTAAACATTGATGTCTGGAGTTCGAATCTCACGTGGGTCGGGCTTTTGAGTTCATTTGCAAAAATAAATAATAAAACGGAATCAACTGCTGAGAGCGCCTATTAATAGTAGCGTGGGTTGGCACAATTCGATGCGAGTCGACGAGGGAAGAAAAGGCTGACGTCTTCTCGCGATCAAAATGCAAGGCAGGAACCGTACATAGTAGGGGAGGAGGGACAGGAGCCTACTTTGTGACCCCGGATCTGAGTTACGACTATTATAGCGAGGAGAGAGAAAAAAAGGCGAACATAATAAATGGGATGGAAAAAAAAGGAAAACAAAATAGTGTGTTTTTTTCTTGAATTTAGTGCACGTCAAGAAGTATACCTGGTACATGGCTAGGTACGAGTTCCGAAAAATCATTTTGCACTTTGTTTTTCGGGAAAAAAACTTAAATATAGTGTAGGAGCCAAGGGCGGGTGAAAAAAAACCCGGGACCCACCACTCACATTTTTGCATTTGAGGCCGATTGGGGGATATTTGTCAGTTCCTATACTAAATCCTATATAACCAATGAATTTTCCAGTTCCTATACTAAATCCTATATAACCAATGACTTTTCCAGTTCCTATACTAAATCCTATATAACCAATGACTCAACCCTTGACTCAACCATAAGTTACTTGGTTTTAGAATGGGCACTTGTCAGCCACTGCGTTGAACTGGAAGAGGCACAGCCAAGCACGGAAGCAGCGAACAAAACAGCTTTCTTGGGTCTTGCAGTACACTGCTGTGTAGGCGAATGTACACACCGCCTGATCCATTGCCTGATGCAACCTGACCATGAAACCTAATAGCAGACTGTAGACAACGCAACTGAGCCCAAGTGAGTCAGGTGACTATTAATAGAGCTCAGTACCCTCACCAGCAGAGCTGCCAGTAGCTCGGAAAACGCGACGAGACTTTATTAATTAATCAAAACCGTCGAAAACGCGGCGGGATTGGCCGCGTTTTTCGACGAACCGCGCACACCCCCGCCCGCGTACACCTCTGTGGGGAGGAGACATGCACAAGGGTTGTTGCGCCCATGGCGAAGTGTGGTATCTCCTCGGGCTGCAAGTACCCAGAAGATGTCGGTGGAAACCACTACTGTTGCTCGGAATGTAAAGTGCTGTTGCACGTTCGTTGTGTGCAAGCCTTTTGGGACACAACGGACGTTGACAAAGCACCCCAGATACTACTCCTGTAGGTTGTGTGGTATCAGCCACTGCCACGTACAGCAGTCATTCAAAGATGGAGCAGTAGCTGCTCTGCTGGTTCTGCTGTAGCATTTGGGGCGGCGAGTCGATCTGCACTCTATCTTGACTCATCCAACTCATCCGACTTTTCAGCACTTCGTTTTTGTTCGCCCTCCCTCGCTCCCTCCGACAAATTAAACCAAACACCACTTTCAGCACTGCTCACCATCCAAGTTATTAATGAAACACACAAACAACACACGTAGGGCTCGTGCGCATTGTTTCGACAACGTCTTGCTGAGCAACTGACGCCCAAAGGCTGAGGAATAGGTGTTTAGTTTGAGCAAAAAAAAAAATGAAATCAGGGTGTGTTGAAGGGGGGGGGGGGTTGAGGGTCTCGGGGTAAGTGTGGGTCCAGGTTTTTTTTTTCACCCGCCCTTGTAGGAGCCGGAATCTCGCTCAGTTTTGAGTGTTTTTCGGTTCTGACTCGACTTTTGAAAACACAATCCATATTGCAACTTGTTCACGCCTTAATCCGACTTTTCATTCGAAAACAAATATACTGATTGTTATTGCACGGCCAAGGAACGGGTTGGCGTGCTTAATTCCACAAGTGTGTGTACTGCGGACCGAAAACATTTATGACAGTCCCGCCGAGACCGAACACACGGAACGCAACACAGCACGCATGGCCTTGGTCACACGGTACACGTGCATGAGACTTTGGTTGCTGCTGCTACCTCTCTCGTTCGACTGCCATACAACAGCGACTGCTGCTGTGCACTCTATGAATTTGGCATCCGGCATGCGCGGCGCCGCAACAACAGCCGAGAGGGCGAGCGAGGGAGGGAGGGCCTCAGCTTTATTTGCGTGCATCGTCACGTGCACGCCGCACTACAGCAGTACAAGACGCCACAAGACCAAGAAACCGGCTACCTATAATGAAAACGCCAGGCGTATTTTCGAAAATATATGCCCCTCAAAAAGCGAAAATATATGCCACCCAAAGAACCACCAATACGTAGTTCTTAAAAATTACGGTATTATTTAATTTTATGTATACAAGTATACGAGTACGTACGTATTGTATGTTTTTCATTTCGTTTCGTTTTTCGGGTGAAATCACGTATGTTCCGTATGTTCTCGAAATGTGAATGATATCGGAATAACTACGATGAAACTATTCATTCACACAATTGTTGTGGAGGAAAAAGAGGAGGTGGACGAGGACGAGGAGAAAGAGGAGGAGGAGGGAGGGAGGGAGGGAGGTAGAGAGGTAGGGAGGGAGAAAGCTGTGGCTTGGGAATACTGCTCGTACACGGATGAAATCCGATTCAACTTGAAATTAGGGACTGGCCTCCGTGCTGCTCAGCATTTGCTCGCCCGCCACTCCGTTTGGGATGCTGGGAGCCAACCCTGATTACGCCACACACAGGGCACCCCATTTGGTATGGTTTGGACCATGACGATCGCCTCCTCGAGGGCTACCGACCTGTTGCGTGCGGCACGGGTGTAGCAGTTGTGAAAGAAATTTGTTCGTGGGGTACCCAAGACTGACACTCATCGGACAGTTTTCTTTAATCCGTTCCAGAGGCCACAAGTTACACTTGTGGAATTTTAGAATGTACTTTGTTTCTCTTGAAATAAGTATGGATATTTTATCTTCAAGTTAATGTTCATTTATTTTGTCTTCAACTTAGTGTGGGAAAATGTATCTTGAGGGCTATATTGTACGTATAGACAAAAAACAAGAAACGGCGAACCATCTTCTTGCTAAGGTCGTCGTAGACGCCGTGATTATTTTATTATTGGGCATTCGCCAAAAATAGGTCTACCTACGCACTTTGAGCCATTTATAGGTACACTGCGTAATATACACCGGAAACGGCTTCCTAAGCCGCCTGATATTGGGCCTGCGCGATATAGTCCCACCAAATGGCTCAAAGTGCGTAGGTACACCTATTGTCGGCTACTCATTTTACGTATCACCTATTTTCGGCTTCAAGTGTACCTATAAATGGCTCAAACGACCACTTTTTGGCAACTGAAATATAGACAGACGGCCACACCAGATGCCGGCGCTGTCAACCAGCCGACCGTACAATGGAGCGCAGGCCCCCAATATCAGGCGGGCCAGGAAGCCGTTTCCGGGGTACATTACGCAGTGTACCTATAAATGGCTCAAAGTGCATAGGTATACCTATTTTTGGCTATTGCCATATATTATTCGTAGATTTGTCTCCAACTCTCTTGAGCTGCGAGCTAGGCCTTGAAATCAAGTGAAGCCCAAAAAAAAACAAATGTACGTAACTCTACATACCCTGATTCATCCTGTTCTTGTTTCGAGTGTACGATGTTCACTATTATGATGTGTACGTGTACTATACTATTAATAAACGTATTGCTTCTAGGTTCGTGTTTTGTGAGGTGTGCTTGCTCTCCAGAGTTGTTGCCCTTCGGGCACTGACTAAAGTTTTACCGATGACAACAACAACGGTAGAGTATGCATACACAGTTTCATACGACACATGACCACAGCAGGGCAATGCTGTCGTCTGAGCTCACACCTCAAAACCTAGCTCGAAAACCGCAGGTGGTTGTGCTGATTACGTTGTGATTGGTGAGGGCCACAAGGCGCAGGGCGCTAACCAATGTTGTATTGGTTTACAGGGCCACACCACTCGAAGATGACTTTCATTTGTCCGCATGTCCTGTGCCTTCCATTGCCTAGACACCACGAGTGTCAACTGGATGTGGGTGTCACAGGACCTGGTCTCCTGATAGTATGCAGTACATAACACCCGAAAATGCCGGTGTGGTAAGCACATCACGTATGTATGCTGGTAAAAAGGCTCCGCTGCGCGGGCGGCTAACGCCGCCCGCTACGCTCGCGGAAGAAAGAATAGAACCAAATGTGAAAAGGGTAAAAGAGGAACATATCATATTTTAGCTGCAACTGGCGACTTGATAATGCCAAGAGCTCCACCTTTATGACGGCAAATACAGGACAGAAACAATAGTGGCGATGTTTGTATCTTCCAAAACGAAAAAACATCGCGAAGAAAGCAAAGCTTCGCTCGGAGGGCGGCTCACGCCGCCCGCTACGCTCGCGCAACTTAAGGAAAGGGGCAGAAGAGGTCCACGACGTGTAAAGACCGACTTGAAAAGGCCAAAGAGATTCATGGTGCAATGCAGCGAAATACTTACTGCTGTGCGCAACTGAACGTACAGTACCCGTCTACCGCGGTATTGTGATGCAGGAGTACTGTGGCGTGTACGTGGCAAAGCAACTATCATACCTATACGACGACAGCAGTACGACACAAAAAAAAGAAAAAACACAAAAAACAAACGTACAGGCGACTTGCAAAAATGCATACAGCAGTAGATAGATAGAGCTCCATGCTTCAGGGCAACAGAGCTGTATGTTCGGAAGGAAGAGAAAGCACAGCAACATGGCTCGCAGCACGGCGCTGCGCTGCCTGCTGGGGGTGTGATGTGTGCCTTTTTCGTGACTACTAAGTGTGGAAGTACAACAACGTAGTACTGTAGTACGTTCGATCGTTGTATGTATAGAACGAGTATGAAAAAAAAAGCACAGCACAGTACGGTCGTCGATCGAATGGTACAAGAATCAACAAAACTGAGAAAGACGTACATACGTACTCGTACTCGAAAAAACTCTCCCCGCCCACCCGCGACCACCTCGCCATCGATTCGGTCCGGGTCGAGCCCTACTGCCTCTCTGCCCCAGTGAGCCCCGGGGCCCACCTCGCGTGAAGCCCGGTGCTCACCGTGGCCCTCGTTCGCCCGCTCGAAGATGATGATGCCTCTGTAAATCATATTTTTTCGATAAATAACGCACCGCTTGAACTTGGCTTGAATCCTCTTTTATTACAGACAAAAAAATCCTTACAATTTCGGACATACATACTGGATTCAATGCAACAGCAGCAGCAGCAGCAGCAGCAGCAGCAGCAGCAGCAGCGAGGACCTTCATGCTCCCCTCTGTCTCGATGGACACGCCACACCTAGTAACAAAAAAAGCGACCGCGCTTCTTCTGACCCCCCCTCTACTGGCCAGCGCCTTCCCATATACCCGCGATGGTGCCGGGCTCGCACGCGCTGTCGTGCTCACTGGGTACACGTACGAACCCAAAACCGGAAAAAAGGGAAACAAGATCTCGCGGACAAAGTCTGTGTTAGGAATCAGGAAGCAAGTAACTTCTGCTTCGGCAATTAGAGGCTGAGAGTGGCTGTGGGGTACTAAGATATGCCGAGGAAAGCTTCCAAACACAAAAGGATAAACGTAAGGAATTATATGCTGACCACGTTAGACTGGGTATGGCCGTTGGAATTTTCGACGACAGACGTCGTCCGTGCGGCCAGCTACACCAACCAAAAGCAGAAGTGGTCATCTACCGGTAGTCTTTTTGACCCAGCCCGGGGTACACACATCCCCAACGAACCCGAAAGGGGTAAAGTGATGGCAAAAAGGGGGACATGCTCACACCCGGCTTTTGATCGCTACTGTCCACCCGTTACACATAAAACAAGAAAAACACATTGTTAGCATCGGGACGAATGACGATTTAGACGTAAAAAAGAAAAAATGCCCCGCGTTCCCTAATAATAGTGGTCGGCAGCTGAAAAAAAAATATTCAGGAAATGAAGAGAAAGGTTGTCTTAGAGACAACCTGTTGTTTGGAGGGCAACGGGTAGAAATATATACCAGGGGATTGAAGCGCTAACGGGAGTTCCATACAGGAACAATGGGATGTTCATTACGGGGTAATACAGGAAACTATACTCAGGCATAGAAGGAGCAGGTAGGGACAGACGCACTTGAAATGCGAAAGCAGGTAGAGTAGCGGATCAGCGAGACAACTAGAGTCCATAGCTATCGGGCGAGGCCCGGCACGAGCAGGGGAGAGCCAGGCACCGAGTAGGGAGCGGCAGAGAACCGTCGGGTATCGTTGTTTGTTTGTTCGGTTTTTTTTTTAGAGTGGGTAGCAGGCATCGTCTTCTATATACGGTGAGCAACACACATGATATTGTGGGGGTAGGGGGGAAAGAATGAAGCATGGTGAGAGAATCACAGCACAGACCGCCGTATACAGTAGTAGATGAGCAGGTACTACTTGCCGTGGTGCATCCAGTACATAACTCAGAAAAAGCGAGAGGGGTACGGCTAAGTCGGTTGCAGATACAAATAGAGGAATGGATGGCCGAGCGTGATTCAAGTATTACTGTACGCGTAGAAGAGATGCATTCGCATTATTCCCCCCGTCCTCCCTACGTACCGTGAATCATTTCGAGCAGCACGCCGGCGCACGTACATACGTAGCACACAGCCCAAGATACATTTCAGTTTGTAAGGAGTTAGTATCGGAAGGAAGCTCGGCGGTTAGGAAACAACCGGTGAAACATATGGTGATACGTAGAGCTGTGAGATGACACCATCACAGCTGTCTCCGCATATTCAGTTTGGCAATCTACGTACGTAGGCAACTACAATCATTAGTATTTTACTGCTGCTGTACGATAATATCCACGTATGTAGGATATACGTGTCATACGACATACGGGTATCCCGGACTCAAGACGTACGTACTCGTAATGTTTTGTAGTGCGGTACCATACTGGCGGCCATTTTAGTGCGACATCGGACTATCCTGGGGAGACCACTTTAGGACGGAAGTTGTCGAGTGGCAACCCGCGGCATTATTGCGGGACCACGGCGGACTGAAAAACATATCACGTATAATATGAACGTATATTCGACACTAAAAAACGTGTACATATGTATTGTCCTATTAGGAAAAATACCTGATACCAGGTATGATATACGAAGTATCAGGAATACGACACAGCTGTCGATTCCAGCAGTAATATGATGTTGATATTTAATCGTACTCGTAAATAATACAGCCAGTAGTTAGGAAACTCTTATTTTGGCCGAGGCTTGGGACTTATTTCCCATCCCGATTTGAGCATAAATGCTTAAATCCAATTTCTTATTTTGCGCACGGATGTAGAACACCAATTTCATATTATCCAAATTACAGTACTACGGAGGGTGGTTGTAGTAATCGGGAATATTTCGGGTAATACTTGGATTAAACGAACAAGCTATAGCTTGAATGAAAGGTATTGATCAGGCTATTCGCCGTATATACTTTTTTTTTTTTTTTCCGAGAAATATTGGCGAATTTCAATATTTTTCAGAAATTGAGAAAATTGCAGAAATATCGACTTACTCCACTGCGAGGCACATAACTCATCCAATATATGTTTGTTTGCGGCGAAACAGGGCGCAAACGAATGCTGATGGCCCGGCGGTTCTGGCAATGATATGTTCAGGACACAAATAATTGAACACGTTGAGAATTGGGCATTTCCCCCAAGATACCAACCGTTTTTGGAGATTTTATCAAAAATTGAAATTTAAACTGACTCCACTGCTGTGAGGCAGAAAAATAATCAAAGAATGGTTTGTGTGTGTCAAGCAAAGGCTAAAATGAACGGCGTGCTTCTTCCTGCTCAACGGCTGGAGTCGGCCAGCGTTCCTCGGAGTCCACCTCAGCAGCCTTGGCAGCAGCTTTAGCGGTGGCCTTCGCGAGTAACGCGGCTTTCATCTGCTCCGCCTTCTGCTTCTTCTTTACCAAGCACAGACGTTGGCCGTCGCCTCTGGCGTATCTTTCCTTCGTCATGGCCGAGGGCGCAGCGCCACAACAACGGCGCCACCAGTAGTAGTACCCAGTAGCGCCGAGATGGGCGTTTAGGCGGCAGCCAAACGAGGTGTCTCTCTTCAGGAGGGCGTAGCGCGAGCAGAACGGCGTCGATCGCGATTCGGGCTCTTGTACGATGTTGCCCACATTGTTGGGTGTTCCATGTAATTTGCATTTTTAAAAACGGGGATAAATTCAAAAAGATGTATGATTTTCTAGTTGTTTTCTTGTATATACTACCAAATCTTTGCATGTACGTCCTAGTCGCTGTATTGGGCCGTTTTGAGTGAAACCACGCTTGTTCGAAAGCACATATCCTCGAGCTTTTGTGGTGCTACAGTGTATGTGTGCACGCGCTGTAGTTGCGCCGTAATCGTATGATACTTGTACAATACCAATATTTTTTCGACATTTAATTTTTTCAAAAATCGACGAAAACAAAAACTACAAACAACCACCCCCGTAGTAGTATTCGATACAAAGGAGTACACCGCGAGACGTATTTCTTCGGAGGTTAGCACAAATGCTTAGTTGTACTTTGTAAGAAACGGAAAATTGTGAAGCTTAAATTTCCAATACCCATGTTCTTAACTGCTGTCGCGTACTGTATTGCAGTACCGATCCAAGGCGACAAGCCCAAAAAAAAAAAAACTACAGCAAGCAGCAACAGGAATGTATTCATTAGGACACCTTGTGTAACGACAAGTAATACGAATCGCACAAGAGTATGAAGTATACTAGGTATACGAATACGAACCGACCATAAGTACAGCGGCGGGCGAGCGACGGCGCGATCGACCGAGCGAGCGGCGAAGAGCGATCGAAGAGAACTTCGTGATGACAGCAGTAGTTCTAAATCCCTGGAGGGCTTAGAATACCGGTTATGATATCAGACAAATCGTATGACCCGTACGCCCAAATTCTCTAAGTATAGTTTTGGTACGTTTTATACCTATACTTCGAAGTATATAGATAGGCAATATAAGTGGAGTTGTTTGCGTATGCCCCTGTCACTTCCTCCGTACCCTGCTTTCTCTGTCCTTACTTTCAGCAGCACGCCAGGAACAACCTCGTGGCCCAGTAGTCAGTATTCTTTCTTGTAAGAGTGGTTACCGGAAGGAAGCGGGTCAAAATGCAATATTTATTCGTAGTTCACAAGTTGAGGTCGAGGATAGACAGGCAGTGGGAAGGGGCTCAGTAGAAATGGGTCTTATCACATAGGTATTGAACAGGTATAAATAAGGCGGGTGCAGAGAACAGGGCACGGGGATGCTGGGTAACGATAGAGTATAGAAGTTTCTGGTGAGAGCAAGGGCTATGGCTCGCATTTGTTGTCCTTTTCCGGTGCTACTTTATAAAAATGTGTCTGCAGCATTGTAGCTGCATCGTCTTGGGTATGAGCGGGCCCGACAACAAAGGCATATTAAGAGACAGAAGAATAGAGGAGAAGCTGAGAGGACACAGTACTTGCAAAGTTCAAGACATAGTACGATGAACGGGCGGCGATGGAAATGGGGTGGGCAAGGGACGAAGAGGGCGTAAGGTAATTGATGGCCGACAGCGTACAATGATGACCAATAACAAGGGGGTTTTAGGGGCGCCGGTACTACTGTACCATGGATGCTTGCATTGGTAGGGAATGAAGGCCGCCAACAAGTGGGCCGGGGAGGGGAGGCATGGGTAACCACAACCGTAAGGAAAAAAATATGATTCCGTGGAGTAAGCGAGGAAACGGCGACGGTCAATAGTTGGATTGGCACCCAGGGGCGGATGGGGATAACGCGCCTGGAGCGGGGTGGATAGCGGCGAGAGTGCAGGGGAGGGGGGGTTAGCCGGGCAGGGGGCAGCGGTTAGAAGGCCAAGGGCAAGAGGCATCGGTAACATGGATTAGGAAGGTGAAGGGAAGACGGCAAGTAAGACGGGGTGGGCCTGAAGAAGTTCGCTAGTGGGGCTCGTACGACGCGGAGCCGGTAGAACAGTCGGTACAGACGGGTAAGCAGTGAAGGAGGGGAGCGCTGGGGAGCAGGATAGCCGGGGGCAGATTCAAAAGTAAACGAGCTGGGATAGGTTGCGGTATCGACGAGAAGGACTTGCGAGGTGAATGAGAGTGGCGGTACGCTGGGGTACGGGTACGGGTACAGAAGGAGGTGGGGGATGGCGCGTGCAGGGGAAGCAAAAATACAGATGCGGTATAATGTTGGAAAAAACGAGGGAAAAAAAAAAAAAAAAAACAAGAGAGGAGGTCGTTGTGAGAGGAGGTTAGAAGGGACTGTTTTTTTCCGGGCGGGAGGGAGGACGGTGGAAGAGAGGGAATAGTAACAAAAATAAATAAAGGTTCAAGTCACGACGCAGGTGACGGCAGGGATAACACAACGGAGGGGGTTACTAGTGTAATCATGGCATGCATGGCCGTACGTAGTCGTATGACCAGGGGGAGAGGTGTGTCTTAACGGTCAAATGCTAGTATAGGGGCTCAAGGCACTAGGCAGGCGGGCACGTACGCCACGCGCGGGGGGGGGGGGGGGGTTGAACTCGCTAGGGCTATCGTAGGTGTTAGGGGAACAAGTCAAGGGGTTCGCCGCACCCGGACGTGATGCAAGGGGATACACGGGGGGGCGTGAACGACAGAAAGAAAGAAGCACTCGCAGAAGAGACGACCGGCGGAGGAAGCAGAAGAAGAGGAGTCTGGGATAAAGAGGAGTCCGCTCTATATCCCAGAAGAAGGCAGGGGACAATGTCGGGGCGGGGGGGCGGGGGTAGATAGCAGGGTAGGTACAAGGAACATGGTAACAGTGCAAGACAATATAAAAGCGACATATTGATGGGAGTGTAGGCTACCGGCGTGTGACGGTAGCCGATGTAGGTCAGTCGCATTTAAACTGGCGAAAAATAACGTGAAGGGTGGGGCTCGGGGAGAAGGGTTACAAACCAAGGTTCCTCTACCAGATAAGCCATACCAAGTCTTGCGTCTTAAAGGGAGTATGATATGTCTGAACATTGACAAAACTGCAATCGGGTGACCCGAAGTAGCTTGGGGCGCTGGGGAGTAGTGTATTGGAGGCACGGAATACTTAGCGGAATATTGGTGAAGAGGACACCAGTCGAAGAACGGACATACTGCGATAATACTGGGCGATGTTTGAATGTACAATGTAGGAGCAATGGAGAGCATCGTAAATTGATTGGTTGTCGAGTAATGTGAGGCATGATGGCGAGGGAATGAAGGGGGTTGCTGGTTACAGAAAGAGATAGGGAAGAAGGATCTGGTGGCAGAATTGGCAGAGTGCTTGGGGTACTGTTGCGTGGAAACGGGAACAAGAAGACGGCAATCGCGGGAACGTTTGTAGCGATTAATGTTGAAAGTTTAGCGGGCTATCAATGCCTTTAGGTAGCCCCTTGATCAGATTGTTGAAACGGGGAATCAAGAGGGCGCACGGACAGAAGAGTACTCAGCAGAGAGGGATGAAGCCTTTGGCATAGCGTATACTCATGAGACTGCGGGATAGCGTCCCATCCGGAGGATGGTAAAGTGTGTTGCACCGCAGCCCCTTCCCCCCTCCCCCTTTGCTATTTGTTTAGGTGTAAACGAAGCGTATGCACGTGGGGTGCGGTGGAGGAGCAGAGCACCTTCCCCCACCGCCTTCCTTCGGCATTTTTCAATTAATTCGAAGCATCTTTCGTGGAAGAAACATCCAAACCAATCCGCGAAGGCAAAAAAAAAATACGTCACCACTAAAACACTATTCATAACACAGCATTCTGAAAAAAATGGAAAAACAAAAGCACTGCATCGAGAGCACGGAGAAAGTTTTTCTTACAAAACACACGCAGCCACGTTGTTGCTGCTGTGCTCTCGCTGCTTGGATGTGGACATCACCAGGCCCTGGCCACAGAGTAGGAGCGTATTCACAGACGCGCGAGCGTGAGCATATCACGCTTTTCGGGTGGCCCTTTGACTTTGGCGGCAGGCCGTATGACAATGCCACCCCCCCGCGAACGTGGGGATCAAGTCAAAGGCTGACCTTGCTGCTGCTGCTGCTGCATGGTACCTCACATGTATACTGGTGGTACAGCAGCAATACCCCACCATATCTCTTGGTTTGCCAGGATGTACCTCGCCGATACTCTGTGAGGCCGACGGCACTCTCCATAAGAGTGTGCCCAAGCTCTAGCTCACGTGCAAATTACTAGTGTGGTGTTTGCGACATGGATTGACACACGCATATTTCTGTCAGTGGCCACAGTCGGTGGCTGAGACACTTCTCCAAGCTCCTCCTGTACGAGTACATATGTATACATACATGAATACGAGGACTTGGTACCACTCTGTCCCAAAATATAAGCACCGCTTTAAAAAAAAAACCAATGTAGAAAAGATGCACAGATGCTCCAAGTATACTCGGAGTATCGAGTTTTTTTCGTATTCCGAGTACTGAGAGTATTTGAGTACTGGTGGCCAAATTACTCGGAGTACTTGGAGTATGAGCAGTACTGACGGCCCAAATATTCCGAGTACTGGGAGTATGAGCAGTACTTATACTCGAGTACAAGGAGTACTCGGAGTAAAAACATCTAAATTACTCGGAGTACTCCGAGTATCGAGAGTATTGAACCCCGAAATACTGCGAGTACACAAAGTACCTGAAGTATTTATTCTCTAAAATATTATAATTATACTTCCAGCTAATGGGAGCATCTGTGATTTTGAAATGCTATAAACGGCAGGCACATGCTCCCAGGACCTGGGAGGAATGACGACCGAGTCTTTAAAATGATCCAAAGATGCTCCTAAGGTACTTCACACTCCGAGTATACTCCGAGTATCGAGTACATTTCATACTCCGAGTACTTAGAGTATTAGCGTACTGGCAGCCTGAATACTCGGAGTACGAGGATTACCCGCAGTATCGGACCCCAAAATACTCCGAGTGCAGGCAGTATCGAGATTGTTCATACCCGACATACTCCGAGTACGAGCCGGAGTATCGAACCCCGAGATACTGCGAGTACACGAAGTACCTCAAGTAGTTTATCTCCAATACTCCTTACTTTACTCCAAGGTACTCGAAGCATTTGTGAAAATATGCTAATATTTTGGGACAGAGCGGTATCCACGAAGTATCGATACGCATCTCTCTCCGTAAACGTAAGGACCTTTATATACCCATATATTTACTTAACCCGTCCTTATATTTTCGGACAGAGCGGTATCGTAGACATTCTTATCATTTTGCCGTGCTCGTGTGACACAGCAGCAATGAGTCATGCTGCGTTCGCATCTGAAAGCAAGGGGCAACTCGCTTCCCGCAGCATAAAGCACGACCACAGGCGCCTTTCGCTGCCGCGATGGCACAAGGTGTGATGACAATAGCTAGGCGTGCACCCACGCCCGGATCTGGCGGCGTTGGCCCGATACAACGAAGGCATTTACTTTTTGGTTTATGATTTTTAACCCGATGATCTTGCTGTTTTTTTCGAATTTTCATCCCACGACTTTCCCAGGAAGAGAGGCAACTTCTGAGCACAATTTCTCGCCGGCTATCTCATGAATTCGAGCGTGGTTTGTTTTGCCGCTTGCGCCAACTCCTAGCAGAGGGGAAGGCTTGTATAGTTCCTACAGCCATTTCAAATTGGTCCGCCCAGAGAGAAAAGATACGCTCACCCGCCCAAAATCCAAGTTTTCCCGTATATTTACCCTCGGTTAGACGTGAGGATCAACTGCAGATAAACAAATATCCCACCCTGACAGTTCCCACCTAATACATATGTATGTCGAACGTCATCGCCTGATTCGTTTCCAGTGTCGAGTGAATAGTACTACACTGCCAACCTTCCTGTAGTCTAAAACCAAGTTAAATAGAGTGGTGGGAAATACTTTTCAATTGCTTTTTTCCAGGGCTTGTCACGAGCCGTTTGTCCGGGCCGGGCCGATCTGAAAATTGTGACGGGCCGGGCCGGACCGAGACTTTTGAAAAAGTGATAGGCCGGGCCAAGCCGGGCCGAGACTTCTGAAAAAATGATGGGCCGGGCCGGGCCGTCAACGTTTGAAAATGTGATGGGCTGGGCCGGGCCGCGGCCCATTCCTTGAAAAATTGATGGGCCGGGCCCGGCCGCAGCCCATTCTTTCGAAATTCGATGGGCCGGGCCGGGCCGCGGCCCATGAGATGTGGGCTCAACATGGGCCGCTCCGCCCGGCCCATGAAGCGGCCCATGTGTTATGACGGGCCGGCCCGGACCGCTGCCCATGAGATATGGTGTGCTACCGATACTGCTACTACGGCCCCCACTGTGCCAATGAGGTGGCCCACGTGTTTCGACGGGCCCGCCCGGACCGCGGCCTATGATGAGTGGTGTAATACTGCTACAACTACGAGTTTTTGGGTGTACTTGCGTTGCTTTCAACCAAAAACAGATACGTTCGAACGATGCATCTCTGGCAAATCGCCTCGGGTACTATGATGCCTTGTGCAAATGTCGGATGAAAACCTTGGTACCGTAATGGGTGTACGGACGACGCTTATCGCCGTCTTCGGGACGCAGGCAGCATAACGCTCTTGCCCTGCTTCGTCCCGCGGCAGCGGAATGTATTGCAGCAGTAGTACGGGGTGTTGCAGCAGCATGTTGTATCGCAGCAGTAGTACCGAGTGTTGCAGCAGCACGTGCTGCTGCTGTTGTTGCTGCTGCTGCGGGTGTTTTGCAGCAGCACGGGGAGGTGGTGGTCCACAGTCGCGACGGAAGCCATAGGACAAAGTCGTTGATGGAGCAGAATTGTGGGAGTACTCGTACGTCGTATTAATAGTAGGTACTGGTTTGGTGTCTCATGAGCCGAAAAAGGCTTCCCCTCCAAATACAGACGGGAAAATACGAAAATACGAAAATACAACGAAAAATCAACAAGTAACTGTACCAACATCACGTCAGTGTACACTCATGTACTTTTTAGTACGGGACAAGACATGGGCCGGGCCATGAGGCGGCCCGTCAAAATCACCGGCCGGCCCATGGAAATTGTCGGGTCGGCTCATATAGAGCCCGTGTCTCATGGGCCTCGGTGCCATGTGATGGGCCGGGCCGGGCCGAGACTTCTGGAAAAACGATGAGCCGGGTAGGGCCGGGCCGCGAATGTTTGAAAATGTGTTGGGCTGGGCGGGGCCGCGGCCCACCCTCTGAAAAATTAGTGGGCCGGGCTGGGCCGGGCTGGGCCGCGGCCCATACTCTAAAAAAGTTGACGGGCCGGGCCGCGCCGCGGCCCATCATATCGAAAATTGATGGGCCGGGCCGGACCATCAACGTCGGCCCAAGACAAGCCCTGCTTTTTTCCATTTATTTTGAACGGTTTTGTCATTAGACGGGACGCTTTTTTTGGAATATTTGTCTTGAATCCCGCTCGTAACTGTGGCTGGTTGGGGGGGGGGGTGTACTCATATCGTGCACGGCCGTAGTCGTATGACCATAGACGTGGGTGGGTGGGGGGGGGGGGCATGGGGGTTCGCCGAACGCATAACACTTTTATTTCGAGTAGATTTGACAGACTACATGGGCGTACCCGGGGGCGAAAACCAGTGTCCCCCTTTTGGTGAGGAGATTCCCATTTTTGTGAAACGCTCAAAAAAAAATACCTCACCCTGCAGCCGTTTTGGTGACTGTAGGAGTTTTTTGTTGCCATTTACGTGCCCTTTCCCGCATATGCATCCCCGCACCCGACAATTATGGAAGAGGGTTTCATAAAAAAAAGCCTCGTTGAGGTTCGCGCTCCTCGGCTTTCACGCTCCGATTTACAAAAATATTGATACCGCACCTACCAGTTCAGTGTCCTTCCGTTTTTTTGGCCGAGGGGTCGATATTAATGTATACAGCGCTAACACTAAGCTCAACCTAATAATAATAATAAAAAATGAAGCCGGTAGTTCGTACAACATTGTCTGGGCGATATTTTCATCCCAAAGCCTCGAGCCTACAAACAACTGCGCCCCCTTTTGACTCACCATATTTGATACTGGGAGTATCTCCGCCCATTTCCTCGGGACACAGTGGTGTTAGGGTGACCCTCTAAATATACGTTACAAAAAAGAACACCTCCTGTGACTGGTGATTGATTGATTCGTCACTCACCGTCTCTAATCTTGGAAATTTCTCCGTTCTTGGTCATGAAAGGGCCTTCGATGATTTCAACTAGGTCGCCCACTCCTAGCAAGGTCGGCTTCAAATAAAAGATGAAAACAACGTTGAATAAAAAAAGAGATAGGAAAAACGCAACGAGCATGAAACAAAGAGCGGAGGACATACTTAGAGATGCATGCAAACGCATATAAATACACATGCAAACACACATGTGGATACTGTACCCAAAAATACAAACACACGTCATCCGGATAATCAGAAGGACCGACATGTACATCATTCGTACAATGTGTGGAAATCCCAACGCCGGGTACGCCATTTGTGGCCAGGACGTCCAGCAAGCTCAATAACCCCGATCCAATAGACCGATTATTATAACGTGGTTGTGCATTCCTCATGGATCACCATCTACAATCTTCGCTTGACGCACCCCGAAAAAAAAAATCGGGCGGGCGAAGCGCGCCGGTTTTCGGGCTTGTATATCATGCGGACGTCCAGAAACACAAAAAAAAAAAAAACGGTATGGACATCCAAAAACGCACACAAAGTTTATGATTGCCCAGAAGCACAAACATATACGAAGTACAAGGCTTTCCTACGGAGTGGTCATAATAAGGGTCACGAAAGAAATACGGGTTACCTTAACCACAGCAGAGCATTAACATCATGCACAGCAGCAAAAACGACAGAAGCAACTAGACTGCTGCATCTTCACCTAAAACCGAGGAGTGCGGACAAAGCGTCAATTAATAGACGAAGTAAATTATAGTAAACAACGTGTATGTATACACGAACTCTTGACTTGTTTTATCATGCTGCCGCCTACTGGTAAAATATGCTGGTACAGCAGTACCTCCTACAATACGACAGTACGGACTACTGCTGTTTTATACGTACATCATTGAAAATGCTAGCCGCAAAGAAAGGCTTTAGCTTTGGGCTCCATTTGTTTCGTAGGCAACAAAAATGTACGGTGTACATTTTTGTACTGCTGTACGAGTAACGTATAAAAGAAGAGCAACGTGTAGGTTGTGACTCGTGTCGACTATGCAGGCGTGCGGTCTCCTAAACTGTCTCCTTTAAAAAAATCGATCTCTCCCGATCGCTCTCCGATGTCGGAACACAGTTATTTGTTCCTGGTTTATATATAGAGCATACCACGACGAGCGCAACATCTAGAGGGTCCAAATGATAAAGCCGCCGTCTGTGTGCACTGACGTTACCCAACACGAAGCGGGTTGACCGTGGCATGATGTTATGTCGAGAGTCGAGCTCAAAGGTCTGACATCGTACGAACTGATTTGTAGCAGCGTGTTGATACTCTGTAGTTGAACGAGGAGAAAGCTAACTGCCCGACGTGAAAATGATTTGTTTAACGCGTTTTGTACCTCTGTACTGCTGTAAAATAATTTGATAAATATTTTTTTGGACTTCTGTAAAACAAAATGACTAAACAATACATATGTTTTCCCCCCGCTGTTCATAAATCGCTGTACACGAAGGAGCCTGTGGAATCGAGGTACGGGCGACGATCCAACCCACCCCCAACCGTAACCCAAACCGGACCCAAAACGGGCGAGAAACGCGGCTGCGCCGCTTTTGCATCTAGCGAGAAAATTGCGAGAGAATTCCGAGCGCGCACCACAATTACGATATGCGGACCACAGGTACACATGTTTAAAAGCGAAAAAAAAATAAAAGATCCTAGCTAACGGATTGTATGATGTACTCAAACGAGCTGTTGTAGCACCGCTGTCGTGCCCCTGCGGAAGCTGCGACGGACAATAAGCAACATAGCAAGAACTACCGAGAAAAACAACGAGAAAAACCAGCTCGCCACCCACCAAGCCAGGCAGGACTTCTTTCACACCATAATACGTACTATAAACGAAAGAAAAAAAAAACAAACTACGTAACATAACAGCGTCACAATCGAAACAGCCCAATAAAATTGCAGTACGAGCAGGGGCGGCCGAGGATTTGGATATAATACACCTAACCCCCCCCCCCCCCCTCCCGCCCAGAGGCGAAAAAAAATTTTTTTACATTTTTTTTTTTTTTTTTGGTGTACGAATATACCTTGTGTATACCGGTGGTGTATCGGTGTATCCAGCAGGGTGTTTCGGTCAGTATCGGTGTATGTTTGGTGTAACAGCTAACTGTAGTAGCCGGACGAATGCCAACTCGCAGCAAGTCAAATAACGTACGAAGTAACATCACATCTCCGACAGAATAGGTAGGAGATAATATTTACAGAAGCAAAGCAGGGGGGTGTCGGAAAAATTTTTTTTCGACACCTCACATGCAAATTGTTGCAAGCTTTTACGTTTGACTTGGCAGAGGGGGGGGTACCTGAGACCATCCCGCTCGCCTCTACGCCTATACAATAATATATAAAATGAACACAGGGGATGGTAAGGCCGTCCCCCCCCCCCCTGCTTGATACAAGGCCTTCTCATACTACTACAATACAGGGGCGGCCGCAGGCCAGGTACTAATGACCTAGTGAGCTGGCAGCTGCCGTAGAGGGCAGGCGACTGCAGGCGGCAGGCGAGTCGAGGCGAGAGTAGCGAGCGGTACAAGGAGCTTGAACTCGATGCGAAGGTGGACAGAAGGTCCGCGAAGCAGCCGTGGGATCCACAGGCTTGGGATGGATAAGCACTGCCTTGAGAAGGTCGCGACGCCTTGATAGCCTTATACTCGCCCTGCCCTATAATTGTATACTTCGAGTATACGAGTACCTGGTAATCTGGTATCATCATATACTCGTATATACCGGTGGTATCCTCTGTGTACCTCATATAACCAGTTGCTTGCCTTACCTCGAGTGCAGCAAGCATGCTTGGCTCGGCGACAGGTGAATCTTGGTACATACAGCAGCAGTATCGTAGCGCTCTCCGCGCAGCTACTTACAGCAGTTTCGAACATTGGCAGCGCGTTGCTTCGGTGTGTTTCTGGTGGGGATGATGCGTATTTAGACGACGCACGTATTACTACTGGTGGTGGGTAGACCCTTTTACTCAACATCTCGATACTACTATATCTCGGTAGCACTACTTGTTTGTAGCGAGTAATTGCGCGGTCTGCCTAACGTGGCGTACTCACAGTAGTAGTATTATAGTACTCTATAATGCACTGCTGCTGTCGCGCGTGCGAGAATATTATTTTTGACCGGCGCTCCAGGCGCTAGCAGCCGTACAACCTGGTAGAACACTGCGAATGCGTTGCTCGGTTGTTTCATGTTGGCTGTCGTGTGGGGGACGTGAACGGCGTGTTGCACGAACACCTGGTAACGAGTGAACAATCGTACTGCTTCTGTAAAGACAATCGTATGCTTCTGTAAATATCACTGTACCTATCTGTCGAGAAGAGATGTGATGTTACTCGTACGTGATTTGACTTGATGCGAGGTTTGCATCTCTTCAGGTAAGGTATGCTGTTACCAAAACATACACCAAGTCTGACGCTATAGCACGCTGCTGGATACCGCGATACACCACAGTATAACACGATATGACTCGTACAAGCGAAAAAAAGAAAAAAAAAGTGGTAAATAAATTTTTTTCGGCCTCTGGGGGGGGGGGGGGGGGGTTTTAGGTAGTATGATGAATCCAAATCCTCGGCCCCCTGGAAGCAGTAAGATTGTCTACTCGTACAGGTGGTTCGTGCAAACAGGCGCTCACGTCGCACACACAGATACAACATAAAACACGCCGAAGCAACGATTCGCAGTGTTTCTACCAGGTTACACTGTGTACGGCCATCAAAAATAAATATTTCTCCGCAGCGTAACGCAGTGCATGGCAGTATTAAGGAGGTACTACTGTAATACTACTGTAGTAACGGGCTAACGTAAAGGGTAGACCGGGGCAATTACTCGTGGCAAGTAGTGCTACCTGGATATAGTATACGTAGTATTCGAGATTGTGAGTAAAAGGGTCTAGCCCAGACACCACCGAGTTTTGTAATACATAAAGATAGGCTCGTCTATAATACGGCATTCCAAGTCCCACCAGAAACACACGAAGCAACGGCTTGCAATTGTTCTTGCTGCTGTACTGTAAGCTGCGGGAAGCGTACGAGTACTGCTTGCTGCTGCTATACCAAGAATTTTCACCTGTGCGAGCAAGCATGCTGCGCACCTCGGGTAAGCAAGGCCAAATGGGTTAATTGAGTACCACAGGTAGTATACCGGTTATATACGAGTATTATGATACCAGATATAACCAGGTACTCGTATACTCGAAGTATACGTATAGGAGCGGCGGAGTATGGGCATCAAAGGGGTGATGACCTCAACTTACTGGCTGATGATATAGCCCCGTCGCGACTTCTCTGAGCAGTGCTTTCCATCCAAGCCTGTGTGGCCACGTCTTAGGGAGAGCCTTCCTGGTGCCCCTTCGATCGAGCTCATAGCTCCTTTGTACCGCTCACTACTCTCCCTCGACTCTCCTGCTGCAGTCGCTGCCTCTCTACGCAGCTGCAGCTCATAGGCCTGCGGCCGCCCCTGGTATTGTAGTAGTATGGAAGGCCTTGTATCAAGCAGGGGGGGGGGGGACGGCCCTCTCCCGTCCCCTGTGTTCAGTTTTATATAGGTTTTGTGTAGGCGTAGAGGGAGGGGATGGTCTCAGGTACCCCCCCCCCTGTCCAAACGTAAACGTTGAACAATTTGACGTGAGGTGTCGAAAAAAAAAATTCGACCACCCTCGGTACGAGTAGCCTCGACCGGTTATACTTACTCGTATTCGACCTGGTACCTTGGAGTTTCTTCATACAAAAATAAAATAGTCTATTACCAATCTTAAAAGCTACATAACGAAAGCCAAAGACAAAAGAGATCTTGAAAGCTACTGTGGCGAACAGCCAAAACAGAGCTAGCGAAGACCTCTCAGGTAGCGACCGACCGAGGTATTACCCTATATACATGCAGACCAGCGAAAGCTGCGTACACATGCGACAAGAGTGTTAAGAGATGTGATGCAACAAAAGACTGTTAGCCTTGTCGATCGATCATGTTTTAGACGTAAAACAATGTCCGGTCTATTCGACAAACCGTTCAAAAAATATATATATATATATATTTTAAACGTGTCTCCTACAACCCTATGTACTTGATTTTAGACTGCAATCACGGTTGCAGTAAATGCATTTTTTCTCCACACTACAAACGAATTGGTTGCTGTCATTCGACAGACACACGTAATCGATAAGACCGAGGGAACACATATATATTTTTTTCTGCAGTGTTTGTTTCCGCGTATACGATTGAAAATGTTCGCGAAAACTCGATCTTGATGTTTAATTCGTATCTTTCTGTCCCTTGCGGAAGAAGTCTTCGACATAACATCAAAATCAATACATGATTTCCCCTGCGCTACGACATTGCGCACACAGCAAACCCACCCGCGCTTGAATCCATCAAGTACTCGACAAGAAATCTTGCACACAAGTTGACCCACTTGAGTCATTTTTCGGGTATTCGTAAAACGACTTAATTTATTTTCTTCATCGCTTGCTCTTCTCGTATATGGTTCATGGTGTGATTTGTCGATGACATCTTGGCTGAGTTGGCGCGTACGTACGAGTATTTTTTGCTTGGCCATGCTTCTGCGATGCTTGGTTTCTCATAGTCCCGGGCACGACTTGCTTTGCCGTACGATACCATGCTGCTGCTGCTGCTGTCGGGCGTGGCATCCGGTGGTAGTGGCCTTACAACAGTATTGGTACGACAGCAGCAGACGTTCTTCACCGATGGGTGAGGTCGAGCCTTTCCGATTCACAACAACGATCGCCGTCGAACATTTTTATTATTTAGTGAGGAAAACACGAGAAAACATATTTTTCACTTTGTCGCAAAAGATAAGGAACGTTTGGATAATACAATTCAAGAAAAAAATCGTTATATTTGCGGACAGACGAGTACCAACTACAGTACTTCTTGCCGAGAGAACCCAAACCAAAAAAGGGCGAGCCAACCCCGCAGTGATGGCGAGATGCAAGATGTACAACCCGCAACCGATGTGAGCGCAAAGATGGGAGTATCCTGTGCAGCAGTAGCAGCAGTAGCAGAAGCAGCTGCGGGTTCCTCAGCCCAGCGCTATCGTCGGCTGCACCAGCAGCACTATCGCCGGCTGCGCCAGCAGCGCTATCGCCGGCTGCACCAGCAGCGCTATCGCCGGCTGCACCAGCAGCGCTATCGCCGGCTGCACCAGCAGCGCTATCGCCGGCTGCACCATCCACAGGTTTGCCCGCAAGGCAGCAGCAGCAGCAGCGAGGTGACCACCTCCGGCTTCAAGCGTGTCCAGCAAGGGATCCACTGGCCTTCTGTCGGTCATCGCGCAGGAGCTTGCACGAGCCAACTCTGTGCTCCGCCGATGCTAACTACTCCCTGTGGAACGCTGCTACTCTGATTGGTGCCAAGCAAAACTTTCCTCGGTGCTTGTTCACCTTTTTGTTTTTTTACAATTTGCTGCTCGTGCTTGTACGCCCTCTGCTGCTGCGTCGATCGTAACACGGCAAATCTTTTTTGTCTTTTTTGTTTGAAAAGCAGCATCCTTGAATAGTTTTTTGGGGCAATTTGCCCTGTTCGATGCTAACTCCTCCCTGTGGAACGCTGCTACTCTGATTGGTGCCAAGCAAAACTTTCCTCGGTGCTTGTTCACCTTTTTGGTTTTTTACAATTTGCTGTTCGTGCTTGTACGCCCTCTGCTGCTGCGTCGATCATAACACGGCACATCTTTTTTGTTTTTTTTGTTTGAAAAGCAGCATCCTTGAAAAGTTTTTTGGGGCAATTTGCCCTGTTCGGATTGGTTGCTTTTCTAAAGATTTTTTTCCCAGGTATCGAGCATGGGACATTTCCTTGCCTTTTTTTACGTCTAAAACGAATCCATCGACAGGGCTAACTGTTGCTCAGTGATAAAAAAAAGCATTCAACCGTACAGCAGCAGTATCGCACAACATCAAAGTATAATAGGAGCAAAAGCTGGGTATATATGCGACAGTTAGATGTGCCAATAAAGCTGGTTCCGCCGCGATGTCATGTCTCGTCTTTTCGTATCGATCAAAACAACCATAGCACAAAAAAAAAAACGGAAATCGTATTTCATGAATATCTTGAAAATACACTACACACAGGCTGAACTTTGATCGCCGGTTACTCGAAATGGTCGTGGAGTTTTCTCTTAATACTTCGCGGGCATGGCTGCAGGGTTGCCGTGGTTGTATTCGTTCATCACGTCAAAAACAAATTCAGAATTGAAAGAGAAATGACCAAAAAGGACGATATATTTAATATGTTCTTGCGCGAAATGATTTGTCTCCTTTACTTCAGCACTCTGATGAATTAACACATGCTTTAGGTTATAGGCTATCTATCAAAGCAAACCGCATCAAAATCGGCTTTGTTGCCGAGGAAAAACCCACGCTAAAAAAAGACCACTTTAGTGTGTTTTGGTTGTGTACTAGCGGTACGGCAACGGCTCCGTCCGTGGCGCTAGCTTTGCGTTGCCCATTGTACTCGCATTAACAGTGTGAGGTGATGTACCACTCTGAACCGGAAAAAAATTAACCATGCGGGGCGGTATCGACCCAGGGGGTGTCTGTTTTCGTCCCCGGGTTACTGGAGTTGTAGTTGTCCACGAGGATTTATGATCCGGTGATGCGACGTTATCATCCCCGGGTGCGGTGGGACCTCGCCGTTGCCCCGAGGGGCAACTCGCGCCGCGCGCTGGCTCCATGAGAGATAGCCAGCCGTAAATCAGCCCGTGGGGTTGGGGTTTCCACACCTTGTGGGGCGGTATCGATCCCGGGGATGTCCGTTTTCGTCCCCGGGTTGTTGGAGTTGTAGATGTATGGAAGGATTTCTGAACCGGGGATGAGACGTTATCATCCCCGGGTGCGGCGGGGCTTCGACGTTGCCCCGAGGGACTTCTCTCGCCGCACGCTGGCTCTATGAGGGTCAGGCGACCGTAAGTGTTCCCATGGTATTGGGGTTTCCACACCTTGTGAGGCGGTATCGAACCGGGGGATGTCCGTTTGTGTCCCCGGGTCGTTGGAGTTGCACGTGTATGGGAGGAATTCTGACCCGGCGATGTGATCATATCATCCCCGGTTGCGGCGGGACCTCACTGTTGCCCCGAAGGGCAACCCTCGCTGCGTGCTGGCTCTATGAACCCCAGCGCCCCAGCCAAATCAGCAATCAGCCAGTAGTGGTGGGGTTTCCACACCTTGCGGGGCGGTATCGACCCGGGGGGTGTCCGTTTTCGTCCCCGGGTTGTTGGAGTTATAAATGTATGAAAGGATTTATGATCTGGGGATAGGAAGTTATCATGCCCGGGTGCGGCGGGGCTTCGACGTTGCCAAGAGGGGCAACTCTCGCCGCACGCCGGCTCTATGAGGGTCAGGCAACCGTAAGTGTTCCCATGGTTTTGGGGTTTCCACACCTTGTGAGGCGGTATCGAACCGAGGAATGTAGGTTTTTTGTCCCCGGGTCGTTGGAGTTGCACATGTATGGAAGGATTTCTGACCCGGGGATGTGATCATATCATCCCCGGTTGCGGAGGGACCTCACTGTTGCCCCGAAGGGCAACCCTCGCTGCGTGCTGGCTCTATGAACCCCAGCGCCCCAGCCAAATCAGCAATCAGCCAGTGGTGGTGGGGTTTCCACACCTTGCGGGGCGGTATCGACCCGGGGG
>MEHQ01003301.1:225749-243186 GCA_008828725.1 Saccharina japonica
ATCCCCCATTGCTGCCGTGCTCTCTGGGTACACGCACAAACCCAAAACCGAAAAATTAAAAAAGCTCTCGCCAACGAAAAAGTATGGGAAACAAAGACAGGGAGGAAAGCTCCGGCAAGTAATTAAGTAATAGAAGGAGGCGGTATCGAAGTGGGAGCTCTGAGAGGCCAGGGATGGGCAATCCCTGAAAAATATATTTGTAAGTAAGTCTACAAGGGCCCCGCTCCGCGGGCGGCTGACGCCGTCCGCTACGCTCGCGCAAGGAAAGGGGCAGAAGAGACTCACGATGTAGTGCAAGCACCGACTTGAAAATGCCAAGAGATTCATGGTGCAGCGAAGAAACGGCGGACTTGACATGCATGCAAAACATGCTCGGGATGCACACATTATAAGCTCCATGATCCAGGACAACAAAGCTGTATGTTCGAAATAGAAAGCACAGCAACACGGCTCACAGCACGGCGTTGCGCTGCCTGCTGTGGATGTGATTCGTGCCTTTTTCGTAATCATGTGTGGTAGTACAGCAACAACAGCAGTAGTATTTCGTACTTTGTACAAGGGCTCCGCTCCGCGGGCGGCTGATGCCGGCCGCTACGCTCGCGCAAGGAAAGGGGCAGAAGAGGCTTATGATGTAGTGCAAGCAACGACTTGAAAATGCCAAGAGGTCTCAGGGGATGCGAGCAGTAGTCAGTTAGCACCGTCCGGGTCGTTGGAGTTGCACATGTATGGAAGGATTTCTGACCCGGGGATGTGATCATATCATCCCCGGGTGCGGCGGGACCTCACTGTTGCCCCGAGGGGCAACCCTCGCTGCGTGCTGGCTCTATGAACTCCAGCGCCCCAGCCAAATCAGCAATCAGCCAGTGGTGGTGGGGTTTTCACACCTTGCGGGCGGTATCGACCCGGGGGATGTCCGTTTTCATCCCCGGGTTGTTGGAGTTGTAAATGTATGGAAGGATTTATGACCCGGGGATAGGAAGTTATCATCCCCGGGTGTGGCGGGACTTCGACGTTACCCCGAGGGGCAACTCTCGCCGCACGCTGGCTCTATGAGGGCCAGGCTACCGAAAATGTTCCGTGGTATTGGGGTTTCCACACCTTGTGAGGCGGTATCGATCCGGGGGATGTCCGTTTGCGTCCCCGGGTCGTTGGAGTTGTAGAGGTATGGAAGGATTACTGACCCGGGGATGTGATCATAACATCCCCGGGTGCGGCGGGACCTCACTGTTGCCCCGAGGGGCAACCCTCGCTGCGTGCTGGCTCTAGGAACTTCAGCGCCCCAGCCAAATCAGCAATCAGCCAGTGGTGGTGGGGTTTCCACACCTTGCGGGGCGGTATCGACCCGGGGGATGTCCGTTTTCGTCCCCGGGTTGTTGGAGTTGTAAATGTATGGAAGGATTTATGACCCGGGGATGAGACTTCATCATCCCCGGGTGCGGCGGGACTTCGACGTTGCCCCGAGGGGCAACTCTCGCCGCACGCTGGCTCTATGAGGGCCAGGCAACCGAAAATGTTCCGTGGTGTTGGGGTTTCCACACCTTGCGAGGCGGTATCGATCCGGGGGATGTCCGTTTGCGTCCCCGGGTCGTTGGGGTTGTAGATGTATGGAAGGATATCTGATCCGGGTATGGGACTTTATCGTCCCCGGGTGCCGCTGGCTCCCTGAGCCTCAGCCAATCAGTGACCAACTGATGGGGGTGGGGTTTCCATACCGTGCGGGGCAGTGTCGACCCGGGAAAACGCCGTTTTTGTCCCCGGTTGGTCGGAGTTGTAGAGATATGGAGGGATTTCTAATCCGGGGATGGGATCATATCCTCCCCGGGTTTGGCGGAACCTTGGTGGCTCTTTTCAGCACCGATGTTCTAGAAAGAGGCAGCAGCCACTGGCAGGATTTGGGCAACCAATCAGCTGCCAGAATAGTAGTTCAAAAATTGTAAGTCAGCAAGTAGGCTGGCTAGATTGCTGCCAGAACTGCATCGGGATTGCGCCACGGCCACGGCTCGGCGCGGCGTGGGACCCAGTGTTCTGCGGGTTGTGGCACCCAGCCTCCCTACCCATGGGGCAAGGTGGGGCTGAACCGCAATGGATAGCGCTGCTCAATTACAGACAGACAGACAGAATAGCAGCATTTATTAATATAGATAGATGTGTTACGTTTCTTTCACAAAAAAAAAACAACCCTCGAACTATTTTTTCGGGTCTCCACAGCAGCAGTAACTCGTTCATCATATTATTCCCTACCACTGTGGACCTAAAAATAAAGACCGTTTTCATATTTATATTCAGTTCAAACGGTCGTTATATTTACGGACAAAGCTTCATATGCGTACGATTGATTATACTATGAGAGGGAGACTAACAGCATTGCTGAGCAATATTACCAGGCAGTAGCCCTCATGGCTGCTGCTGCTGCTGCTGACACAGCAGAAGATCCGGACAATGACTGCTGCAGCTGGTTGGTGCTAACTGCGCATCAGCGTCCGGGGTCGGCTGCGGCTGCGGTTTCAACTGCTCATCGGTGTCCGGGGTCGTCTATGGCTGCCTGCGGTTTTCAAAAGTTCAGTGAAGTGGTCAGAGTCCCGCAGGCGCAAGTAGCAGGCCTGGCTGCTACTGCAGCCAACCAAGCATTGTGCGCGCGATCGCCGCTGCGCATGGGCTGGGTCGTCCTGCCGTTGCTGCTGCTGCTTGTTTGCTGCTGCTTCTGCTTGCTGCTTGATGATACTGCTCAATGCTGCTACTCAATGCTGCTGCGGCAGTTAGTTTTGATCTGGCACGGACGGTTGCTGCCGTAACGTGTGGGCAGTCATCGCCATGAGCGTTGGAGTTCCGCGAGACCAGCGGGCTTGGGCCTCGTCTATTGTGACTGTGTCGTAGAGGGTGCTTACCCCAGGAGTTACTGTTGAAAGTGCAAACAGCGTCACGAGCAGAGTACTTGGCAGGCAGCTCGAACGAGACTGCCCAACATCATCACGCACGTACGTAGCGTGGAGCTCATTTTTTTTTTTTTTTGGGCCGTTCATCATGACGACGACATTTGACTGGCTCTGATTGGTTTATTTTCGAAAAGTCAAAAGTTTCATTTTTTATTTCAACTGGATCTCGTGACGTAAAAAGAGCCAGTTTGGCGTAAATACGTGTCTAATGGCAGTCCTAACAGGCAACCAAGAGATGCGGCAATAGACTGCTGCTTCGGATGTACGCAGTGATAATAGCACCAACGCAACCCTCACCAACGCTACAATATAATATTACAGTAGTTTATCGCAGGCAAAATGTATCACGTACGTTGTAAATCGATACTGATATACAAGGTTCCCCTTCGGGATGTTGGTCACTTGAAATCCCGGGGGTGTCACAAGTCGAAAAGAGATCGCACATGCTTCATAGTTCTCTTTTCTTAACAAGCATGTGGTATATTAGACTGCTGTTTTGTTTATGAAGCGACAAGTAGTGCGGAGCGACCGCCATTGCTAACGAAAAATTTGTCACGAGATGATATCGTATCTGAGGTACAGTGGGCTACCGGTGTATAGAAACTTTAGTTCGTTGTCCAGGCTCAACGACTTATTTTGTTTCCGACGTCGATCTAGCTATTTTGTGCAGGGTTTAAAGTCGGCCCCACATTGGTGAGCTTTGTTTTAAAACCGAAGTTTTTTTTTGTTCGTGCCAACCTAAGCTCGTTTTTCTTGACCCATAGTTGATGAACTGCAGGCGCCCACTACTACGAGTATTTGTGTTGAATGGTGATTTGTTATGTCGAGTAGATCCACAAACAACTCGTGAATCGCGACGCCATTTCGTGTGCCCGAACTCCGAAAAAAAATAATTAACTCTATTGGCTGTAATTCTGGTACGAAATAATCTAAAATTGCAAGTGCAATCTAATTATTTTATTGTTTTGCCCAGATTGCACCCCTGCACCTGAAAATATTGAATATACCTGGTAAAACGTTTTTTTGTTGTGCGGTTTAACGCGTGCAAGCACATACCCACACACAAATAGTTTGGAAGAGCTGATATGCGGTAAACCAAACCGACCGGTACAAAAGGTTTTGTGACTAACCTAAAAAAATGTGAAATCACGGTCTGCAACATTTTTTTTGTCGTGGCTCCTGTTTTGTGGTAAATGCGCCTGATAAAGGTACTTCGTGTGTGATCCACGCAACCCAACGTTATATTATATCCCAGGACCGGCATAAGGGCATACAGCTGACTCTGCTGCGTACACCGATTGTGGACAGCAAGCGGCTTCACAAAGCATCCGCTGGGCGCTGGCGAACACGTACGTGGCGGCCTCGAAACCTCGAGGAGGAGGCGGCACAGCGCAAACAAGAACGAAGCAACACACCCTGATAATGCGGGCGAGGCCGGGCAGACAACCTGTGAGACTGACATCTCGCCAGCCGGGCCACGCTACAGCAGCACATATCACGCACAGTACATGGGAGTATAAATAGTTCAGTACGAAGACTATACACACAGAGCAGACCTAGAGTACGTAATACCGGTCCAACAGAAGAAGTGACTGCTGTATACAGAACAGTACCAACAGCATAGTACAGAGCACATACAATAAACAATACACAAGTACACAGAGCACACACGGTTATATCTAGTTGCGCAGGAGAGCAGAGTGTGCGCACAATAAATAGTACACAACGAGGTATCACGGCTGTTCTACGCTGTACAGATGAGTATATACACTACAGTAGATAGTTATGACAGAACTGTTGCCCGACGAGCCCCGCCCCGATCCTAGATAAGAGTATACTATTTACTACCTTTTGGGTGGGTACCCTGGTACGCGTAAAGCAGCCGAGTACTCGTCTAAGAGTTCCCGTCGAACACCTGGGTACCCCGGTGCCCGGGGCCCAATTTTTCGGCGAGGATGAAGTGTTATCCATACCCGTGACGGGTATTGGCTGTTATGTTGTTTTCAATGGCTGCTGTACTGCGTGGGTACGTCAAATCAGAGGGGAAGTTTCGCCGGAATCGCATACATCAAACATGCAGACACGCATACATACAAAAAGAAAGACTGAACCCAGCAGTAGTCGTAGCTGTCACAATTAGACCTGCTGGATTCCCCCTGCGAGCTGTTTGCTACGGGTTCTGCTTACGCGAACAGGACACTACAGCCGTCACACAGGCAACAATCTGAACAGCGCCTACTGCTGTGTGTTATGCAGCTTCTTACTACTACTGCTGCACCAAAATACTCGTATTCGTACGTATGTAGATCGGCCTATCGTTCACGTAGATACGTAGAGAGGTAAATACTCGTAATGTACATATATAGCACTCGTAGATCTGTGTATGTACTCTACGTAGATTTCAAAATCTTGGAACCAAAATTAAAAATGTACATAAAATGCGCATGATATCAAGTACTGCTGCACGACGCTCGATGTATGCCTCGTTCAATGTCGGTGTGATCCTTGCTGTCTCGTGTGTGGTGCGTACTGTGTGTGTTCCGTTCATGCGGCGGGCCAAAAACCAACCATCAAAATTCATACGTGATAAAAACAAAACAGTCGTACGACATGTTTTTCATGGTAGTTGCGAGGCGGTGTCAAGTCGGAACATCTCCCCTGAGTTATTTGCGAGAAACAAAATGGCGACTTTGAAGGCCCAGAGCACGCCCCACGGGCCTCGGCGGGGACCCGCACTTGCGCCGTGGTGTACACGCGGCCCCCTTGCGTGCCCCGCAGCCGACAGCGCGAGAAAAGACCCGCGGCCGGAGATGAAAAGAGAAAGTATTCCGGGAAAATGTAAATTTGGTACCTATACATATATTAATAGTGACACGTTGGTCTTTATTAAAATCGCCTGGGCTAACCCCAGCCTCGATCTAGATCCTCAATCCTTTGATATCCCGGGGCAGCGAGAAGAGCTCGTTGTTGATTGTGATGTTCACAGCTCGCAACCGCCAGACACCAGTAGCGAGTACAGATGATCGGAACAAGCGCTATACATTGTCAGATGGCAAATAAAATAATAACAAGGTAGAGAAGTAGCAATCATTACATATTTTTACTGACTTGTGTCTTTCAAGCGTGCTGCCTCCTCCTCAGCGCGAGTTACCATTAACAAACGGTCACGCTGCGGTGTAGTTCGTCTTGCTGCCGAGCTATTTTCCTCACATCTATTACTTACTGCTGTGTTGTGCAGCAGCAGCGGCTTGTCCACCACAAAACGCAGGCCGCGAGCGGTTTACTGTACTCTGCTGCGATGTAGTGCTGCTGCTGTGCTGGACGAGTCGCTGCAGCGCTCTATCAACCCACATGGACGCGACTGAACAGCAACATTTGGGGTACAAGCGTACCTCGCTCTCGGCCTCTCGGTATCCAGATACACACAACAAAGCATCCAACATTTGTTGAAAAGTCATTCACGGGTAAAGTGTTTATTGATAGGCGTAACGCATAATCCAAGGGAAGATTCCTTCGTTGCTATAAATCCGTACCAGAGGTATGAGACCTGGTACAAGGTTCCCCGCCGGGAGATGCCTAGGGGAGTGGCGCAAGGACGAATCGAAAACCAACTACATACAACAACATGCGATATTGTATCATACGCATATCATATTGTATAGTAGACAAATACGACGTCACTGAATATCTGCGTATTACTGTACATAAATAAATGTAGACCTTTTTAGAACTGCACCTGCATTTTTGGGGATAACACATACTCGGAAATATGGTGGAGCCGTTACTATTGACTCGATCGTTCTTATAGATTTCTTCATGATCCCGCCAAACATTTTATTATATTTGTGAATGTTTTATTGTTGTGGCGCTCAAGGTGAAAGTAAGGTCTATCCCGCACAAAACCGAGGACTCCCGACAAAAGAAGGATTGAATATACTCCAAGCGTGACACGCTGCACACACACACGCGTGACACACGGCATACACCTCACACGCACGCACACGTGACACATGCGACGACACAGTGCTCGTACAGTAGTGGTGGGATAATATTTGCAGCAGAAGTAGAAAAGGATGCACCGAAAAAGGGGCTAGCTGATAACGTCAAATAATACAAAGAAAAGTTGGAAAAAAAAAGCCTCGGTGTGAGAATCGAACTCAAGCCTTCACATCCACAATCGGGCATGGTTACCATTTGACTATACTACCAAACATTAATTTCCTTAATACCGGTACGCTATTATTTGTCGCGGCGCGCGCCAGATAACGACAGGCCGCACATACATCACGCAAGGCTCATGATCAGCTCGTGAAAGCAGGGCAAACAACAGGACATGCATTGTTATTTACTGGTAAGTACGTACAAAATACGCGCGCCAGACGCACGACAGGCCGCACATACATCATGCAAGCACAGCAGCAGGCAGCAGCGCAGAAGAGAGAGAAACGGCGGACCTGCCACTAGAACGTCTGCTGCTTGTGCTTCTAGGCGGGGCTGTGACCTCGTTTGTGTTCGCTGCATGTTTTCTGATGTCTTGTAGATTTCTGGAATGAGCTTCGGGAAATAAAACACAAAAAATCGGAAATATAAGGACGGCTGAGGTAGTCCAATCGATCAAAGCGGCCATTGCATTTCAGGCCAGAGCGAGCGTGGGTCAGCCACACACATCAGCACAACAGAAAGAAAGAGGGTGGATTACGGGCCGCAGGTTCCGATAACACAGCTAGCCACAGCAGTACAGCGCGGATGGGTGTGTCACCCACGCGCGATGTTACCTGCTGGTGCTTATGCAGCGTTGTAACGTGCTCTCTGCATGTTCTGTTGTCTACCTGTGGTATACCGATTCATGCCTGGGCTCGTGAAAGAAGGGCAAACAACAGGACATTATTATTTACTGGCAATTACAGCAGAAGAAGAGAGGTGGAGATGACCGATGACGAATCGCAGCCTCGGTAAAGCAACTACTGCTGTAGCCACAGCAGTACACCGCCGACCTGCCACATGTGCGTGATGTTGCCTGCTGCTGCTTGTGCTGCTGGGTGGGGTTGTAACGTGTTGTTTGTGTGCTCTGCATGTTATCTGATGCCGAGATTTCTTATGGTGTGCTTGGGGCAAGAACCCATAACATCATAAATATAAAAGCAGTTGACGTACTCATGCGTATTACAAATGGTCCTTACATTTCGGTCCAAAGTGAGCCTGGATACATATGTCACAAACACACAGCAGCAGCAGCAAATAATGAAAGATAGGTGGCGGACTACAGACAGCAGCCTCGATAAAACAACAACCCACAGCAGTACAGCCCAAATGGGTGTGCCACTCACGCACGATGTTCCCCGCTGGTGCCTGTGTGCGGCAGCGCTGTAACGCCGTGCTCTGTGCGTGTTGTCTGTTGTCTATCTGGTGCGTACATGTTTCTGGCCTGTGTGCATGTGAGGAGAGAGCAAAAGACAGACATGATCTAAAACCGGTTATTGTTTGTGTCTGCGGAGCTTGTTGTACAATGTGCTCTGTGGGCCATTATACTCGTATTGTGTTAGTATCGCAATCGAATGAGTAACATTCGCGTTGCTAGTCTCCGGTCTTCCCCTTAACTAAAAAAAAAGGTGTTGAGAAAGGGCCGCATTATTATCGACCAAGTAGTAAGTGTTGTCCAATGTGTTACCAGTAGTATCGCAATCGATTGAGTATCATCCGCGTTGCTTGTCTCCAGTCTCAATCTATCGTAAGAGAAGATTGTTGTTAATCAGAGTGTTGGAGGTGCTGATCGCGGTTCAAGCGGGAGCTGTATGATATGGAGGATGTCCCGTTTACTCTAAATGTGCGCATGCTAAAGGCCGCGAGGTGATGGAGACACTGCTGTACAGGTGTGTGACGTGGACCCTTGTCCAGGAGCACTTTGCTGAGCTCCGAACGGCACACCACAACTTCCTCATACGTACGGACCATTAGTTTCCATCGCCGACAACGCATCGACCATCTTATCATGTCGTCCGCCAAGGCTCTCAAGAAGGCACAATGCGTGAGCGTTGAGATGACCATCCGCAAACGACGCCTCCTCTTTGCGGTGTTCGTCAGCTCCAAGCAAGATAGTCAAAACACACCCAGAGACAAGCGATGGTTTGATGATTCAAGTCGTTTATTAGGGGTACGAATAGCAGGAAGTGACAGTGTGCGTCGTCACATATATATGCACCCAGTCGTCAAGATCCACATAATCCTCAACACATAAAATCCTGAATCGTCATGTAACTGTTAAACTGAAGAGGCATCACGAACATGAGAAGGCCGTACAGCGCACGACCAATGAGCGGCTGGGGAGGGTGTGAAAATGATAGTTGGGAAATGAAATCACTTGCATTTTGGGTGGGCGGTCCGGACCGTATGATCCGAAAAAAATAATACGTGCAATCAAAGTGATCCGCACGCACAATGAACAAACATACGTACGCACCTGGAAAATCTGCCAAAAACGTAAAATAATCTCTCGGATACGCTGTACGCAGATACGGTACGCAGATAGATGCAGTGCGATAAAATACCAGGTGCGTATAAAGTAGCGGTGCCATCATCAGGCATGAGCTTTGCTCGTCAGATAGGCTCTCTCGGAGGGTGGATGTCACATGCACGCGGGAGGAGAGAGCACTCAGCACAGCGACTGACTTCTTGACGTGGGTCAAGCTTTTGTGTTTTTATCGGGGGAGGTGTGGTTATTACCGCAGCCATTCCTACTACTATGCACGTTGTATTTGGAGGTGATGCGGTGTCTGATTCTTCCTTGTCTCTACGCTCTTCTTGGTACCACTCCGTCCCGAAATATAAGAAATGTATTGAAATTAATACGTAACTACATTAAAAAGTTCCTATATTACGGGACAGAGCTGTATGTGCAATGCAGCAGCTATGATACCGAGCGGTCTGGATACCTGCCCTCTACCTGCCTCTACTGCTCATTGTTGTTGGCATCAAAATAAGCAGCGTTTGAACTGCCTCAGGTATTGGTATGCTCTGCCTGTGTCTGTGTGCTATACGCCAGCGCCAAACTACAGCCGGTATAACCCAAGCGTCGGAAGCCACGCTGGCTGCCTCTGGTCTGGCGGCGACGCGCCGAGTGCGCTCGAGTCGACCTGTCTTGGTATTATTTTGAAATTTGACACAACGAAGCATCCGAGCGTTGACGTACAGCAGTACAGGAGGACACCTAATAAGAAACAGGCTAATGAGGATTTAGAGGAAAATAAGAAATTCGGGAGTCGTTATCTTGAAATCAGTGTAGAAAGCACCCTCTCGCAAATACCAAATCGAGCCTGGACCATATTCCTTGTTTCTTATTAGGTGTCCTGTACTGTACTACTGCTGTTGTGCTGCTGCTGCTGTGATATGTACTCATACACGTGGCGAGGCGTTGCATGTACTCATACCCGCGCCAGCGCGACCTTCGCAGCTCCCAGATCATCACAACCCCCCTTCCCCCTGCGCAAACAATATTCATCACAGATGTGGAACTCCTCAAGGTCACTCAGTGCTCGGCGTGTTTGCGTGCTGATCTGCTCTGTTCGCGCTGTTGTCCTCGGCGTGTCGCGCACACCCCACCTCTGTTGCTGATACTCGGCCGAGGCCCATGGTGTGTGCTTGGCTGTCGAGGCGTGCAAAAACTGTCGCGACGCCGCTGCTGTAAGCCAAGAACGGGCTTTGAGGGTCGAGGGGACAAGGGGGTACCCGTGGTATGATGAGAGGGGGTCACTTTTCTGTCACGCTGATTGACTTGAAAACTGGGGCCACTTTTGTCACGCTGATTGACTTGAAAACTGGGGCCACTTTTGTCACGCCTATTATCTTGAAAATCGGGAACACTTTTGGAATTATGCTTTCTGAGTCTCCGGTCCAAGGACCGGAGAACAGCAGCAGCACCTGGCAGCAGCGTAATTTTTTACAGAAGCAGCAGCAGCTGTGCAAAATACGAGTACTGTACAGCAGTAAAGGAAAACCAGCCATGATCATGATTACCATTCAGAAAAAATATAATCATGTCGGATAATCAAGGTTTGGTGATGATTATTCGTACTGATCATGTACTAATCAACCGTGAAAACAGAGAATTAACACCTCGAGTAAATACGGCATTTTGGACGGGGAGCGGGATTCCTCGCCAAGCTTACCGAGCAGACCCACGAGACTTCCCAGAGAGCGGGGGGTGACATGCGCGAAGGAACCGACGCGAGCGCGCGGTCGCGGCTTGTCGGCTTGCTCGAGGCCGGATGTTCGCCCGGCGGCGAAAGGCGGTAAAAAAAGCGGCGACAGATAACCACGGTCAAGTAATCACGGACAATAAAAGATGGAGGTATTTCAAAGCCGAAACAGAAACTAAACCCTGAAGGGATTTATAATACGCGTAGGAAGTGTATCGATAGTTGATAGTTTGATAAATTACCGTCTGGTTCCGTCCGAGGGCCCTCTCCGACCCCTTGATCCCTTCAATGTCATTCTCTTCGACGCGATTGGGTATGAGCTTCTTGTCCTCATCCCTCCTCTCGCCCACGAAGCCCACGATCCTCTCCATGTCGTTCACCAGGTCACGCAGCTGCTCAACAAAAAACATTAACATAGGAAAATCTTTCAAAAGAAAAAGAAAATGTGTAACGTATATAAACCCTTTTGGGACCCAGGCATAGCGACCCTAAAAACGGCAAGTGCCGTCTTGTCACGCAGCTGCTCCACAAAAAACAATACATTAAGGGGAATGAAATAAATGAAAGCACAGTGTGCTCTAACTGGTGTTGGATATAGGATCGGAAGTCAAGATACATCGAGTTATCGAATAATCCTCTCCATTTCATTTACTAACTCACGCAGCTGTTCAACAAGAACCAAAACAAGGCGGAATGAAAGATAAATGTGCAAGGGTGTGCTTAGTCAATATGAATAGTAGGGTACATACTCTGATGGTAACCGCGTACCAAGCCTGGTTGTTGTGACTGTACTCGGGTAGGTACCCGGAGACACCCTGAGTATATACTTCACCGGCACTAAGCTCACCCTTGCAAACGTGTTAAAAACCGATTTGGGGCCCATGTGTTGCGACCTAAAAAGCGACAAGTGCGGTCTGTCACCAGGGAACGCAGCTGCTCCACAAGACACTACAAATATGGAAGAAAGCAAGAGTAAATAGGAAATATGCACACATCCGACAAACTACCATCTATTAATAGTTGCTGATGGTATCGCTATCGACATCCCATGACTACCTACATCTCTGTATTAATTGTTATCGCTATCGATGTAACCATCACCACGGCTATTTACGACTATTTACTCATCGCCATCGCTGATGGTACCGCTATCGCTATCGCTCTGGTGATCTACATCTCTACATATGACATCGCTGTCGCCAATGATATTGCTAAGCTATTGCTATCGCCACCGATGTGACACGTCACCATCACCATCGTTCTGGCTATGTCAATCTATTCAAGTATCGCTACATATCGCTACTACTGTAGTATCGCCGATGCTATCGCTATCACTATCGAAGTATTCATATATCGCTATTACTATGATATCGCTGACAATATCGGTATCATTATGGTTACTGTAGATGTATTCACAATGTATCGCTATCGGAAATATTGTTGCGGATTCTGTCGCAATCGCTGTTGCCATCGCCGTTTATACCAATAATCTCTACATACATCGCTATATCTCTCATCGCGGTTAGTGTCGGCATCGCTATCATCATCGGAATCTAACAATTTCCTGGTGTCCATCATCCGTATCGATAACCGTTGTCGATATCTGTTGCCGATATCGATATCGATATGCGTATCCGTTTTTCCTGCTCGTTGTCGATATCGAAATAGCGCAATCAGATACTGGTGTCTCTCATACATATCCATAACCACTATCCATTATCGATAGCCGATATCGACACCCAGTATCGATAATAATATCAATATCGAAATAGCGGACCCCACCTCCAGGCTCATCTTGACCTTGCAGTAGATGTATCCCTGATATATTGGCTCCTCCTTGAAGGTAACCGTCTTGCCCACTTGCTTTGGTACCTATTACCAATGGTAGCAATACATGAATCGCATGTTAATATCATTAGTTAATAGGAGTAGATCAATAGCAAATAATGTGAACACCAACAAACCATGTAATTTTCCATGATGTACGATGTACAACTAAAGTAAAACTAGGGTTAGAGTCGGCCCTTCCGCCCCAATGGCGGAGGGAACATGTGTTAAAAAATGGACCAGGAAAACAAAATGTTGTATCTTACGAGTTTATTTTAGGGATAAGCTGGCATTATTCAAAATAGGCCAATTCCGAAATAGAAAACTGTGAGTAAGGCCGTCTCTTACGGGACTTTTTTTTAGGTTCATAAATGAACCCCTTTTGACCAAGGGCAAAAAAACAGCATCTCATGGAACCCAAAACGACAAAGTTTGATCACAAAAAAATATGAACCTCAGTTTGATCAGCCCACCTTGATCAATTTTTGCCAGACATTGATCAAGGTGGGCTGATCAAACTGAGGTTCTTTTTTACACCTTTTGTATAGGTTTATGTATAACGCATACTATGCTCAGTATAATAACAGTACAGTAGTTCATACTCGTATTATTAATATACACCTATCATACTCGGCACACCAACCAGTAACATAGATAGAGCTGTGCTGTATATACGGACTGAAGAAGCGGTCGCGTACAAACAAACACTCGCCCGGCCCTGAGTCAGGAACTCTCACCACGGCATCGGGGAGGGACGATGAGGTGGATGTGAGCCATCGATCGTCTTGAGGAGTTATCGATGAACGAGCTCTCGCCATAAGCAGCTCGTATACTATTACCACTGCTGCAGCATCTTGGTGTGAGCGTGATACTATTACCACTGCTGCAGCATCTTGATGTGAGCGTGTTTTGTCGCTATACAGAGACGACACGACGCCCTCGACTCGCAGAGCACGCTCGGCATCTGGGTACCGGCAACGCTCTCTTGCGGTCGAAACAGCTGCGCGCGCAGAGGCGGCACGTGCTGGGCGATGTTGGGGTGGCTCGATACAAAGCAAGATCTGGGTGGTACCTGCCTCGTACAGCAGTGCAATGCTGCTGTATACCTTGGTACATATCATATACCTGGTACCTGGTACGTACTACTTAGTTTATGTGTGGACTCTCGTCTTGTGTGGTCTGGGTCTCATACATACGAAAAAAAATGAAACACGTTTTTTTTGTCATACGCTTCCATAAGAAACTACACCTGCCTGCAACACTTCAAAAATGAAGTCACAAACAGACGAGTCAAACGGGGTCCATTTATGAACCTAAAAAAAAAAACCATAAGAAACGGGGGGACCAACGCCCAAACGGGTAGGGTGAATCGTAAATGATCCGAGTCTGGCGGGAAGGCTTCTTGGCCTGGGTTTTTGTTAGTGGATGAGCTGCGGCAAGTTCCACACTACCCGGAGAGTTTACTCTTTGGGTGGCTATCCCCACCGCACCAGGCCCCTTCGGGGGTCAGGTCGGGTCAACATGCTCAAGTCTCCGGAGTAGTAGACAGCAAGGGCTGATACTTCCAAAGGGGCATGGAGTGAATTGACACACGACACGAAATGAGACGTGGAAGTGTGGAGGGCGTAAGCTTCATTTTTACCCATCCGCCGGAGGATAAAAAATAAAAAGAGAAATAAATAAATGAATGAAAAAAATAAATAAAAATAAAATAAAAATAAAAATAAGAAACGGCCTAAGGCGTGTAGTCTTGACAGGAAGGATGCTCGGACGCATGTCCAATGTTGCGTTCTATGGCCGTACCGGTCGAAATGGGTTCAGAAAGCCGCTACTGATCGTGTGCTCTGACGTTTATCGGATGGACAAACCTTGCGACATGTTTTATTCGTCGACAAATAATAATCGAAATGTAGACAAGATAAATAAACGATAAAGCAGGAGTACCGAACAATATATATAACGTACGTACCGTACGTAGAACCTTGCTGTAACACCGTCCTTGAACAAACTTGAGCATAGACAATTCTATAGGATTTAGTGTAGCGCTCGCCGCCGAGCACGATTTCTTAATCCTATTTTCTTACGTAGTGTTCGCCAAAGCGAGCCTTTTCTTCTTCTTGTGCTTATTCTTGCTTGAACGATCTTGAATTATCTGCTGCTTCTGTTTCTTTTTGCCTTCACTTGAAATAACTTGGGTAGTTTATTTCCCAGAAATACCGTTATTTTAGCCTTGGGCCCCGTTTAATGACAGAAAACTACTGTATACCGTGGGATAAAACGGCATCTCTCTCTTTTTTGGTCTGTTGGGCCTTGAGTTGATTTTCTGCCGTCAACTGGCGTAAAAAAACACCGGTACGTATTTATTTGGACATTCCGCTATATATTTGAAGACCGTACGTACTCGTACTCTTACTCGTAGGAGATTCCTCTTGTGTTGGCGTTAAAATATCACCAGGACAGGACCTGCAAGCCCTATTAATAATAGTCCGGACGATTACATGCATGCCAGACCAACCCCCCCCCTCACTCCCCCTCACTCCCCCCCTCACACCATGGCCTGTTTAGCCAATATAGTAATAGTTCTCGGGCGATATACGAGGGGTGGCGAACTGATTTCCTAAGAGTCTAGTAGTTGTTTTTTTTACGCGACAGGGCGAAGAGCGGGGGGAGGCAACACGGAAATCGCTCGTACGCACTACTGTTACTACTGCTCGTGGAAGTATATGTTGTGTGTGGAGCGCCTACTACGTACCGTGCCCCTTTTTCAATCGAAGTATCGATTGACGTTGAAGTTCATGCTGCAAAACTGTCGACGTTTTTGAGCCGAAACAGAGACTAACCCTTGAAGGGATTTACAATAGGCACAACGCAAAGAAGCGGCAGGTATGCTTGCCGCAGTCCGCGGTACTAGAGCTAAAAGTTGTGACTACTATTCTGCAGCTGAGCAAGCTGCATCTGAATGGGCAGGAGAAAAGAGGGGGGGGGGCGTGGGGGCGTGGAAGGAAGAAGGCGGAGGCCAGGAGGGTGCTGAAGCTGACGGAGGAGTTCATGGAGGACGTGGGGTGGTGGAGATGGTGCCTTAAGGAGGGCATGGCCGGGGAGGGGGAAACGCTGGCGGCGCCGTTCTTCAGGTTCGTGAAGCAGGCCCACAAGAGGACCTGGTTTTCGGACGCTTCGTTCGAGGCTGTTGGGGGGCTGTGCCTGGAGACGGGCGTGTACTGGAGATACAACTTGTCAGAGGAGGAGAGGAAAAGGACGATTAGGAGCAGGAAGGGCGGGGGCATAAACCGCTTGTCCATCAACGTTCTGGAGCTGATGGGGATGGTGGTGACAGCACACGTGATGATCGTAGTGATCAGGAAAGACAGGCCAGAAAAAGAGGGGGAGCCGGTGCTGATGAGGGGGGATAGTTCGTCGGCGGTGCAGTGGGTAATTAACTGCGGGGGGGGGAGAGGAGAAGAGAGGTCGGGGGGGATGATGAGGATTATGGGAGTGTTGGAGCGGATAGGGGGGTGGAGTTTCCAGGCGAAGCATGTGCGGGGAGTGGAGAATGTACTGGCCGATGGGATAACGAGGTGGAGGGAGGATGAAATTCAGACCAGGCTGGCCGCAGAACGTCCCACCGTCGTTTGGCAGGTCCAGGAGCTAGGGAAGGAAGGGACGGAGATGTGTTCGGAGATTTTGCGCGCAGCTACGCACTCGGACGAGTTGCGAGGTCGACTCGGAAGACTTATGCGCAAGGTTGGAGGATGTGGGTGAGCTGGAGGGTCTTGAGAGGAAAGGGGTATTGGTTGGGGGGGAGATGAGTGAGTGGGAGCTGGTGGACGAATTGGCGGAGTTTATGGCCTACTGCTGCGCAGAGAGGAAAAACAAGGAGGCGACCGTGGCGGGGAAACCTCTTGAGAGGAAAGGGGAATTGGTTGGGGGGGGAGATGAGCGAGTGGGAGCTGGTGGACGAATTGGCGGAGTTTATGGCCTACTGTTGCGCAGAGAGGAAAAACAAGGAGGCGACCGTGGCGGGGAAACTGATCGCGGTGAACTTCTACCACGAACAGTGGGGGGGGTTGTCATTGCCGTTGCAACATTTCAGGATCAAGGCGGTGAGGAAGGGGATCAAGAGGGCGCACGTGGAGGCAGGGAACCAGACGCGGGTGAGGAGACCGCTAACATGGGAAATGATCAAGGTGATGGAGGAGCGCATAGACGAATGGGGCGTGGGGGGGAGGATAGCATGGATCGGGTTGGCCCTATCGTATCAGCTGTTGTTGAGGGCATCGGAATTGTTCGCAGGGGGGGGGGGGGGGGGGGGGATAGAGGAGGCGGATAAAAGGAGGAGGAGGAAGGGGAGGAGGGGCGGGGTCAACCAACTGAAAAACAAAGCGTGCCTCTGTTGCCGTAGTGAGCTATTGCTTTTAGGGACGTCAACAACATTATCTGAGAAAGCGTAGGCTGCGGCGGGGGGAGAGGAGGAGGGGGGGGGGGGGG
>MEHQ01003301.1:243626-274615 GCA_008828725.1 Saccharina japonica
GGGGGGGTGGGGGGGGGTCACGGGTTTATGTTTGTGTTTGGTTTGTGTGGTTGGGTTGCTTCCGGCTGTTTTCTTCATCCTATGAATTTTGATGCTTCGTTTTTGACCTGCGACATGAACGGAACACAGAACACACCACGCACGAGACCACAAGGACCACACCGACATGGAACGAGGCACACATCAAGCGTCGTGCAGCAGTAGTTAACACCATGTCGCGTGCGTCTGCTCGGTCTGGGCTGCGTACAGCAGTAGTAGCAGTTGTCAGCTAGAAGGGGGGATCCAGCAGGTGTAGTTGTGACAGCTACGAACTATAGTTTGGATCTTTCCGCGTGCAGGGTATAACGGCATGGACCACAACAATGCTGTACGAAGCAGCGAGCACCTCACTCTACTGCATGCAGCTGAAGTGTTGGCAAAGCTAACCCTCAGCTCAGTATGGTCACCCTACAAAATTTGTTTGCACTCATTCTGCAGAAGAACAAGCCGGGTCTGTATCTTGGATCCACTCCTCGGATTGCCAATAACAACGAACGGTCCGGTGGATATTTGGATCTTTCCGCGCGTGCAGGGTATAACGGGCACTATAGTCATGTACTTAAAATAAATGCAGCGCAACATCATCAGCCGCGACTGCTGTCTTGTGTAAGAAAAAAGTAGTGCGGAGCGACCGCCATTGCTAACGAAAAATGTGTCACGAGATGATATCGTATCTGAGGTACAGTGGGCTACCGGTGTATAGAAACTTTAGTTCGTTGTCCAGGCTCAACGACTTATTTTGTTTCCAACGTCGATTTACGTATAGCTATTTTGTGTAGGGTTTAAAGTCGACCCCACACTACTGGTGAGCTGTGTTTTAAAACCGGAGTTTTCTTTAGTTTGTGCCAGTCTAAGCTCGATTTCTTGACCCATAGTTTATGAACTGCAGGCACCCACTACTACGAATATTTGTGTTGAATGGAGATTTGTTATCTCGAGTAGATCCACAAACAACTCGTGAATCTCAACGCCATTTCGTGTGCCCGAACTTCGGAAATATTGAATTAACTCTAATTATGGTACGAAATAATCTAAAATTGCAAATGCAATCTTATTATTTTATTGTTTAGCCCAAATTTCACCCCCGCACCTGAAAATATTGAATATAAAACGTTTTTTTTTGTCGTGCGGTTTGACGCGTAGAAGCACATACCCAAACACAAATAGTTTGGAAGAGTGCGGTGAACCAAACCGACCGGTACATATGGTAATGTTTTGTGATTAAAAAAAAGTGAAATCACGATCTGCAACATTTTGTTTGTCGTGGCTTGTTTTGTAGTAAATGCGCCTGATAAAGGTACTTCGTGTGTAATCCACGCAACCCAACGGTATATTATATCCCAGGACCGGTATAAGGGCATACAGCTGACTCTGCTGCGTACACCGATTGTGGACAGCAAGCGGCTCCCCAAAGCATCCGCTGGGCGCTCGCGAGCACGCACTTGGCGGCCTCGAAACCTCGAGGAGGAGGCGGCACAGCGCAAACAAAAACGAAGCAACACACCCTGATAATGCGGGCGAGGCCGGGCAGACAACCTGTGAGATTGACATCTCGCCAGCCGGGCTACACTACAGCAGCACATATCACGCAGAGTGCATACACGAAGTGTAAATATTTCTGGACGAAGACTATACACACGGAGCGGACCTACGAAGAGTACACAATAAAGGTACAACAGAAGAAGTGACAGCTGTATACAGAACGACAGCAAAGCACAGAGCACATAAAACAAACAATACACAACGATTGAGTACACAGAGCACACACAGTTATATATAGTTGTTGTGCTGGACAGCAGAGTGTGCACACAATAAACAGTACACAAAGAGGTATCACGGCTGTTCTACGCTGTACAGATGAGTATATGCACAAGATAGTTATGACAGAGCTGTTGCCCGACGAGTCCCGCCCCGGTCCTTTAGGATAAGAGTATTTACTACCTTTTGGGCGGGTACCCTGGTAAGCGTTTAGCAGCCGAGTACTCGTCTAAGGGTAACCGTCGAACACCTGGGTACCCCGGTGCCCGGGGCCCAAATTCTCGGCGAGTATGAAGTGTTATCCATACCCGTGACGGGTATTGGCTGTTTTGTTGTATTCAATCGCTGCTGTACTGCGTGGGTACGTCAAATCAGAGGGGGAACTTTTGCTGGAATCGCATACATCAAACATGCACACACGCTTACACAAAGACAGACTGAACACAGCAGTAGTTCGTAGCTGTCGCAATTAGACCTGCTGGATTCCCCCTGCTAGCTGTGTGCTACGGGCCCTGCGCACGCAAACAGGACACCACAGCCGTCACAAAGGCAACAATCTGAACAGCGGCTACTGCTGTGTGTTATGCAGCTTCTTACTACTACTGCTGCACCTAAATACTCGTATTCGTACGTATGTAGACCGACCTATCGTTCACGTAGATAGAGAGGGAAAGATAATACGCCTACTCGTACTGCTGTAGATATTACTCGTAGATCTGTGTATGTACTCTACGTAAAGTCCAAAATTGTGGAACCAAATTTATAAATTGCGCATGTGATTTTTCAAGCGTCTCCTACAACTGCTGCTACTGCTGTACACAGCCCAGGCAGAGCAGACGCATGCAACATGGTATCAACTACTGCTGCACGACGCTTGATGTGTGCCTCGTTCGATGTCGGTGTGGTCCTTGTTTTCTCGTGCGTGGTGCGCAGTGATGTGAACCGAAAATGAAAATGGACTCGGTCGGTTTTTCGGTTTCTCACCGAAAAGTCGGTCGGTTTCGGTCCGTTTTTTATTTTAAACCGAAAAAAAACGAAACCCAAACCGAACATTTTCGGTCGGTTTCTCGGTCGGTTTCCCGAGTAAACTAGCCAATTGGTCCACATTTCGAAGGGTTCGGCGCGCATGTGTTGGCATAATGCGAAGAGATGAGATCGTGGTGTGGTGTCAAGTGGCCCTCCTGCAGTACCTGCGTCTGCTGCGCCACACACGGTACAGGCCGACATGCATATTTATAATCTGCAGCCGACAATAGCTACATACAGAGTACAACAATGAATCACATCTGATGTAATAAACGAACACTATTAAACAGATGCTCCGAGTATACTCGGAGTATCGAGTATTTTTCGTACTCCGAGTACTGAGAGTATTAGAGTAGCGCTGGTGGCCTAAATACTCGGAGTACTTGGAGTATGAGCAGTACTGAAGGCCCAAATACTCCGAGCACTGGGAGTATGAGCGGTACTTATACTCGAGTACAAGCAGTACTCGGAGTGCAAATATGAAAATTACTCGGAGTACTCCGAGTATCGAGAGTATTGGACACCGAAATACTGCGAGTACACAAAGTACCTGAAGTATTTTTTTCTCTAAAATACTCTAATTATACTCTCGCAGGTATTGGGAGCATCTGTGAATTTTGAAATGCTGTAAGCGCCAGTCACATGCTCCCAGAACCTGAGAGGAATGACGGCCGAGTATTCTCCGAGTATCGAGTGCATTTCGTACTCGGAGCACTTAAGAGTATTAGAGTACTGACGGCCTTAATACTCGGAGTACCTGGAGTATGAGCAGTACTGAAGCCCCAAATACTCGGAGTACAAGGAGTACCCGCAGTATCGGGCCCCGAAATACTCCGAGTACAAGCAGTATCGAAAGTGTTCACACCCGAAATACTCCGAGTACGAGCAGTATCGGGAGTATCGAACCCCGAAATACTCCGAGTACATGAAGTACCTGAAGTATTTTATCTCCAATACTCGTTGCTTTTATCCAAGGTACTCGGAGCATCTGTGCAATATTACTATCTACTCTTCTTCCCATATGAAGGATATCTAACTACTATCAATACTACCAGGTACTACTATATTCATACTGCTATTCACTACTACTACTCGTACTACTACTACGACTACTTACTACCACTACTAGTACTAACTACTACTACTCCTACTACTACTGTCTGTACTACTGCTGTACGTACTGCTGTGCTGCTGTGTATTCACACTACGGACTACTCTGTTGTACGTCGTGAGCCAAACCAAAGAGTAAGGACAAAAATACAATAAAAACGAATTATGAAATGCACGGAGTCAGAAGCACCCCTAGAAGAAAAGCATGCGTGCCCAAGATAACATATAACTGCTGCACGGGCGAAGCAACACGAAGAGAGGAAGACACCGGCATAGAAGTACGAACTATTACGGGGGACCGTAGTAAATAGGACCTGAGGTTAGGTTAACACAAAAACCTATATACTTACCTATTTTACTTACAATATTCAATATTTGGTCCTATTAACTATATGGTCCCCCGTAATAATAATGTAGGAGGTAGTATTAATACTAATGTACGTACATATTCGACCAGCAGGTGGCAGCATGGTAAAACATCAAACGAGAGTTTGCATATGCGTACGTGCACAATGTTTATTATTACTAGTTTCCTTCTTCGTCTACATAATAAACGCTTCGTCCGCACTCCTCGGTTTTAGGTGAAGATGCAGCAGTGCAGTTGCTTCTGTCTTTTTTGCTGCTGCTGCCCCTGATGTGCATTATGTTGCCGCTCTGCTGCTGGCGAGGTATAACCCGTTTTTCTTGCGTCGCCCTTACTATATCAAGACCACTCCGTAGGAAAGCCTTATATATGTATATGGGTACCAAATGTACATTTTCCCGGAATAATTCCACGTTTCGCCTCCGGCCGCGGGTATTTTCTCGCGCTATCGGCTGCGGGGCACGCGGGGGGCCCGCGTGTACGCCACGGCGCAAGTGCGGGTTCCGGCCAATGCCCGTGGGGCGTGCTCTGAGCCTTCAAAGTCGCAAATTCTGGCAAATAACTCAGAGGAGTCGTTCCGACTTGACACCGCCTCGCAAGTACGATGGAAAACCTGCCGTACGACTGTTGTTTATAAACTTTGATGGTTCGTTTTTAACCCGCCGTATGAACGGAACACGCAAAGCACTCACCACAAGCGATGTGAACCGACAACCGAAAGTCGGTTTTTTCGGTCGGTTTATTTCGGTTTTTCCAAACCGAAAACCGACTTTAATTTTTCGGTTTTTCGGTAGCCGAAAAAAAACGAAACCGAAAAACCGACTCGGTTTTTTTCGGTCGGTTTTTTTTCCTGTCCCGAAAATCAATAACGCCTACATATCTACATGATGGAAACCCCGTTATGAATTGACATGGACACACAGCACACAGCATATAGCACACAGCCCGCACCAGCAGCGACAACAACAGCCGCACAGGGCACAGGGTACAGCGGTACAGCAGTGCGTCGCGAGACTGCGAAGGATAACCATCTCCGGTTCAGGCGGCAGTGCTGACTGTGACCTTGAGCCGGAGGCAGAGGCGGGTATACTTACAGCCCCCCCTCCAGCAACCTAGCGTTCTTGATGGTGTTACGACGTAGCTGTACGCTGCAAGATGTATCTATCATTTATCATTACATCATACATGGTATCTAGACTACACATCAGCAGTGCCCTCGTATAATACTATTCTACTGTTTTTATTTTAAGTAGCAACAACAGCTGTTACATGTACCTGTAATACATCAAACATGCACACACGCATACACAAAGAAAGACTGAACACAGCAGTAGTTCGTAGCTGTCACAATTACACCTGCTGGATTCCCCCTGCCAGCTGTGTGCTACTGGCCCTGCGCACGCAAACAGGACACCACAGCCGTCACAAAGGCAACGATCTGAACAGCGGCTACTACGCGTTATGCAGCTTCTTACTACTACTGCTGCACCAACATACTCGTATTCGTACGTATGTAGATGGGCCTATCGTTCACGTAACCGGGGAACCTACCCTCAGATAGAGAGGTAAATATAATATGCCTCGTACGACGTACTCGTACTGCTGTAGATAGTACTCGTAGATCTGTGTATGTACTCTACGTAGATTATAAAATCGTGGAACCAAATTAATAAATAAATTGCGCATGCATGTGGTTTTTCAAGCGTCTCCTACAACTGCTACTGTTGCTGTACACAGCCCAGACAGAGCAGACGCATGTAACATGGTATCAACTACTGCTGCACGACGCTTGATGTGTGCCTGATTCGATGTCAGTGTGGTCCTTGTTTTCTCGTGCGTGGTGCGTGCTTTGCGTGTTCCGTCCATACGGCTGGTCAAAAACGAACCATCAAAGTTGATAAACAACAGTCGTACGGCAGGTTTTCCATCGTACTTGCGAGGCGGTGTCAAGTCGGAACGACTCCTCTGAGTTATTTGCCAGAATTTGCGACTTTGAAGGCCCAGAGCACGCCCCACGGGCATTGGCCGGAACCCGCACTTGCGCCGTGGCGTACACGCGGGCCCCCCGCGTGCCCCGCAGCCGATAGCGCGAGAAAATACCCGCGGCCGGAGGCGAAACGTGGAATTATTCCGGGAAAATGTACATTTGGTACCCATATACATATATAAGGCTTTCCTACGGAGTGGTCTTGATATAGTAAGGGCGACGCAAGAAAAACGGGTTATACCTCGCCAGCAGCAGAGCGGCAACATAATGCACATCAGGGGCAGCAGCAGCAAAAAAGACAGAAGCAACTGCACTGCTGCATCTTCACCTAAAACCGAGGAGTGCGGACGAAGCGTTTATTATGTAGACGAAGAAGGAAACTAGTAATAATAAACATTGTGCACGTACGCATATGCAAACTCTCGTTTGATGTTTTACCATGCTGCCACCTGCTGGTCGAATATGTACGTACATTAGTATTAATACTACCTCCTACATTATTATTACGGGGGACCATATAGTTAATAGGACCAAATATTGAATATTGTAAGTAAAATAGGTAAGTATATAGGTTTTTGTGTTAACCTAACCTCAGGTCCTATTTACTACGGTCCCCCGTAATAGTTCGTACTTCTATGCCGGTGTCTTCCTCTTCTTCGTGTTGCTTCGCCCGTGCAGCAGTTATATGTTATCTTGGGCACGCATGCTTTTCTTCTAGGGGTGCTTCTGACTCCGTGCATTTCATAATTCGTTTTTATTGTATTTTTGTCCTTACTCTTTGGTTTGGCTCACGACGTACAACAGAGTAGTCCGTAGTGTGAATACACAGCAGCACAGCAGTACGTACAGCAGTAGTACAGACAGTAGTAGTAGGAGTAGTAGTAGTTAGTACTAGTAGTGGTAGTAAGTAGTCGTAGTAGTAGTACGAGTAGTAGTAGTGAATAGCAGTATGAATATAGTAGTACCTGGTAGTATTGATAGTAGTTAGATATCCTTCATATGGGAAGAAGAGTAGATAGTAATATTGCACAGATGCTCCGAGTACCTTGGATAAAAGCAACGAGTATTGGAGATAAAATACTTCAGGTACTTCATGTACTCGGAGTATTTCGGGGTTCGATACTCCCGATACTGCTCGTACTCGGAGTATTTCGGGTGTGAACACTTTCGATACTGCTTGTACTCGGAGTATTTCGGGGCCCGATACTGCGGGTACTCCTTGTACTCCGAGTATTTGGGGCTTCAGTACTGCTCATACTCCAGGTACTCCGAGTATTAAGGCCGTCAGTACTCTAATACTCTTAAGTGCTCCGAGTACGAAATGCACTCGATACTCGGAGAATACTCGGCCGTCATTCCTCTCAGGTTCTGGGAGCATGTGACTGGCGCTTACAGCATTTCAAAATTCACAGATGCTCCCAATACCTGCGAGAGTATAATTAGAGTATTTTAGAGAAAAAAATACTTCAGGTACTTTGTGTACTCGCAGTATTTCGGTGTCCAATACTCTCGATACTCGGAGTACTCCGAGTAATTTTCATATTTGCACTCCGAGTACTGCTTGTACTCGAGTATAAGTACCGCTCATACTCCCAGTGCTCGGAGTATTTGGGCCTTCAGTACTGCTCATACTCCAAGTACTCCGAGTATTTAGGCCACCAGCGCTACTCTAATACTCTCAGTACTCGGAGTACGAAAAATACTCGATACTCCGAGTATACTCGGAGCATCTGTTTAATAGTGTTCGTTTATTACATCAGATGTGATTCATTGTTGTACTCGTACGTACGTACTTGGACTGAAAACTCCTCATCATGACGACTGCCCAATTGCCTTGTAAATTATTTCGCTGTTCCCAACCGACGTATTTTTCAATTTTTGTATTTTATATTGGTACAAAGCAGCAGCAGCAGCTGTACGTACATAAACACACTCGTACAGCAGTAGAAAGCAGCAGCAGGCAGCAGAGGAGAACACCTGAGCAGGGCCTCTCCCGCCTTGCCCCCCATGTTCTTGTTTCCCTGTGCTACTCTGTCTTGTGCTGTACAGATCGCACTGTCGAGATTTGCTTGACAGTGTCTATGTTGCTGACAAAGTAAAGTGAAATACGGAGTAGTGTACAGTAGTTGTAGTCGTGCTGCTGTCATCAGCAAAAAAAGTGAAAAAGTGAGAAAGTGAAGTTGAACGAGAAAGCAAATTGCCCCGCGAGCGAAAAATTGTTAGTTGAACGTAAGAATCTGATTAAAAAGCATTTTTTTTTATTTTTTCCGCTTGTTTTTATTTGCTACATCTCGAAGGAGGAGGAACAGCAACAGCAGCAGCAGCAGCAATATAAACATACGAAACAACAGTACGAAACAGCAGCAGCAGCAGCAGCACAAGAGTACACACATACATACGCACAGATTCCGCTGCTACTACTGTAGTACTGCTGCTGCCGCTGCTGCTGCTCTGCTGTGGGTTACTACTCGAGTTCCTTTTTCGTTCTTGTGTTTGTAGACGCTTCTGGAAGTCCTTACCTGGCGTGTGCCTTACGTCGCGTGTGCTCGCGGGTAGACGGGTAGATGCCAGTTGGGCTGTTTGTATAATACGTCAGTACAATACGTCAGCTTGGCTGTTACGTCAGTTGGGCTGTTTGCGAAGAGCTCAGTTGGCCTGTTTGAAGGGCTGGTTGCGAAGCAGAAGGTCTGTTGCAAAGAGCTGTGTATCAGTTGGTCTGTTAGCGAAAAGTTATCGACTAACGACCGACCTCTAATCGTGAAAGAATAGGTATGTTTATATCTGAAACCACACCCCTATTCCCGAGACGTAATTGGGAAAGGCTTACCTTTTTGGTGCTGGGTTTCATTACAATGGCGACGTATGTCTTGCAGAGCTCTCGAAACGTTCCGAAATACCTACGATCAATAGTATATGCCTGGTATTATCGCAGAGGGTAAATGACTACGTTGATACTTCAATCAGAGCAACATTGTATCGAGTTTCTGCTGCATGTAACAGTTTAAACGGCGGATTGACCATGCTCCCATCATTTTACGACTTTGGACTTGATTTTTTTACACGGTGTAGTTCATGCACTTATCGACAGGTTGATCTCCGGACCTATGCTTATTCTTTTTTTTTCCCCAAGAGATATGACCGATCCAACAACCCGAAAAAACACAAAAGCGAACAACACAGGTAAAAATTAAATTAAATTATTAGGGCCGAAGATGAATGCATTTGATGGTGCCATTTAAATCCGGGGTTAAAAAATCCAGTGCGAAATTCTCAAAGTTGAGCGGGGCATCGCAGAAACGACATTTTTTTTTATGACTAATGTATGAAATCGGGTTTTTGGAAATATCTCTTGGTGGGTGGTGAATTGGGCAACCAGACTTCTATCGCTCTTCTCCTTGTGTCTCCAGCACTGTCTCCACCAAGTGTCCTTGTGGTCGAAAACGACGATTTGTTTACGAACTTTGTGTCAAAAGTCGGTGTTATAAAGTTTTTGCGGATATCTCGGCGAGATCGAGTCGGGGGGAAAAAAGTGTATTGAAATTTTAATATACGTTTTTTTTTTTGCATAAGCAGTGGTGTGTCAGGGTTAGTGCTCCCATTTTTGTAGCCTAATTTGCATTGGTTCACGATATACGACTCGAGGAAGCTTTATCCGTTGCACGGCTGGCCCAGCTCGTACCCCCCCTACTCGGAGGCCAGCCTTGGCACACCGCTGCTCTGTCAGCCCTCCTCGGCGCTTTATTGCCGAAACCACAATCACTTACTCCGGATCGATCCGCGGTATGATCCTTTCCTCTTCTTCGTTTTTTGTCTCGAAGGAAACCGTGTGCACTTGCATCAACCGCCGCCGCCGATCCCTCGCCTCACACAGCACGAGATGGTACCAACCTCCGGGGCTGTGTGCGGCATTGCTCTGAGAGAGGTGGTGGCCGAGGTTGAGAGGTGCAGATGCCGTGTGGCTGGAATTCACGCTCGAAACGCGAGAACGCGACTTATTTTTGATACGACTTTTTCAACCAGAAAAAATGCACAGCAGTCTGAAACAAGCATGATAGACTTACAAAATGGCAACAAGACGGGGCTTTGCGCGCATGGCAGCGTCCGTCGCAGACGAATCCTCGCCCGACACCGCACGAGATGGCGCAAAACCTTCGAGGCTGTATGCGCCATTGCTCTGCGCGTGGTCGTTGCCAAGCTTGAGAGGCGTTGGTGCTGCGTGGCTAGACTTCTCGCTGGGAAAGCGAGAGCCCAGTCAAATACCTGTTTGTTTGTTTCCTCCAACTCTTCATTCTGGATCGGTGTTTCCCCATTTGCCGCGGACTTTTTGGAGTGCAATAAAAAAAGTGCGCAAAAAAAGCGATGCTTCGCGTAAACAACAGCGTGTGCGGCCGATTATTACTCGCCTCACTTACTACGAGAGGGTACGAAAACTTCCAGGCTGTATGCGTCATTGCTCCGACAGTGGTGGTTGCTAACGTTGCTAACGTTGAGAAAAGCTGATGCTGTGTAGCTGTACCTCTCGCCTAATTGTAATTTACCGCCGAGGAGCATCTGAGGAACTTCACGCTGCCTCATTGTTCTCTTTTTGAATAACATCATATTCCCTCGAGGAAGACAGCGACGAGGGGGAATGTGTACTTGCGTAGTGTCCACTACGATAAATAATATTTTCTAGACCGGACCTGGAATTAAATTGATTTTCGATGAATCGTGTCCATTTTGCCGTTCAATGAAAAAAAAATCCCCGCTGTCAGCTCAGAGGCCCTTAACAATCTGAGGTCGATGATTACGAACATCACTCAGCACGAGAGGGCACCAAAACTCCCAGGCTGTATACGCCATTGCTTTGAGGGTGGAGGTCGGTTGAGAGACGCTGATGCTGTGTGGCTGTACCTCTCGCTCGATTGCGATTTAACGCCGACAAGCATTTGAGGAACTTCACGAGTCCTCATTGTTCTCCATATCATATTCCATTGAGGATAACAGCGATGCCGGGGAATGCATTTGTTTAAAGCAATAATAGACAGTGAAAAGTTTGTTTTCTGGATCGGACCTGGAATTACATTCGTTTTGATTGATAAAAAAACAATGTTTTGTTTTAACTTTTGTGTCTGTTGTCCCGTATGCCGTGTCTATTTTGCCATGCAATGCAAATATATGGGCGAGAACAGAAGCAACTATGATTGATGATTACTCATGTCGCTCTGTACGAGAGGACACCTAAACGTCCAGGCTGAATGCGCCATTGCACTGAGCGTGGTTGTCGATTGAGAGACGCTGATGCTGTGTGGCTGTACGTCTCGCTCGATCGTAATTTAACGCCGACGAGCATTTAAGAACTTCACGAGGCCTCTTTGTTTTATCTATAATTTTCCCTTGAGGATAACACCGATGCGAGGGAATGCGTTTTTTTAAAGCATTGATAGACAGTGAAAAGTTTGTTTTCCGGATCGGACCTGGAATTGAACTATTTTTCGATTGATCCAAAAAACATACTAGTAGTTGTTTTTAAACTATATTTTTAATCTACTGTTCTTTCTGAACGCACGACCTCTAGTTATTTGCAAGTCGCACTGCACCAAATTCTTCTGTCATATTACACTTTCGTCTCATGTACATATTACTGTAGTAGTCTATACTCGTACTCGTTACTCGTACACTCGTACGTAGCCCACACACGCGAAATATTTCGAAACAATTGTTGAGACGGTCGATTGTGCCCCGCGCCACACAGATGTCTAGACAATGACTATACTGCAATGCCTGGCAGGCATTATCAACTCTTCGGGAAGGTGTGAAAATGATAGTTGGGAAATGAAATCACTTGCTTTCTGTGTGGACGGCCCAGACCAAGTGATCAAAAAAAAAACGTGCAAACAAAGTGATCCGCACGCACAATGAATAAACGTACGACCAGGAAAATCTGCCAGAAACACAAAATAATCTCTCGGATACGCTGTACGCAGATACGCATAGGCACAGTACGCAAATAGATACAATGTGATAAAATACCAGGTACGTATTAATTAACGGCACCATCATTAGGCATGAGCTTTGCTCGTCAGATAGGCTCTCTCGGCGGGTGGATGTTCCTCCTTCGACCGACACCTTGCCACCACATGCACGCGGGAGGAGAGAACACTCAGAACAGCGACTGACTGCTTGACGTGGGTCAAGCTTCTGTGTTTTTTATCGGGAGGTGTTGTTATTACCGCAGCCACTCCTACTACTATGCACGTTGTATTTTTTGTAGGTGATGCGGTGTCTGATTCTTCCATGTCTTTGTGCGTATATGTCGTACAGCGGTGTGCATTCTTCACTACGTAGCAGCCGACGGCGCCTCGGAACATACTGCTGTAAACCTGGCATGATGCCCGTGGTTTAGATTCACAGAAACAACGGGCGTTGCGGTGCTGTGCATCAGAACATCGAGAGGGTGGCCAGTACTTGTCTCGCGTGTGTTCGCTATGCCGCCAGTACAACTACTATAGCTGTTGTCTATGTATGGCTTGTGTATCGCCCCCAGCATGCACGATGCACGACCTGCAGTAAAATCGTATGGGACGCAGTGCCTTTCTGACGGGCTGCTCAAGAATGCGGCGAACCACCGATCAATCGGACACGGATTTTGAAAAGTAGCGAAAAAAACTAATGACTTGATTTCACTGCGGTTTCCTTCAATTCTGGCAACTATTGTAGCTGTGTGCGACCAACTCCCCCCCTTAAATCACAGATAAGCCGGGGGGAGGTTCTTGTGTTTAGGGTAGGGTCGCCGACGCCATCTGTCGGCCTTCGCGAGCGTCTCGGAATGTGTCAAGACTTTACTTTATAATCGGTGTCGTGGATTTGAGACGAGCCATATTAACACAAAAAAAACTACAAATTGGATACAACAACGGAAATATTCACCTACGGCGTACCATTCCTGCAGCCCGCAGCATCGCGCGCCTCGGATATCACAGGCCTTCGAAGAGGTCTATAATAGTCAGGCGTTTTCGTAGGAATACATTGTTTTCCCCTATTTTATTTTAGGGCTTTAGCCAAAATCAGGTACACCTGGTCACTTTGGTCCCAAAAACAGGTACTACACTAAAACCAAGTACAAATCACACGCTAGGACACATCTCATTGGCCAGCCTCACATCGTACCTGATTTTGGCATGAAATGGTCCAGGTACACCTGGATTTGTCTACTTTGATTAGCTTTCAACTGATTTTGGCGATTTTTGAGCCAATGAGAGGCCACACGTACAGTCTCCTATACGCCCGACACGAAGACATCAACACACTACGTACATACGACCCGCCACAACGACTACAGAACATAACATATGCGCGCGCATACAGCACAATGGATCTATTGTAATATATAACGTATTGCTGTTGGCTGACTGCTGACACGGTACGGAAAGCGAGCAGTTCAGTCTCAAATGAACTCGATGGGTTGTTATTATGCTATCAATGTGGCTACGACTATACACATACGTACCTGGTACAAGAATACGGAAATGCACGTCGTAGGAGTGAGTATGATCACGAAATCAATGAAAGCATACGACAGATATAATTCCCGTACTGAAATTACCATACAACAATAATCTAGAGTTTGGAGGACACACATTCGCTTTCTTCTGCTGTTCAGGCGCAAATTCAAAAGTATGTTTGATCATTTCTCACAGTCAAAAGTCCTGAAAAACACCGTTCGTGGCGCGCGTTTTTTACTTGGTTTTATGATATACCTGATTTTGGCTCAAAAGCATCAGGTATACCTGATTTTGGCAGTTGCCCTTTATTTTATGAACGAGCTGCTTCGGCCGTTTCTTATGCGTTTTATTTCTAGATTCATATATGGACCCCTTTTGACTCTTCTGTTTGTGACTTCATTTTGTAAGACTTGTAGGAAGGTGTAGATTGTTATCCAGACGTATGACAAAAAACACTAAACACGTTGTTTTCATGTCATACGGAGACCAATAAAGACGAGGTACCACACAACAGTAGTATTAATAGAGCAACTGGAGGTACGACGTACCCCGATCGTACTCACTCGTACAAATACAAAGTTAAAATCGAGTTACCCCCACCATCGCCCAGCACGTGCCGCCTCTGCGCGCCAAGCGAGCAGCTACGACACCCAGATACCGAGCATGCATGGCGAGTCGAGAGCATCGTGTCGGCTCTCTACTTGGCGGGCATGATAAAAGACAGGCTCAAAGCAACAACAAACAGCGGTACGAGTATACCTGGTGGTATATATATAATACGAGCTGCCAGACAGATCTCGTCTACAACAAACCCCTGACGATTCATCACATCCACCGCATCGTCCCTCCCCGATGCCTTAGTGAGAGTTCCTGGTTGACGGCCGGGCGAGTGCAGGCCTGTTCCAGGTTGAGGGCCGGGCGAGCGTGGGCTTGTACGCGACCGCTTCAGTCTGTATATATGCAGCAGCAGTACTGGTGTGCCGGGTAGATGTTTAATACGAGTACTGCTGTTATACCAAAAACAGAATTATTATAAAACTTATAAAATGACTCGAAAAATAACACCAGTTTGTAACCTCTGACCTTGAACAATTTGGGGGCGCAGAATGATCAAGGTGGCCTGATCAAACTGGTGTTTATATTTTTTGTAATCGAACTGCTTCGTTTTGAGTTGCATAACATGCTGTTTTTGTGCCCTTTATCAAAAGGGTTTCATTTATGAACCGAAAAAGGAATGCACAAGACACGGCCTTCCAGGTGGTCCTAAGCATGTTCAACATGATATTCGTGAAACGAAGAACAAAATAATCCAAGAAGAACAAGAGTTTCAGGAAAGAAAAGCGCCCCAAAGCAGGAGACCAGAGCTCCAAAGAGGAGAGGAGTCACATAAATCGGTGGACTGTTTATATCTTCTCACATCATATCTTGCGTTCGGTATGGCTGCCCACTACATATCCATGCACTGTTGGCGAATAATCGGTATTTTAAATGACTTGGTCGGTAAATAGGTATTTTTCATATGTTGCATCAAAGAATTGGTCTCGATGTTGGCAGCTCTTGGCGATTCTGTAAATAGAAAGCGAGTTGAGGTACCCACACCTGTTTCAAGCACATCGGCACGGTTATTGACAATCGTTTGGGTCTCACAAGCGTCGAAAGAGGACACACCCAACTCTCTCCTCCGTAGCAGATGCTATACGTAGACAGCATCGTTTACCATCGAAAAATCGCGGTATGAAAGGCTCTCACCCTGTATGTATCTGTGGTATCTCTGTGTTTCTATACACTGCTGCTGCTGCTGCTGCAAGCAGCGGCAAACGGCCAAGCTATAACTAGCCGCAAGCGTGCAGGCATGCACAAGATCACGCCCCGCTCCCCGAACGACGATGGTGTCGTATCCATCAGAGTGCCGCATGCAACTCATGTATGCACCGTGAACGACAGGCCTCGCATGGTGCACACCGTCTGCTGTCACATATACAATCAGTTGTACACGATATGTACGCGATGATGATGACGTTGAGAAATACCGTAATAATAGTTGTGTCTGCTGTGAACACACAGTGTTCTCGAATTAAATCCCCATGCGCAAGCTAAGAAGGATACACGTCTTGTGGTATGCTACAACACTCGCTGCTGCTGCGGCTACTTGCTGCTGATGCTGCTGTAGCTGCTTTGCTGCGGAGAGGATGCGGTTGAAATTGTACCAGCTAAATTATGATCGATGATTTTCTGTCAGGATTTCAGAACGCTCGATCCGACAAAAGCAAACTCCGCCCCGTCCACAACAGAAACGTGAGGAGGGCCTGCAGTCAATCGGGTGGTACACGAAAAGAGTGCAATGGCGGGTGCGGACAAGCTGTATAACGAGCTACGTGCGTAATATGTAGCGAGCTGAACTGCAGGTCGAGTCACTCATCGCGTATGCGAAGATGGCTATCATACGAACTTCAGATATTATATCGTATTATATGAATATGATACAAACGAACGTGTCATTCGAAGTTCTAAGATCCATTCGGCATTTGCATTGGATATCCTTGTTTTTCTTGGATAGTTTGGTTCTTCGTTTCACGAACATGATGTTTGTACAAAATTTCAAGCAAATATTCGGAGATCTGACTGCGTTTGATCAATAAACAAGTCATTTCAGCGCCAAAAACCGATTCAATGCTCAAACTAAGTAATTACGAGGCGATGTCGGGATTTGCACGTTTTGCCGCACAAAGGTCCAAATGCCCACGCCGTTTTCATGTGATGAACCCACTACATTTGCACACGTGTTTTACATGCCTCTGCCGAACCATTGACAAATGAGTGTGTTTTTCTCGTCGCCGAAAAATCGGGATTCCGGAAGACCCAAATCCCTCAAAAAATAAAACTGAAAAACCCCAACCGGTAACAGATCGACAGGGGTTTATATAACAGGTGTGCCAAATTTCAGGGTCTAGTTCCAAAAAACAGCGTAAACTTTGGCTGCTGAGTAAATTTGGGGTGGTATGCTTAAACCAGCCTGTACCTGTAAAACACATATATATACGAGCTGGTTCAAGCGTAACACCCCAAATTTCGTCAGTCGCGAATGCCGCATGCAATAGGAACTCAAATGCCACACATTTGGTGTCATACTGACTGCCATGAACAGTAGAAGAGGGTAACATCGCCAGTTTGTTTTTGGAGGGCCTAGGACTGATGCTACCGCCGAAAACGTGGCCCGACCAATCACAGGCCTTCAAAGAGGCCAATAATAGTCAGGCATTTGTTTCTATAGGAATACGCTTATGTGTATTGTCTCCCATTCTGTTTCAAGCGAGCCGTTTCCAGGTGGTCCAAGGCACGTTTGTACAAATTTCACGCAAATATTCGAAGATCTGACTGCGTATGATCAACATCAAGTCGCCAAACATCGATTATATACCGAAACTACAGTAAGCAATTACGACGCGATGCCGGAATTTACACGTTTTAACCCACAAAGGTCCAAATATCCACGCCGTTTTAGAGAGAAGAACCCTGAACTTTTGCAAACTTGTTCTATATGCCTCTGCCGAACGATTTACGGGTTTTTTTTGTTTCGTCGCCGAAAATTATGGATCCCTCAGGACTCATATCTCCCCCAAAAAAACGAAAAATACATTTGGACAAGAAAAACAAAACCATAACGGGTCGGTAGGGGTTCATAGAACACGTGTGTCAAATTGCAGGATCTATCTCCAAAACACGGCGTGGACTTTATACTTAAAATTGTGGTGGTATGCTTGAACCAGCCTGTATAAATATATCTGTGTTAGTTTGCTCATCACATATGCACATCCTTAGGTCTGCGGATATCTCCCGCCTCCGACCGCCTCTCCGCGCAGTTTCTTCGCTGAGGCGTGTCCCCGGCTCGCCTGCAACCGCCGGGGTCGCCGATCCGACCGCTCGGCGCCGTAGCACCCGCACGAGGCCTTGAGGTTGAGATCTACGACGAGATCTCCGAAAAATCGTGCCCTGTGAGAGGTTTGGTGCGTGTTCTGCACACAGGGCTCATGTCTTCGCGTGTTTTCTTCGGTACGTGTTCTCTGACCTCCGACACACGGGGGGAGTCGATTACCTGGCCGGCGTCGCCATTGTGAAGACCACTAAGCGAGGTTTGTGCTAGTATTTGGGGAAGAGTTGGTAAGCCCCGAAAACACATGCCACCCAAGAGTCGTGGAGAACTGCGAACTCTCGATATTTTTGAACCCCGGTAGACTACAGCAGGGCATTAATTAGCTGTTGCGGTGTTGTGCTGGCGCAACATTTGGGCAAATTAACCGTTTTGCGCAACAGTCGCCGCGAGGCTAGGTGCGCGCAGCGTAACACGCGTTTTTGGGCGCGCAACATTTTCGCCGCAGGCTGAAAATTTTGTTGCGCGTTTTTTTCTCGCCGGGGGCGAGAATTTGTTTTGGGGGTCTTTTTTTGTAGATAATTAGTCGTAATTGAACATCTTTTAGGCCCCTTGTCCTATTCGCCTGGAGTCGAAAACAAAAATCAGGCACCTTTTGCTATTCACCGTAGCCAAATATAAGTTAAAAGCCTTTTTACTTAGTCTTGAGGCGTATATTCGCGCATAGATCGCAAAAATTTCGCCTCTGGCGGCCCTCCAGGGGCCTCCGGGGGGTTTGCGCGGCGCGCAACACTGCTTGAGTCGTCTGTTCACTGCGCGCAACAGATGCCGAGCCACTAATTAATGCTCTGGTCTACAGCAGCACGTATATATACCGTCATAGCTGACTCTGCTATGATGAGCCTGCAGCATCACGAAGCTACGAATGGTATATGCACAGCAGCACCTGTGGTCGCGCCTTTCTGCGTAGCAACGTTTTGTTTTTGCCTTAGATTTTCGACATATTGCATTCTCCGAGCGCACAGCTGCAGTCTCCGAGCGCATAGGGAATTTTCAAGGGAATGTTCGGTAGGGTATAAAGGTACCGGGGGTATATTCGTTGCGCGTACCGAACTTACCGAAGTGTCGAGTAACGTTATCGAAAAAGTACCGGACTTACCGAATGTCCGGTACCGGTATTGAAAAAGTACCGAACTTACCGAAGCGTCGGGTACCAGTATTGAAAAAACACCGAATTTACCGGAGTGTCAGGTACCGGTAATGAGGCCGTACAAAACTTACCAAAGTGTCGGGTACCGGTACATACCGAGAAAATACCCCTGGTATACTTCAGTACGTACCCTACCGGAACATACCTTTGGAGATTTGAGTATTTATTCGAGCGAAAATTCAAGTCAGGCTAGCAATTTATTCAAAGTAATATCTGGTACCTGGTATGTACCTAATACGCAATATATATAAATACATGTATAATATTGCAGGCTGAAGCTGCCAGAGCGCTCGACAGCTTTTCTTAGACGTATATTTGAGCCTTTTTCGCGATATCTCGCGATGAGGTCCACCCGACGGCACGCAATTCCGTCATCGTGCTCGACAATACCTGTTCTGCCTACTCTGCAAAGGGCGTCCTCGGCCTTGCCCTAAATGAGGCTCACGGGGGTACGTTTGTTTGAGGATGTATTGCCTCTTTGTCACAGGCTCGCCATACGAACGCACGTCGTTTTTTTTTTCTGACAGTCCCGTGCGGGATGATTATCTGTTTTGGACCTTACGAGACCGTCTAAATATCTACCGCATGCGCTCCTCAAGAGCGTAGCGGGAAAAGTTTTCTCGCGGGGCGGGCGATTTATCGGTTAACGTGTCCGTCGGCCTGGGTTGTACCGGGCAGGGCCTGGCGTGTGCTCGCGGGCGTGAACATGCGGGCGGTGGACGCTGCAGCAACGTTCACCAAGAATATGGTGATGGAGAGCGCACATATAAAACACGCTCTTTTTTTTTTACACGCAGCTACACGCATAATCAAAGATTCTGTTATTTTATGTGGACGACGAACCCGGAGTTTTGTGAGTACGTATGATACCAGTACCAGCACCACAACATAACCAAACCTGTGCATCATGGGTGCATACGTGCGTGGTACACCAGTCAGTGTGATCCTACTGGTGTTTGTTGTTTCTGTTCGTATGATTATGACGTATCGTACGGTCTTTTGACCTTGCGATCCTCAAACGAATTATTTCTGCATGCGTTCCCCAGGAGCATGTGCGGACATTTATTTTATCGCGAGGCGGTGAACGTTTTCGGTCGATTCGTCCGCCATCGTGCCAATCGACCTGCTTTGCACCGGGCAGAGCCTCGCGTACGCTCGTATATCGTGAACATGCGAGCGATGGACACTCCAACTTTCCCAATAATATTACAGTGATGGTCGAGAACTTGCTTTTTTTTCCCAAAAAAGTAGTTCCGAACTCATTACCGGTATACGTATACTCGTAATCGTATTGCATTTATAGTTGTCCCGTGGTCTGCACGCAAGATCGAAGATTCTGTTTTTATGCTCGATGCTGAATTTTACGAACTACTTACCGCTGATACACGTATTATTTTTTCTGGTTTACTGATGATATACACGTACGTACGTATCAGTATACCTCAGTACCACAAGGTGATATTTACGAGGAATAAGAAATTCGGGAGCCGTTATATTGAAGTTAGTATAAAACGCATCCTCTCCTCTCAAATAATGAAGAAACCTAGCCTCCTTTTGTGAGTGTTTCCCATTAGGTGTCCTGTACTACCGTACACCCCTTGGCAGTACAGAGTCAATTTGTTCGCCCTAAGCTTACCTATTTATTTACCTCTACTCCTCGCCGTTACCGGCATTGCGCGTAGCCGCAGGCGGGCGTCAGCCCGCCGCAGCAAAGCCCCCCTTGTAATGAATATCAAATAACTGAAGTTTCTAGGGCTGTGAGTTGACTGACTAATAGTTGCCAGCTAGTTATTAGCTGGCTAGTTTTTTAAGTTGGTTGCGGCGGTGCCAACTATCCAACTATTTTTGTTTTTTGGGTTTCCTTGCTTGTAGGAAGCCTTGTTTGGTACGGGGTGCGTATTTCTCGGCGTCCCCAAGCAGTACCACCACGCACCACACAGAGAGAGGTCTTCCACAACTCATGGCGCCTCAACCCATCGCCATCGACGGTGCCGGTGCCGATGGCACCGCTGAGCCTGGCCTGTCGACGGACCATTTCGGTGATGGAGCGTCCGACGAAGAAGTGACTGTACCGAGCGCTCCTCCGAAAGCGAGTGCACGCGACAAGGTAGCGGTTCGTTACCGCGTACAGAAGGACCGCCGGTTTTCCAAGCGCCCCAAATGGGGACAGGGATTCGAACTTTTGATGCGAGATGACTTGCGGTGTTCTGCATCTTTATAGTCCATCTGGGACAATATTTCAATATTTTCTATACATTCCCCGCACCAAGGTACATTTATCAGGGTGTGTTGAGCTGTTCGGAAATCTGGAGGCACCGTCAGAAAGCTCAACACTGCGCGCAGCTTTCACGATTTTTGTTTTCATTATTATATTAATTCGGCGCGTTTATGCCAAAAAACGTATGAACAAGCCCCTTGTTTCCCTGGGTGTAATGTTTTTCAAACCCAAATTCTGAGCACTGATTTGAGGAGGTGCGACCATAGGCCGCCGGCCATTTTTTTCATAATAAAAAAACAGCTTTAGAGGGAGAGATATGAGGGAAACAATGTATATCGAAGGTCATTTTCCCCTGGTTACTACTGTTTGACAAATCGTGCGATATACTATTTAATAGAACTAGCGGTACGGCCACGGCTCCGCCCGTGGCGCTAGCTTTGCGTTGCCCATAGTACTCGCATTAACAATGTGCTGTGATGTACCACTACTCTGAACCGGAAAATAATAACCAGGGGCGGTATCGACCCAGGGGGTGTCTGTTTTCGTCCCCGGGTTATTGGAGTTGTAGTTTTCCGCAAGGATTTCTGATCCCGGGATGCGACGTTATCATCCCCGGGTGCGGTGGGACCTCGCCGTTGCCCCGAGGGGCAACTCGCGCCGCGCGCTGGCTCCATGAGAGACAGCCAACCGTAAATCAGCCCGTGGGGTTGGGGTTTCCACACCTTGTGGGGCGGTATCGACCCCGGGGATGTCCGTTTTCGTCCCCGGGTTGTTGGAGTTGTAGATGTATGGAAGGATTTCTGACCCGGGGATGGGACGTTATCATCCCCGGGTGCGGTGGGGCTTCGACGTTGCCCCGGGGGGCAACTCTCGCCGCACGTTGGCTCTATGAGGGCCAGGCAACCGAAAATTAGCCCGTGGGGTTGGGTTTTCCACACCTTGTGGGGCGGTATCGACCCGGGGGGTGTTTGCTTCGTCCACGGGTCGTTGGAGTTGTAAATTTATGGAAGGACTTCTGACCCGGGGGTGGGATCATATCATCCCCTGGAGCGGCGGGACCTCGCCGTTGCCCCGAGGGGTAACCCTCGCTGCGTGCTGGATCTCTCGGCTCCAGCGCCGCAGCCAAATCAGCGATCAGCCAATGGTGGTAGGGTTTGCGGGGCGGTATCGAGCCCGGGGATGTCATTTTCGTCCCCGGGTTGTTGGATTTGTAGATGTATGGAAGGATGTACGACCCGGGGATGAGACGTTATCATCCCCGGGTGCGGTGGGACTTCGACGTTGCCCCGGGGCAACTCCCGCCGCACGCTGGCTCTATGAGGGCCAGGCAACCGCAAAAAAAACCGTGGGGTTGGGGTTTCAACACCTTGTGAGGCGGTATCGACCCGGGCGGTGTCCGTTTGTGTCCCCGGGTCTTTGGAGTTGTACATGTATGGAAGGACTTCTGACCCGGGGATGGGATCATATCATCCCCGCGTGCGGCGGGACCTCGCTGTTGCCCCGAGGGGCAACCCTCGCTGCGTGCTGGCTCCAAGAACTCCAGCGCCCCAGCCAAATCAGCAATCAGCCAGTGGTGGTGGGGTTTCCACACCTTGCGGGGCGGTATCGACCCGGGAGATGTCTGTTTTCGTCCTCGGGTTGTTGGAGTTGTAGATGTATGGAAGGATTTATGACCCGGGGATAGGAAGTTATCATCCCCGGGTGCGGCGGGACTTCGACGTTGCCCCGAGGGGCAACTCTCGCCGCACGCTGGCTCTATAAGGGCCAGGCAACCGTAAAATTTGCCCGTGGTATTGGGGTTTCCACACCTTGTGAGGCGGTATCGACCCGGGGGATGTCCGTTTGCGTCCCCGGGCCGTTGGAGTTGTAGATGTCTGGAAGGACTTCTGACCCGGGGGTGTGATCATATCATCCCCGTGTGTGGCGGGACCTCACTGTTGCCCCGAGGGGCAACCCTCGCTGCGTGCTGGCTCTATGAACTCCAGCGCCCCAGCCAAATCAGCAATCAGCCAGTGGTCGTGGGGTTTCCACACCTTGCGGGGCGGTATCGACCCGGGGGGTGTCTGTTTTCGTCCTCGGGTTGTTGGAGTTGTAGATGTATGGAAGGATTTATGACCCGGGGATAGGAAGTCATCATCCCCGGGTGCGGCGGGACTTCGACGTTGCCCCGAGGGGCAACTCTCGCCGCACGCTGGCTCTATGAGGGCCAGGCAACCGAAAATGTTCCGTGGTATTGGGGTTTCCACACCTTGTGAGGCGGTATCGAACCGGGGGATGTCCGTTTGCGTCCCCGGGTCGTTGGAGTTGTAGATGTATGGAAGGATTTCTGACCCGGGGATGTGATCATATCATCCCCGGGTGCGGCGGGACCTCGCTGTTGCCCGGAGGGGCAACCCTCGCTGCGTGCTGGCTCTATGAACTCCAGCGCCCCAGCCAAATCAGCAATCAGCCAGTGGTGGTGGGGTTTCCACACCTTGCGGGGCGGTATCGACCCGGGGGATGTCTGTTTTCGTCCCCGGGTTGTTGGAGTTGTAGATGTATGGAAGGATTCATGAACCGGGGATGGGAAGTTATCATCCCCGGGTGCGGCGGAACTTCGACGTTGCCCCGAGGGGCAACTCTCGCCGCACGCTGGCTCTATAAGGGCCAGGCAACCGTAAAATTTGCCCGTGGTATTGGGGTTTCCACACCTTGCGAGGCGGTATCGACCCGGGGGTTGTCCGTTTGCGTCCCCGGTTCGTAGGAGTTGTAGATGTATGGAAGGATATCTGATCCGGGGATGGGATTTTATCGTCCCCGGGTGCCGCGGGCTCCCTGAGTCTCAGCCAATCAGTGACCAACTGATGGGGGTGGGGTTTCCATACCGTGCGGGGCAGTGTTGGCCCGGGACATCGCCCTTTTTGTCCCCGGTTGGTCGGAGTTGTAGAGATATGGAGGGATTTCTGATACGGGGATGGGAGCCTATCCTCCCCGGGTTCGGCGAAACCTCGGTGGCTCTTTTCAGCACCGATGTTCTAGAAAGAGCCAGCAGCCACTGGCATGGATTTGGGCACCCAATCAGCTGCCAGAATAGTAATTCAAAATTGTAAGTCAGCAGGTAGGCTGGCTAGATGGCTGCCAGAACTGCATCGGGATTGCGCCACGGCCACGGCTCGGCGCGGCATGGGACCCGGTGTTCTGCGGGTTGTGGCACCCAGCCTCCCTACCCATGGGGGCAGGTGGGGCTGAATCGCTCTGGATAGCGCTGCTCAATTACAGACAGACAGACAGACAGACAGACAGACAGACAGACAGACAGAATAGCAGCATTTAATAATATAGATACGGCGAACGATTGCTCTCGTCCACGCCTCCAGGCCGTTTTTTCTTCGTTTGCAGCAATACCAAATTGCGTGAGATATTCATTATTTTGCCAAAAATGACTGATTTTGGTCGATTTTGGCCAGCCTTGGAGATTTTTTTTTTATGCATTGTTGCGTAACTACTTGAACTTAGTGTGGAAAATTATTTTCCTTTCTCATTCTCAGCATCGATTTCTCTTGTCTTTGCGATCACGAATATATGGTTGTCTCATTAAAAAAAAGTATTTTTTCATGAGTTATGACTACTTCGTAAAGGCCACTGGAAATATTTTGTGCCGGACGGACCATACGAGTAAGTATACAGACAGTAAAAGGTAAAGCTCTGGTCTTATGGTTAATGCGGTCAACTGTGATGGCGGGACTTTGTCCCAACGTGCTATTACTGTAATAATACAAGTATGTCTCTGTCATGAGTGTGTCAACTGGATGATGAGCACCTCTGGCTCGGGTGTTTGAGCGATGCTCGTCCTGAGCTGCGTGTCGATCCCAGTCTATTTTGGTCGATCCCCGTCTAGTTTGACCGATCCCAGTCTATTTTGTGTCCTATTTTTAGTTTGTACCGGTGATGTGCTACTGCCTGCCGCACGAGTGAGTACCATATTTGTGTTGTCTTCACATTAAACCCGTTCTTTCTACTCAACCACATCAGTACACCCAGTGCCTGTCCTGATTCCCAATCCTAGAGAGATACAAATTATGTGGTCACCGACTGAAACAGAAAAAAAACAAAACAAAATAAACGCAAATTCATGGGTAAAGCAAGTGAGATGCTTAACGTACCGGGTACAAGAACGTAACATATATTTCTGGTGCATCTCTTTAATATCTGACAAACTGAGACGAAGTTTAGAAATATACCTGTTTCGTGATCAAAACCAGAATAAACTTGGCCCATTTATCATGCTTTTTGGGTGTAAAATGAAGCCAAATAGCGTATTTTTTGCCTCCGGCGGCGCCTTCACCGGGATCCTCCGGAAGCGCCTCCGGCGGGCCCTCCGGGGGCGCCTTCAGCGGGGCCCCCTCGGCCGGGGGGGGCTTTTTTGGCTCGCCTGACTTTAGTCGACTAGTTGGCTGGCTGGCGCCAGCCAACTAATAACTAGGCGAGAACTCCAGCCAACTCACAGCCCTACAAGTTTCAGTTTGGTAATGATTTCGAAACATTTCTTGAATGCGAAAGCAACAGGCCTTTGATGAAATTGGGATCCTTTAACGTGTGTAATTACGTGTCAATTTTTATTTTCCCATCTGGCACTGCTTTGTGTTGTACTGTAGCGTTTGTTCAACCCTAATACTAAAACACTCTTGATAATAACAAGATGGGATACGTGAAATAAAATAATGGCACCCCCCTCCGTTGCCAGGTTTGAAGTCTCGGCCATACTCGAGGAACTGCTTGCACGCAGCTGCACGAAGCTCATTTGCCGTACTAAAAACTGAATTAACCTCGCGATGCGGGGTGGGGCAGACCAACTGCCGTCTGTGCCGATTGTGCTGTAAATTATTGCATTTATAGCTATGCGGCGGGTGATGCGCTCGTGTAGGGGGTATATATAGGGGGAACAGTGCATGCCCCTTGATTGGCTAAAAAAAAAAAAAAAAGTTGAAATCTAGACAAAGAAGGCAAATCCAGGCGTACCTGGCCCGTTACAGGCCCAAACCAGGTACGATGTGAGGCTGGGCTATTGCAGGGCTCATGGCGTGTGGTTTTTACAAGGTTTTAGTTTTTTACCTGTTTTTGGTCAAAAATGGACAAGGTAAACATGTTGTTGGCTAAAGCCCTCAAACAAAATTTTGTTCGAAATTTCTACCTGCGTCTGTTAATCAAAGATCATATATTGTAGAGTCAGTGGGGTTTGAGTTTCGACACCGTGCGGGGCGGTATCCACCCGGGCGTCGCCATGTTCGTCCCTGTGTTGGTTGGAGTTGTAAATGTATCACACCCGGTACAACCACAACTAACAACGACACCTATTAGTTGTGCGCGGCCGCAACTACTCAGTAGTGGCCCCAAAACAACCGGTTGCACAAGTTTTCCAAATAGTACTTGTCTACAGACAAGTAGTTGCAAGGTTTTTCTCCCAGTAGTTGTCTGCCGACAAGTAGTTGCACAAATTTTCAGTTGCACAACTTTTTCACCCAGTAGTTGTCTGCAGAAAACTAGTTGCACAACTTTTTCAAACAGTAGTTGTCTACAGACAACTAGTTGCACAACTTTTTCAAACAGTAGTTGTCTGGCAGACAACTACGAGTAGTTGTAGTTGAACAGGGCGTGAAATGTAATGCAAGTGTTTATTATCCGGGAATGGCACCCTATCCTCCAATAGTGGTCGCCTGCTGAAAATGAATCTTCCTAAGGTAGCCATGTAAGCACTCTAGTTGGCTACGTACGGGGTACCGGTATATTATGAGCGGCTCCATCAACTTCGACTCTTTCCAAGCCACGGCATCCCGAGCGGGTCGAATCAACTTGGAGTATTTCCAAGCACAACATTCAAGCCGGCCGAGTCAACCAAGAGTATTACCAAGCACAGCATCCTAGCACTGGTCACTGGCTTATGGTTCGGGTTACGATTCGGAGGGTAGGCGCCAAGCGTGTTGTTTCTGGCTTTTACCACCTTTCCCGTCGGCACTCAAAATATCGTCGACGCGATCGCTAATCCCGCAGGCGTTTAGAGTATACAGCCTGTTTAAATTTCAAAATACACAGGCTATTGGAATGACCCTGGCCCTACTTGTATTAATAGTACAAGGTTTCCCTTCGGGATGTAGTTGACTTGAAACCCCGGGAGTGTCGCGAGTTGACAAGGCGGAGCATCATTATAATCAGACGTTCCTCTTGACTCCGAGAACTGCTGCTGTAAACTGCTGCGTGACAAAATAAGGCTGGACAGCGTGCGCTTGATTTTTAGATTGTACGTGGAAATGTCAACATGATGTCTCTCCTGGTGAACATGAACAAACATACAAACACAAAAGCACCGTGGCTGTCACAAAGGCCAATGTGTGACGCGCTGGTGCTGCTGTACTGCTGTTGTACCGCTGCTGCTGGTGTAAGTGTGTACCGTGGGTGCGCGGTTACTTGTAAAATCCCGAGGACGAGTGCATTCGTATCGTCGTCCTTCCGCCTGCGCAGCATCCAATTAATTGCACCTGAGATTACGTGCAATATGTGTGCACACGGCACACCGACGCACACACATATGCACCGTCCGCGGCCGTCGCAAAAATAGGAGTTTGATGTGCGACTGCTGTTGTTCCGTGGCTGCCACATAGTAGAAAGCTTTAGGGACAGTGTGATCAGACATGATACAGCAGCAGCCACAAGCAGAGCGAAATCTTAAATTGGGGGATTTCCACCGCCCTGTTTGGCTGTGGCTGGGCGGAACGTCTCCTCGCAATTACTTGCAATATTTCGCGACTTTGAACGCCCGTAGCATGCACCGCGGAACCCGGCCGGGACCCACACTTGCGCCGTCGTGTACACGAGACCCCCCTGCGTGCCCCGCAGCCGAGAGCGTGAGAAAAAACCCGCGGTCGGAGTAGAAAAGTAAAAGCATTCCGGCGAACCATTTGGTACATACGCATATACAAAAAAACGAGTACACACTGAAGTATGCACAACAACAGCAGTGTTTCTAAAGCCCATGTGTAAGACTGAATGGTGTTGATGATGTCGATTATGTTAATTCCCGCAATAGTACAGTACAGGACACCTAATAAGAAACAGGAAACCTGGTCAAGGCTGGATTTTTTTATTCGAGAGAGGGCGCCTTCTACACTAATTTCAATATAACGACTCCATAAGTCCTTATAGAATCGCCTGGGCTAACCCCAGCCTCGATCTAAATGCCCCATTCTTTGATACCCCGGGGCAGCGAGAAGAGTTCGTAGTTGATTGTGATGTTCACAGCTCGCAACGGCCAGGCACCAGTGGCGAGTACAAATGATTGAAACAAGCGCTATACATTGTCAGATGGCAAAATAATAATAATAATAATAATAATAATAATAAGGTAGAGGAGTAGCANTGTGTTGGTGGGAGCGAAGTCACAGTGTTTTGGTGGCTCGCTTTGGCGAGAAATTGGTTTGCGGGAGTCGTGTGTTGGTGGGAGCGAAGTCACAGTGTTTTGGTGGCTCGCTTTGGCGAGAAATTGGTTTGCGGGAGTCGTGTGTTGGTGGGAGCGAAGTCACAGTGTTTTGGTGGCTCGCTTTGGCGAGAAATTGGTTTGCGGGAGTCGTGTGTTGGTGGGAGCGAAGTCACAGTGTTTTGGTGGCTCGCTTTGGCGAGAAATTGGTTTGCGGGAGTCGTGTGTTGGTGGGAGCGAAGTCACAGTGTTTTGGTGGCTCGCTTTGGCGAGAAATTGGTTTGCGGGAGTCGTGTGTTGGTGGGAGCGAAGTCACAGTGTTTTGGTGGCTCGCTTTGGCGAGAAATTGGTTTGCGGGAGTCGTGTGTTGGTGGGAGCGAAGTCACAGTGTTTTGGTGGCTCGCTTTGGCGAGAAATTGGTTTGCGGGAGTCGTGTGTTGGTGGGAGCGAAGTCACAGTGTTTTGGTGGCTCGCTTTGGCGAGAAATTGGTTTGCGGGAGTCGTGTGTTGGTGGGAGCGAAGTCACAGTGTTTTGGTGGCTCGCTTTGGCGAGAAATTGGTTTGCGGGAGTCGTGTGTTGGTGGGAGCGAAGTCACAGTGTTTTGGTGGCTCGCTTTGGCGAGAAATTGGTTTGCGGGAGTCGTGTGTTGGTGGGAGCGAAGTCACAGTGTTTTGGTGGCTCGCTTTGGCGAGAAATTGGTTTGCGGGAGTCGTGTGTTGGTGGGAGCGAAGTCACAGTGTTTTGGTGGCTCGCTTTGGCGAGAAATTGGTTTGCGGGAGTCGTGTGTTGGTGGGAGCGAAGTCACAGTGTTTTGGTGGCTCGCTTTGGCGAGAAATTGGTTTGCGGGAGTCGTGTGTTGGTGGGAGCGAAGTCACAGTGTTTTGGTGGCTCGCTTTGGCGAGAAATTGGTTTGCGGGAGTCGTGTGTTGGTGGGAGCGAAGTCACAGTGTTTTGGTGGCTCGCTTTGGCGAGAAATTGGTTTGCGGGAGTCGTGTGTTGGTGGGAGCGAAGTCACAGTGTTTTGGTGGCTCGCTTTGGCGAGAAAGTGGTCTGCGGGAGTAAACAGTACCGTCCCGTCCCGTCTCGATTATCGAGTACCGTGATAAGCCTTGGAAATATGTTTGGGTAACACATGGAGGCCGAAGACGACGAGCAGACGTCTAGCACAAGGAAACATACAAAGGCTCATAGCACACACCCACAGCAGTAGGATGTAAGTACTGGCGTCATACAGACACACAACAGCACATGGTAAAGCATAGCCGAAGACACGCAGAAGTCTAGCACGATTAAATATACAAGAGTCATAGCACACACCACCCACAGCACCACAGCAGACGGCAGCAGTAGCAAGGGTTTATCTTCCAGTAGGCGGCGTTTCTCAGAAGGGATTTGTTTTCCGCAGCCCAGGGCACAAAGAAGGGGAATATGTTTGAGTAAGACATGGCCGAAGACGACAAGCAGAAGAAGTCTAGCACGAGCAAACGTACGAAGGCTCATAGCACACACCCACAGCCGTAGGATGTAAGTACTGGCGTCATACAGACACACAACAGCACATGGTAAAGCATAGCCGAAGACACGCAGAAGTCTGGCACGATAAAAGATACGAAGACTCATAGCACACACCACCCACAGCACCACAGCAGCAGTAGCACGGGTTTATCTTCCAGTAGGCGGCGTTTCTCAGAAGGGATTTTTTTTCCGCAGCCCAGGGCACGAAGAAGGCGAATATGTTTGGGTAAGACATGGCCGGAGACGACGAGCAGAAAAAGTCTAGCACGAGCAGACGTACGACGGCTCATAGCACACACCCACAGCAGTAGGGTGTAAGTACTGGCGTCATACAGACACACAGCAGCACATGATAAAGCGTAGCCGAAGACACGCAGAAGTCTAGCACGATAAAAGATACGAAGACTCATAGCACACACCACCCACAGCACCACAGCAGCAGCAGTAGCACGGGTTTATCTTCAAGTAGGCGGCGTTCCTCAGAAGGGATTTGTTTTCCACAGCCCAGGGCACAAAGAAGGGGGATATGTTTGGGTAAGACATGGCCGAGGACAACGAGCAGAAGAAGTCTATCACGAGGAAACATACGAAGGCTCATAGCACACACCCACAGTAGCTGCAGCAGCAGCAGAGACAGGAAGACGACGAGTACAGCTCGCAACAGCAGCCTAATGAATGATGTGTTAGAGAGTGGGCAGCAGCAGCAGAGACAGGAAGACGACGAGTACAGTTCGAAATCCAGTACCAGACCTTGGACGCAAATAGCGGTGTAGTGCTACTATAGGTTGGCACGGCAGCCGAACAGAGCTTGGATGCAGCACCAGTGTCGGGGGGGGCGACCCCGACAGTGTGCGTTCGAAATCCAGTACCAGACCTTGGACACAAATAGCAGTGTAGTGCTACAGTAGGTTGGCACGGCAGCCGAACAGAGCTTGGATGCAATATAGCAGTGTCGGGGGGGG
>MEHQ01003301.1:277033-357033 GCA_008828725.1 Saccharina japonica
TCCGCGAGGCAGTTACATAGTAAAACCCATTGCTGTCTCCGGAAGTGGCCACACCAGAAATTAAATTAACTCATTGAAGCTGTCGTCCATATGCAAGTCCGCCTCAGAGGCGGTTCTTAGCAGGATGCAGCTCACCCTCCATGCGACTCGCCCAATACCTCACGGCGTTTCGCGCTTGGTGCAAGCAATGTCTGCCTGGTTGGTGAAAACCCAACGCGCTCCGTCCCGGCATTGTAGGGATGCGAGGGTCTATGGTCATATGACTACGGCCGTGCACAACATGAGTACACCCCCCGGGCCCCCGACAGTGTGCGTTCGAAATCTATGTACTGTATTTTTAAAACAACGGTTTAACCGGTTTTTTTCAGTCGGTTTTAACCGGTTAACCGAAAACCGGTTTAACCGGTTTTGATGCGGTAAAGCATCCATAATGTTGAAAACCATAGGTGGTTTTTATTTGATTTGCACCCTTGTTGCGCACTCCTCAAGTGTGAAGGTAAGACCCTCATCAGAGGACACAGGAATGTCGATGCTCGCCAGGGCACGCTTCTCCTTGGTAAAGTTCTTCTCGTTGCCTATCTCATGGTAGACCTCGATAGGGTACGAGAACGGAGTACGAAGGTAGGGCTCAGCAAAGTACCAAGCTGATCCCACTATGCATGTATCTTCATACACGTACGATCTACGGAGACGTTTCCGTTTCTAGCACGTCACGTGATCTCATACGCGTCCGTACGCATTTGTCTATCTATACTCGTAATAATACGTATTGCACATCCTAATATCTACGTCATACAATCACATTAGCCCACCCTGAAAAGTCATGCATGCAGACCCCACGACGATCAAATGGCCATATCATCCCAGAAATCGGAAGGGGGGTCGAAGCAGTGAGGACATAACTCTTCCCCGCCTCGTAATGAGGCTTCACCGCCTCAACCGCGAGACAAACACGCCATACGAGAAAAAAAAACTTACGATATGCCAACAGCAAGCGGGTTACGATGAAGACGAAAACCATGTAGTACGCTAACCGTGGCGTGAAGATATAAAACGAAATCCAAAAGACGGAAGCTGGAAGGAAAGCACAAATAAACAAGAAAAAATGCATGCTGCGATGCGAAAAATTAAGGGACTTGAAGAGGCTACGTAGCGTGGAGCCAGTGGTCGGGAAAATATATAACAACAACAGATGCCCCATCACACAAGTGCGTGAATATTGGTTCTGTTCGCAACTGTGCCTCTTCGAGATGGAATAGTGATGTTGATCAACCAGATATATATACGAAGTATATTGTATTACCTGGTGCTATTACTTGGAAAATTGTCACGTCGATTGTCAGCGAAACCACTACAACCAGACCCGAACACTGCATGCTCCCGAAACTGCACAAACCACCATCAGGGATATAGAGTCGTGCGACGAGTACAAGCAACAGTCGCCCTGCTCGTTAGTCTACCTGACACGACTTAAACTTACTGCAAGAACAAAAACTTCCTGACCAGCATACTGTAAACGAAGGCACGAGCCGCTGGGTAGAAGGGGTGTACAATGGGAAAAGCATCTATTAATAGCTGTGAACAAGGCTTTTGTCCGAAAGGCCGTTGAGTGTGAACGCTCCCGCGAGTTGAACTGGAAAGTAACTGACAAATTATATTAAAAACAAACTGCATTTCGAAAATGCTCCAACCGTTTAAATGCTCAACACATTTCCTAGTGTAAATACTTCAAGATAATATACCGCCAGAAACAATGCCAATCACACTCGGAATGTTTCCACCTCTTGACTCAGTGGTGGTGTGTGTTTGGTGTGTGCGAATGTTGGGCAGTGTTGGGTATGCGGGGAGAGGGGAGCGGGGAGAGGGGAGAGGGGAGGGGGTTGTGCCGTAGTAGATCCACCGACTCTCCCTCCCTCTCCACGCCCACGTACTGTGCCTTGTTCAATGCTGCAGTAGTTGATACGTTCTAGAGTAGGCACAATAGACGTTTGATCAACCAGATGTGACGTTGTCACGTTCACTGGCACGTTTTACGTACTGTAGATGGGTTATCCAGTTTTCAGGTTAAACCGGTGTTTTAATCCTGTTTAACAGGTTAACCGGACCTCTACAACGGCCAGTTGTTTTGAAAAACCGAGTAATCACGCACGCCTGCTGGGTTTCCAAGAACCGCGGTGAACCGTTTTTTTCTATCCGGTGCCCGTCTCTACTCTTGGCTCATGTTGGAGTGGTGGTGTATTGGACTTGCGAGCAGAGATGGGTGATGTGTATTTGGTTTGTGCGAGTGTTGGGTAGTGTTGGGTGTGCGGGGAGAGGGGAGGGGTTTGTGCCGCAGTGGATCTACCGACTTTCAGGCTACCACCCTCCTCTCCCCACACGCTCTCCCCACACATGATGTCGAATTTCGTAAATTCGTGCTTTCGTCGACCTTGTTTTTGCCGTAAGCACGGTGATTGGCCGACGCAATTACCGAAGCCCCAAATCCCCTAATAGCACAAGCCATACATTTCTATAGGAGACCCTGCATTTTTGCTCTCCCTGGGACTGGGCGCCATATTTGGACTCCGAGCTTGCGCTGTGGCCCTGCGAGCTGCTGCTACAATGTCGATGTCCTCGTGCAAGCCAAAATAATGACTACAGCACGAACCAAAATAATGATATAAAATCAGATTTAAAATAAAAAGAAAAGTGTTTTGCACATTCTATTATGTGCACTTTGATCGTACCCGGGGACGTTTTTTAAACGTCCCCGGTTTTGCCGAAATTACGCGAAAAAAGTCAAAATGTTGCTTTTTGCCGAAATACGCGAAAGCACGAGGAATTTCAGCCGAAATCCGACATCACTGCTCCCCACGCCCACGTATGGTCGCCTTGTTCATTGCTGCAGTAAGTAGTTGATACGTTTTAGAGTAGGTACAATAGACGTCGGATCAACCACCAGCGTTGACGATGTCACGTTCACTGGCACGTTTTAGTGTAGATGGGTTATCCGGTTTTCCGGTTTAACCGGTTAACCAGTTAAACCGGTGTTTTTATCCGGTTTAACCGGTTAACCGGACCTCAAAAACAACCAGTTTTTATTTTGAAGAACCGGCTAATCACACACGCCTGATGGGTTTCCAAAAACCGCGGTTAACCGGTTTTTTCTCTATCCGGTGCCCATCTCTAGCCGCAACAGAGCTAGTTGTCAGGATTAAGCGACAGTACTATAAAATCAAGTAATTTTTTTTTCGGATACTTTTTCCAATCCGTGTCTGATGTTTAGGTGATCCGCCGCATTCTTGAGTAGCCCGTCAGAAAGACACTGCGTCCCATTCCACTATACTGCAGGTCGTGCATCGTGCATGTTGTGGGAGATACATAGATAACAGTTGCTATTAGTAGTTGTGCTGGCCGCTGGCGGCAGCGAGCACACCCGAGACGAACCCTGTCCACCCTTTCGACGTTCTGATGCCCAGCAGTACCGCGTGGTTGCCCTTTGTTTCTGTGACTCGAAACTACGGGAAACATACCAGGGGTATACATAATGTCCCGAGGAGCCGACGGCGGTTGCGTAGTGTAGAACGTACACCAGTGTACGATACATACAAAGAAACGGAAGAATCAGGCACCGCATCACCTACAAAAACTGCAAAGTGTAGTATTAATAGCGGGAGTGGCTGTGGTTACAACCACACCTCCCTAAAAAAAAATACAAAAGCTTGGCCCACTTCAAGCAGTCGCTGTGCTGCATGTTCTCTCCTCCCGTGCATGTGGTGGCAAGGTGACGGTCGTAGGAGGAACATCCGCCCGCCGAGAGCCTATCTGACGAGCAAAGCTCATCATCCGAACTAAACCCGTGAATGACGATGGTACCGGTATTTTATACGTACCCGGTAATTATCGCAATGTATCTATCTGCGTACTGTGCCTATGCGTATCTGTGTAAGGCGTACCAGGTATCTTGAGCTATTATTTTCTAATTATTTTGTGTTTTTGGCAGATTTTACAGGTCGCCACTATACTCGTACAGCAGCAGCAGCAGCTGTGCAAACGGCGCAAACGTATTCGTTTGCTCGTGCCCTTCACTGTGGCGCAAACCGAAGAAAAAAAATAGATCGGCTTTGACTCGCCGCGCACAACAAGCAGAATTGTGCATAGGAATACGTACACATGTACACATGCATGTTTTGGCTTCCCCGGTATAGTTGCTCCTGCTGCTGCTGCTGCTGCGCCGCATGCACCGCCACCAGCAACACCGACGAACTTGAACAACTCGTACTGAGTTTGGAGAGTCGGGTTTTTTATTTGTGGCTGCGGAGCTTGTTGTACAATGTGCTCTGTGGGCCATATTACTCGTACAGCAGCAGCAGCAGCAGCGTTTTTTTTTTGCAGCAGCAGCAGCACCAGCTGTGCAAACAGCGCAGACGTATTCGTTTGCTCGTGCCCTTCACTGTGCGAGTTTGGCTCGCCGTGCACAACAAGCAGAGATGTGCATACGAATATTGTACAGCAGTACAAGAAAACCAGCTGTGATTATAATCAACCTTCAGAAAAAAATATAAGCATGTCTAATAATCAAGGTTACGGTGATGATTATTTGACTAATCATGTACTGTAATGAAGCGTGAAAGCGAACAATCAACACCTTTTGCTTCGGGAATTATCGTCCAGTGAATACGGCATTCTGGACGCGGAGCGGGATTCCTCGCCGAGCGTACCGAGCAGACCCACGAGACTTCCCAGGGAGCGGGGGGTGACGTGCGCGAAGCCACCGCCGCGAGCACGCGGTCGCGGCTTGCTCGAGGCCGGATGTTCGCCCGGCGGCGAAAGCGGTAAACAAAGCGGTGACAGATAATCGCGGTCAAATAACCACGGTCAAGAAAAGATAGAGGTGTTTTAGAGCCGAAACAGAAACTAAACCATGAAGGGATTTAAAATTATTATCTAAAATATCAGCCTGGCTTTTTTATTACCCTCATTCTTATTAGGTGTCCTGTACTGTACGAATAGTATTATCTTGTAGACTATAAAATAATAAGCTTACAGAGCGTACAAGTCAAATGGTGTCGATGACGTATGGATGTAGATAATGACGAATGTTGATGACGATACTCGTGTTGTTTCTGCCCCCCCTGTTTCGTCGGCACCCTCAAGTACGTACAATAGTGTCTGCATACCAGGAATAAACATACAAGACTGAACGGTGTTAATGACGGTGTTTTGATTGATGACGATAACCGTGTCGTTCTTCCCCACCTGTCTGGTCGGCACCCAAACATTGTCGACGCGATCGCCGAGACCCCAGGCGTGAAGCAGGCCGTCAACAGCGTCCCGGCAACGCAGCTCGTACGTCGCAAAACATCGCAGGAGGTACCAGTGGAATTCCTCGTCAGATTGCACCTGACGAGAAGCGAAAAAAAAAAAAGTAGAGCACAGTTAGGGTCGTAACGAACGAGACAAATCCACAATTCGTCACCTTTGGGCATAACAAGATATCACGAATCGTGACATATTATTCCTGGCGCAAACAGAAAATGTGATCATGTTTTATGTCACGTTTCGTGATATTTCAAGTTGAAAACGATCCAATATTTCACCCCCAAGGGTCTTTCGGGTCGGGCCGATTCTCGCAGGCGGGGCCGAGCCGGACCGACCACGCCCGGCCCAGCCCGTGATATCTTCAACTCACGAGCCGGAGCCCGACCCGATCTGTGATAAGCCAATCTCACGCGCCGTCGGCCCAGCCGGGCCCGCGACATTATGATCGCATTGGTCGCCTGCCCGGTCTGGCCTGTGAGATCATCATGGTTTCTTCGTTCTTCCTCCGCGATGTGTCTCCTCCTTGAGGTTTCGAAGCCGCAACGTCGTTAGCCCGTGACCCCAGCGGTGTCTTTGGGCGGCCGCTAGCTGTCCCTAATCAGCATACGAGGCAGAGTCTGCCACGCCCCTATACCGGCCTTGAGATGTCGTTGGTGCCTCGTGTGCTACGTAGTGCATTGATCAGGCCTATTTCGAGCCACGACAAAACGTCACGAATCGTGATTGGTATTTTTTTTTGGGGGGGGGGGGACAAAAACAATTGGCGTCATGATTTTTCGCGTTTTTATCGTGAATTTTGACATGATAAATCACGATTCATGACAAAAACTTCACGAATAATTCGTTGTTTGCTTGTAAGGAATGGCCTTGAGGCAAACAAAGAGCAACAATATGAAGTAACTAACACTGAAGCAACCTGAAGCGAAAACCATAGCAAAACTCGCGCGCAAACCAAAAAAAGAAAAGGCTAAACGCATACGCGTACGAGTAGCCGTATTGCGTATTAAACGCCGCAAAGTATCGCAGGGGATGCCTGTGGAATTCCTCGTCGATTTGCATCCGAAAACGCTGACGACAAAATCGTCGCAAAATTAGGAAATTGCCTTAAAGGGCCCCTTCGGCCATGAAAAAATGTAGTACACGAGTCCTGAAAAATACATACAACTCGGTTTCTTTTACAGCAGCAATACTATTTATGGTATACTAACACCATATCAGTACTCCTTATGCAAAAACGGCATAGCTCCGATTCTGATGCTCAAATCTGCGACCGACCGACCAACGCGTAGAGTGTTCGTTATACCACTTAGTCTCTAGGAGGTATTAGGGCTCTTGCATCTGCAAGGGACGGTAAGCATTGCTGTGTTTGCATCACGAAACAAAGGTGCTCCGCAGCGAGATTTAAATCGTTTCGGAGCTCCTGTTTGGTATCTCAACTCCGCTGTGGCCACGTAGGACGCTACGGACGGTCGAACTAGAAGCCCAGGTATGTTTACCTACTATTAATAGTGCTCGGCATCCTCGTCGAAAATCTGATTCAAAACAGTATCAGCAGCCGGACAAACTGCCATTTTTCAAATTCGTCTTGGGTACCAGTGGTATGGCGACTCGTTTTCGAGTAAGAGGCACTTTTCGGGATGAACAAGGCGTCTGACCGATACGCCTCCCGAGACACAAATGTTGACCATGACCTAGGCTCTCTAAAACTACTCATCGGTCGCTATTCAGAGCATTATACTTGGAGAAATGTCGTTTTGCGTAGGGAGTCACAAAAACGTGGAAATTATACCAGAAATAGTATTGCAACTGAAAAAAAAAACGGATTTGTTTATATTTGTTCTATTATTTTTTGCGCGAAGGGGCCCCTAAAATGCACGACGGCTTGTTCAGCCGCCATGCTTGTCCTTTACACTTAGCTTCTTTTATGGCGATTCTATGTCGATCGACCAACGAGGTGAAGGTAATATGCCCGACCACGCCCGACCAGATTTATTTAAACCGCAACGAAAGAAATGTGGTGGTTCAAGTGTAACGCTTCAAAATCAGGTTCCCCAAAATGGGGCACCAACAGTTAGGAGTGCCATTAAAGACGTCTTTACGCCAAAACTGGCTCTTTTTATGTCACGAGATCCAGTTGAAACGAAAAATGATACTTTTGACCTTCAGAAAAAAAACAAATCAGAGCCAGCCAAATGTCGTCGTCATGAACGACTAAAAAAAACTCCAAATTTCAGCTCCATAGTAATCGTACCTAATGATGTTGGGCAGCCTTGTTCGCTCGTTGGAGCTGCCTGTACTCGTGACGTTGCTTGCACTTTGAACAGTAACTAAACACTTTCTACGACACAACCCACAGCCCACAATCAGCGAATCCCAAGCCCTCTTGTCTCGCGGAACTCCAGCGCTCATGGCGATGACTACCCACACGTCACGGTAGCAGCCGTCCGTGCAAGATCAAAACCAACTGTTGCAGCAGCATTGAGCAGCAGCATTGAGCAGCAGCAGCATTGAGCAGCAGCATTGAGCAGCAGCATTGAGCAGCAGCATTGAGCAGGTACCTGGTATTATTGCTCAGCACAGCTGGTAGTCTCCCTCTCTGCTGCAATCGGACGTATAGGCAGCTTTGTCCGTAAATATTACGACCGTTTGGACTAAATACAAACATGGAAATGGTTTTTATTTTCAGGTTCAGAGTGGTAGGGAATAACATATCCGAAATGAATTTCTGCCGGGCTGGAGAGACCCCAGGGTTTTTTTTTTATATGCGAAAGAAGCGTAACACATACCAGTACAACCAAAACAGACCAAAGTGGGATTTTTTTAGGGTGGGTTTTTCCTCAGCAACAACGCGGATTTTGATGCGGTTTGCTTTCATAGATAGCCTATAACCTAAAGCATGTATTATTCTATCAGTGTGTTGAAGTAAAGGAGACAAATAATTCCGCGCAAGAACAGATAAAAAAATATAGTCTTTTTCGGCCATTTCTCTGTAAATTCCGAATATTTTTTTGACGTGATGAACGAATACAACCGCGGCGACCCTGCAGCCATGGCCGAGAAGTATTAAGAGAAAACTCCACCACAACCCGGAGTAACCGGCGATCAAAGTTCAGCCTGTGTGTATTCTTTATTCAAGATATTCAAGAAAATACGATTTCAGTTTTTTGTTTTGTGCTATTGGTTGTTTTGATCGATACGCAAAGACGAGACATGATATTGCGGCGGAATAAGCTTCACTGGCACCCCTAACAGTAGTAGATTCATTGAAAAACAACATAGACAAAACGAAACAAAACGCGAAACAAAGAAAGTGTCGGGGCCCCCCCGGAGGTGTGACAGCGTCCCAAATAAAATAGAATCCTATCTATCTATAATATTAAATGCTGCTATTCTGTCGGTCTGTCTGTCTGTCTGTAATTGAGCAGCGCTATCCAGAGCGATTCAGCCCCACCTGCCCCCATGGGTAAGGAGGCTGGGTGCCACAACCCGCAGAACACCGGGTCCCATGTCGCGCCGAGCCGTGGCCGTGGCGCAATCCCGATGCAGTTCTGGCAGCCATCTAGCCAGCCTACCTGCTGACTTACAATTTTTGAATTACTATTCTGGCAGCTGATTGGTTGCCCAAATCCACGCCAGTGGCTGCTGGCTATTTCTAGAACATCGGTGCTGAAAAGAGCCACCGAGGTTCCGCCGAACCCGGGGAGGATAGACTCCCATCCCCGTATCAGAAATCCCTCCATATCTCTACAACTCCGACCAACCGGGGACAAAAACGGCGATTTCCCGGGTTTACACTGCCCCGCACGGTATGGAAACCCCACCCCCATCAGTTGGTCACTGATTGGCTGAGACTCAGGGAGCCCGCGGCACCCGGGGACGATAAAGTCCCATTCCCGGATCAGATATCCTTCCATACATCTACAACTCTTACGACCCGGGGACGCAAACGAACAACCCCCGGGTCGGTACCGCCTCGAAAGGTGTGGAAACCCCAATACCACGGGCAAATTTTACGGTTGCCTGGCCCATATAGAGCCAGCATGCGGCGAGAGTTGCCCCTTGGGGCAACGTCGAAGTCCCGCCGCACCCGGGGATGATAAATTCCCATCCCCGGTTCATGAATCCTTCCATACATCTACAACTCCAACAACCCGGGAACGAAAACAGACATCCCCCGGGTCGATACCGCCCCGCAAGGTGTGGAAACCCCACCACCACTGGCTGATTGCTAATTTGGCTGGGGCGCTGGAGTTCATAGAGCCAGCACGCAGCGAGGGTTGCCCCTCGGGGCAACAGCGAGGTCCCGCCACACACGGGGATGATATGATCACATCCCCGGGTCAGAAATTCTTCCATACATCTACAACTCCTACGACCCGGGGACGTAAACGGACATCCCCCGGTTCGATACCGCCTCACAAGGTGTGGAAACCCCAATACCACGGAATATTTTCGGTTGCCTGGCCCTCATAGAGCCAGCGTGCGGCGAGAGTTGCCCCTCGGGGCAACGTCGAAGTCCCGCCGCACCCGGGGATGATAACTTCCTATCCCCGTGTCATAAATCCTTCCATACATCTACAACTCCAACAACCCGAGGACGAAAACAGACATCCCCCGGGTCGATACCGCCCCGCAAGGTGTGGAAACCCCACCACCACTGGCTGATTGCTGATTTGGCTGGGGCGCTGAAGTTCCTAGAGCCAGCACGCAGCGAGGGTTGCCCCTCGGGGCAACAGTGAGGTCCCGCCGCACACGGGGATGATATGATCACATCCCCGGGTCAGAAGTCCTTCCATACATGTACAACTTCAACGACCCGGGGACGCAAACGGACATCCCCCGGTTCGATACCGCCTCACAAGGTGTGGAAACCCCAATACCACGGGAACATTTTCGGTTGCCTGGCCCTCATAGAGCCAGCGTGCGGCGAGAGTTGCCCCTCGGGGCAACGTCGAAGTCTCGCCGCACCCGGGGATGATAATTTTCCATCCCCGGGTCGTACATCCTTCCATACATCTATAAATCCAACAACCCGAGGACGAAAACAGACATCTCCCGGGTCGATACCGCCCCGCAAGGTGTTGAAACCCCACCACCACTGGCTGATTGCTGATTTGGCTGGGGCGCTGAAGTTCCTAGAGCCAGCACGCAGCGAGGGTTGCCCCTCGGGGCAACAGCGAGGTCCCGCCGCACGCGGGGATGATATGATCCCATCCCCGGGTCAGAAGTCATTCCATACATGTACAAATCCAAAGACCCGGGGACACAAACGGACACCGCCCGGGTCGATACCGCCTCAAGGTGTTGAAACCCCAACCCCACGGGTTTTTTTGCGGTTGCCTGGCCCTCATAGAGCCAGCGTGCGGCGGGAGTTGCCCCGGGGCAACGTCGAAGTCCCACTGCACCTGGGGATGATAACGTCTCATCCCCGGGTCGTACATCCTTCCATACATCTACAAATCCAACAACCCGGGGACGAAAATGACATCCCCGGGCTCGATACCGCCCCACAAACCCTACCACCATTGGCTGATCGTTGATTTGGCTGCGGCGCTGGAGCCGAGAGATCCAGCACGCAGAGAGGGTTACCCCTCGGGGCAACGGCGAGGTCCCGCCGCTCCAGGGGATGATATGATCCCACGCCCGGGTCAGAAGTCCTTCCATAAATTTACAACTCCAACGACGCCGTGGACATAGCAAATACTCCCCGGGTCGATACCGCCCCACAAGGTGTGGAAAACCCAACCCCACGGGCAAATTTTCGGTTGCCTGGCCCTCATAGAGCCAACGTGCGGCGAGAGTTGCCCCCCGGGGCAACATCGAAGCCCCCCCGCACTCGGGGATGATAAATTCCCATCCCCGGGCTAGAAATCCTTCCATGCATCTACAACTCCAACAACCCGGGGACGAAAACGGACATCCCTGGGGTCGATACCGCCCCACAAGGTGTGGAAACCCCAACCCCACGGGCTGATTTACGGTTGGCTGTCTCTCATGGAGCCAGCGAGCGGCGCGAGTTGCCCCTCGGGGCAACGGCGAGGTCCCACCGCACCCGGGGATGATAACGTCGCATCCCGGGATCAGAAATCCTTGCGGAAAACTACAACTCCAATAACCCGGGGACGAAAACAGACACCCCCTGGGTCGATACCGCCCCTGGTTATTATTTTCCGGTTCAGAGTAGTGGTACATCACAGCACATTGTTAATGCGAGTACTATGGGCAACGCAAAGCTAGCGCCACGAGCGGAGCCGTGGCCGTACCGCTAGTAAGAATAAATAAACGTAAACAGCGGAATACTGAACAAAAGGAAATAACAGGCAACCGAAGCCAAACAAAAGCACCCTCCAGGCAGCCGGTGCAGTTTTTGTACCGGTAGCACAGATAGATTCTACCACAACTATTAATAGTCAGTCTGGTACCTTGCTACCCTGTCTGCCGTCTCCTTCCTGCTTTTGTCGACCGCGGTTTCCCTACGACCGTTGCCCCCCCCCCTCCTCCCCATTCCCCTGGGCACCACCCATACAACGGATGTGTGGCGCTTCCTACTCAATTCCGGGTTATCTTCGTGCCAAACACGAAAGACTGAGGAAGTACACTAAAGGTAAATCCTACACAATCGATGTGTATGTGATCTTCACATAAAACAGTAAATTTTACCCGTCGACATCCAGCACACACCCAGTGTCCATGCCGATTCTTCATCCTATGATAGAGAGATACGAGCTCTGTGGTAACCAAACCACGACACAGATGTAATGCAGTAATGGGTGGACACTTCAATGTCACGTACGACCGGCACGGCATAATACCCATACTCGTAGTCGTAAATATAAGAGGCATTGAGATAGTCACAAATAGATACAAATCTACCTTATATTTACGGCGAGCCTGTAGCCACAGGCAGCCGTGAAGGTTTGCTCGACGAGGCAGACGGGGAACAACACATCACGAAGGCGGCGCCAAACGAGCTGAACCTTGATAAGGGTGGCGTCACCGCTTTTCGTCGAGTATCGTTTGTAGAAAAAACGTCGCGGCTTAGTGCCTTACAATGTCAATCGTCGTGTATCGGGGACGGGGGGGGGAGGGGGGGCGTACTTATTTGTTGCTTGCCTTAGTCATTTGACTTTTGACCACGCATCCCTTTCGAGAAGGAGCACCGTTCCTAGTCCTAATAGAGACACCTCCAACATTTGGGCGCTCATTACGTTGTTTCCATATATTACAATAAACCCTTTGCCAATCTTATTCCCTTCCTGTTTCGCCGCCTGTGGCCACCATCTATTTCCTAAGATAGCTATCTATTAATAGTGTACCAAACTTCAGCATGTCACATTCGTCTATTTTCCTCATTTCCAACACAGCCCGTCCCTCCTTGTACATTTCACATTCTCCCACTATGCGAATTCTACTCTCTTATGGCTTTTGCCACATGGGCACACCTGTACATTGCCTACCTCCTCCTTTCTCGCAGGTCCAGGCCCCCTACACAAAATCACAGTCTCAGCGTTTTCGCGAAGTCCATTGGGCCGTGCAAATACGTTTTCATTCCTATCCCATATTTTAACCCCCCGTTTATCTCTAAGCGTTCCTCTCCTTCCACCTCCTTTCTTAGCGCAAGGCTTTTCCTTCTTTCTATCTTTTATTTTACTTCTGTCTTGTACCCCCAAATTGATCTATAGCCATCATCGCTTTTTGGTTTCCTATATCCTTCCATATTTTCTCAACTACGCTATCCCACCTTATTCCAGCTCGCCCTTCGGTTACTTTCTCCCATAAAGCTTTATCAACTATGGCTGGCAACCTCTTATTTGGCGTGTTTTTTACTTTATATTGCCATTTCAACTTGCGTACGTCTCTATTTGTCTTATGTGGGTATATTCCCAGTTCTTCTCTCAATACTGCATTACGTACTCGTTGTGCTTATATTTGTTCAGCTGCTGCCATCTGTACTGTTTCCAACTGTTTTACAAACTTGGCGTTCCCTTCCCATACTCTTCTCCTGCATATTCTAGCCTTTTGGTACAATCACATTCATCAGTACACATCTCTTAAATCTAGTGTCAAGGTGCGAGTCTATTAGGATCGCTTCTATCTTGCCTACGTGTGCTTCACCTTTGCCTACTACTTAAAATATCTGTGCATCCCACAAGCAGTCTTTTGAGATATCTACGCCAATATAGGTATAATGGTCTACGATCGGTAATTCATCTTCTCCCCACTTCCACTTAAAGGTTACCGGACTCTCCTTATCTTCGGTACATACAACTACTGCGCACTTTTTTTACGTTCGCCGTCACTCTCCATTTCCTGGTACTCTAGTGCCTTCTCCATTTGTTCTGCAGTCCTTCGGGTGTTTCTGACATGCTCACGAAATCATCCGCAAACGTCAATCCCTACACCGTAGCTCCCCCCACCGTGACCCCCTGCGATGCTGCTTCTACTGCCACTATCATTTCATTTTGGGGAGGAGGAGGGGGGCGGGCGTACTCATTTGTTGCTTGCCTAAGTCATTTAACCATTGACCACGCACCCCTTTCGAGACGGAGCACCGTTCCTACACCTAATAGAGACACCTCCCACATTTGGGCGCTCATTACGTTGTTTCCATATATTACAAAGAAACTTTTTGCTTATCCTATCCCCTTCCTGTTTCGCCTCCTTTGGCAACCATCTCATCTCCTAAGATAGCGATCGGTTTCTCGCTACTATCTAGTGTATCAAACTTCTCCATGTCACATTCGTCTATTTTCATAATTTCCTCTTTCAACACATCCCGTTCCTCCGTGTACATTTCACATTCTCCCACTATGTGAATTCTACTCTTATGGCTTTTCCACATGGGCACATCTGTGCATCTACTTCCTCCTCCCGGCTACTGGTATGCATCCTTCTTTCTGGCAGGTCCAGGTCCCCAACACGAAATCGCAGTCTCAGCATTTTCGCGAAGTCCATTGGGCCGTGCAAATACGTTTTCATTCCTATCCCTTATTTTAACCCCCCGTATATCTCTAAGTGCTCCTCCGCTTCCACTTTATTTCTTAACGCTAGCCTTTATCTTCTTTCTATTTTTTATTTTACTTCTGTCTTGTTATCCCCAACCTTTTCAATAGCCGGCATCTCTTCTTGGTTTCTTATATCCTTCCATACTTTCTCGCCTACGCTATCCTACCTTATTCCAGCTCGCCCTTCGGTTACTTTCTCCTGCAGGTTTATCAACTATGGCTGGCAACCTCTTACTTGGCACGTTCTTTACTTTATATAGCCATTTGAACTTGCGTCGTCTCTATTTGTCTGAAGGGGTTACATTCCCAGTTCTGCTCTCAATACTGTATTACTCGTCGTACTTGAGCATCCTAGTACTGTTTTAGGTGCTGTCATCTGTACTGTTTCCAGCTGCTTTACGAGCTTCGCGTTCCCTTCCCATACTTCTCCTGCATACTCTAGTTTTGGTACAATCACATTCATCAGGATGCATCTCTTAATTCTAGTGTCATGGTGCGAGTCTGTTAGGATCGCTTCCATCTTTCCTACGTGTGCTTTACCCTTGCCTATTATTCGTGTTATGTGTGCATCCCAATAATAATATTTTGAGATCTCTACGCCAAGGTATGTATACTGGTCTACGATCGGTAATTCATCTTCTCCCCACTTCCACTAAAAAGTTAACGGACTCTCCTTATCTTCGTTACATGTAACTACTGCGCACTTTTTTACGTTCGCCGTCACTCTCCATTTCCCAGCGCACTCTGGTGCCTTCTCTATTTGTTTCTGCAGTCCTTTGGGTGTTTCTGATATACTCACGAAATCATCCGCAAACATCAATCCCGACACCGTATCTTCCCCCACCGTGACCCCTTGCGATGCTGGTTCTACTGTCACTATCATGTCATTAATGTATACCTGGTACCTTGAATAGGTTAAGTGATAGCGTACATCCCTGTGAATTTTGGCGAGGGGGGCAAAAAAACACCCATTATACAGCGTGGGTACAGGTAGGCCCAATGAGACGCGGGTGATGAAAATTTATAATAATATAGTAGTCAACACCGACTGGCTTTCCCCTTCAAAGTTCAAGTTTGCATCTTGTGCTGCTGTATACTTGGTACATTATTGTGTGTGTAATTCACCGTAAAACAGTAAATTATATTTCGTCGATTTTTATTTGTATCCATCCCATCTACAGCTGCAGTATGTATAGGCCCGGCAACGAGAATATATATATAGGCAAGTGATAGAACCTTATAGTGGCATCACCGTTGAACCTTGAACATATAGGCGATTGTGTAGACGAAAAAAACCAAGAAACTGTCATGCGCCTCCCGGAGATGTGGCAGACAATAAAGAACAAAAAACGTTAATAGCGGAAGACTAAACGGACTAGACAGCCAACCGAAGCACAACAAAAGCGCCCTCCAGGCCGTCGAGGCAGTTTTGAACCGGTAGTACATACAGGTCCTACCAAGGCACCTTGCTTCCCTTTCTACCGGCTCGTTCCTGCTTTCTTCGACCGTGGTTTCTCTATAACCCCTCCCCTCCACATTCCCTTGGGCGCCACCCATACAACGGATGTGTGGCGCCTCCTACTCAACTCCGCTTAATCTTCGTGCCGAACACGGAAAAAAAATTAAAAAAAGGAGCATAAATACTACTACTGCTGTACATTGTCGACATTACAAAGAGGGACTATTAATAGTGTAAAATTACTATTAACAGACAACCGAGGTCGATCGGCATCCAGACCGCGCGACCGACCGCAACAGCAGGGCTTTCCGTATATCGACAAGAAAAAAGAACTTCTGGATGATAACGCGGGTTGTCTTAACTTCGGGGGACACCCTAGTCCCACTTTGTTCGGGTCGCCAACGAATCGGACGAAGAAACCGTGCTCAGCGCTGCTCAAGGTCGGACGCTATGTACACTAAAGGTAAAGCGTGCTGGTACACAAACACTATGTGTGTGTGTTCTTCACATTAAACCGTTATTTCTACCCGTTGACATCCAACACACCCAGTTTTCGTGCCGATTTTCTGGCTCGCCTCCAAAGGACGGGGGTCAGTTTTTACCAATTAAAAGGTTTTGAGGCGTTTCGGTCCATTTTTGTACGCTTTTGCACAACAAGACAGGTAGTGTGTGTGGTGTAGGGGCAAAGGACGACCGCGGGAACTATACTGCTACTGCTACTGTTCTCTCGAATGGTTGCAGCGGACGCCTTGCTGCTTTGCCGCAGCTTTTGGGTCCGCTATGTCAATGAAATGATAGCGAGCTTTCGATCCATCATAATTTCGTACTAATCTGTCCGTAAATGTAATGTCGTTTTGTTGTTCATTTTATTGAACAAGCGGTTGTCATATTTACGACAGATTGGTATGTAGTGCTTCTTGGCGCAGCAAGATACATCCACAGCAAAGTATAGTGCATGGTGTACGCAAACTTCAACGGAAACCACAACAGGAACGTATATTTGACGTGCTAAACACAGTACTGTTGTTGCTATCCTCTCGGCTGGGTGCGGAAAACACACTGCTGCTGCTTGCTTCCGCCTGCAGCAGCAGCAGCAGCAGCAGCATACCACACACGAAGTTAGATAATCGGTGGTAAAGCCCCAAAAAAGAAGATGCCAAGAACGCAGCCCGAACAGCAGCAGAGAGAGAGCGGTGCGTGGTGGTGTAGGCAAACAAAGACGACAGCAGGCGCGTACATACTGCTGTCTTCTCGGGCTGTGATAATTGCACCGCCGCTGCTGCTGCTGGTGAAACACAAGAAGAGTAGTTTTGCTGGTGGTAATCGGTCTCATCATGTATGTGGGGTGTCGTCGGGAGTCAAGATAATATATGCATGTACCCGCGCCTATTTATCCTCGGCGATGCAGGGTAGGCTCCGATACATGCAAGTAGTCAATAGCACACCGCGGGTGTGCCACCTCGCACGCATGGTGCTGGCTGCTGCTGCTACTGCTGGGCGGCAGGGTTGCAGCGATGTACTATCTACGATAGGCTGCGTGTACTCGTAACATGCTCACTAAACTCTGTGCTCAGCAGCAGTGTAACTGCACTGCTGGCCAATCACAATCATGTTGTAACTCATAATGCAACTCAAGGCTTTCATGGATTGGTGGAAGCTCGGCATTCAATGTTATTTTCGAGTTACTTTTTTCTTGCAAGTCATAACTTTCGCCTCATCTCTTGGCCCAGTGCCTCCTAGAGAGATACAAGCTCTGTGGCCACCAAGTGTGGAACCCCCAACCCCACGGGTGATTTACGGTTTTCGCTGGCAACGGCGAAATCCCGCCGCACCCGGCGCGATAAGATCCCATCCCCGGATCAGGAATCCTTATATACATCTACAACTCCAACAATCCGGGGACGGAAACGGGCACCCCCCGGGTCGATACAGCCCCGTAAGGTGTGGAAACCCGAACCCCACTGCCTGATTGTTGAATTCGCTAGGGCTCATGGAGCCAGCGCGCAGAGAGAGCTGCCCCTCGGGGCAACGGCGAGGTCCCGCCGCACACGGGGATGATAGAGTCCCATCTCCGGACCAGAAATCCTTTCATACATCTACAACTCCAACAACACGGGGGCGAAAACGGACACCTCCCGGGTCGACACCGTGTGGAAACCCCAACCTCACCGCCTGATTTACGGTTTGCTGGATCTCATGGAGCCCGCGCGCGGCGAGAGTTGCTCTTCGCGCCAACGGCGAGGTCACGCCGGACGCCGGACCCGAATATGATAAAGTCCCATCCCCGGATCATAAATCCTTCCATACATTTACAACTACAACAACCCGGGGACGAAAACGGACATTCCCCGGGTCGATACCGCCCCCGCAAGGTGTGAAAACCCCTACCCCACGGGCTGATGTACGTTCGGTTGGCTCTCATGGAGTCGGAGCGCGGCGAGAGTTGCCCCTCGGGGCAACGGCGAGGTCCCGCCGCAGCCGGAGATGATGAAATCCCATCCCGGGATCATAAATCATTCCATACATCTACAACCCCAACGACCCGGGGACGAAAACGAAAATCTCCCGGGTCGATACCGCTCCGCAAGGTGTGGAAATCCCAATATCACGGGCTGATTTACGGTTGTATGGCTTTCATGGAACCAGTGCGCATCGAGAGTTGCTCCTCGGGGCAACGGCGAGGTCCCGCCGCACCCGGGGATGATAACGTCCCATCCGCGGATCAGAAATCCTTCCGTACATCTACAACTACAACAACCCGGGGACAAAAACGCCATGAGCTGCTGGTCTCATGGCCATGGACCTTCCAGTTTTCTACACAAGCAAACTTGACTAATGGCGGGATTAGAACCCGCGCACAACGAAATCACAAGCGGACGATCTGTTCACCAGGCAAGACTGACGACAATTACGGCATTTTACCCAACCAATAAGTCGCCAGTTCACGGGAAAGTAAGAATGCATATACTCCTTACCAGGTATATCGATCGGAATACAACAGCACTTCTAAAAGATGGATTAACATGTCACTCGTCCAGCAATGCATGCGCAACAAAATGGGTCCGTGCATTAATCTCTTTGATGCTATGACTACGTCCTTCAAGTAGATTCTGTATTCTCGCTATCATACTAACTACCCCCCTTGATGTACGTACATAGCATGCACACTACATACAATGTACTCACAGAATCGCCTGGGCGAACCCCAGCCTCGATCTAAATCCCAGTTATTTATTACTCTTGGCAGCGGTGGCTGGAATAAGCGCGTTATTGCTCGTGACGCTTGGCTCATAACGCATGCATACAACTATGTGTGTATGTACCAAATGGAGTCCGTGGCACGTGCTCTGGGTATTCAAAGTCGAGAAAACTGGCGAGTAATCGCGGGGAGGCCATAGCCAAGCAGGACAATCGAAAACCCACACAACGGAAATAACCAGGGGTGGACGCAATGGATATGACGATACACTATAAATGGGGACTTTCTCAGGGGAGGGGATGGTCCATCCCTTAACCCCACGATCGTGTAATTTAGAGTTCGCTTTGTGTAGGCGTTTTAGGACCAGGACCATCGATATTGCAGACCCACAACGCGTGCTTCACGCGGCGTCCGGAGATCTAGCTCGATATCTACAGGGGTATATTGGTTAATGTATGGATGGCTCGCTGCTTTCTCCTGGTGTGGCTGGTTTTTGGGGGTCTGAAAAGTTCGAGGGCGATAGACCGAGAAAATTTTAGACTCTAAAAAACTCGTCGCAGGGTGGTGTGCCTGGCAGAGCCGTTGGTGCTGCAACCCTGACCCCTACGGTAGTGCTGCATGGATCCTTGTTGGCAAGAACTGAGCATGCTCGTAGTCAAGGCATCTTCCTATCGTCACAACTTACCGTTTGAGAAAAGATGATCCACACAGTGCAAACTTGCTGTATGCGTCAACAATGTCTGAAGTTTCCGCAACTTTCGGTGTAGTGCGGCTCACGACGTGTATACTTCTCACATTGTGAGGTCATCCAAGCCTGTCCAGCACCAACAAATAATTTTAGGTTATATTGGTCCAACAACAATGAATGGTTTTCGTACGAGTTATTGCCCTGTGAACAACTACCGCTGCTGCTGCTGTTTCTTGGTGGGTGTCATGCACTACTATTTGTAGTTGTTATTTTATACTTATCGTACGACGCTCTTCCTTGTTGTCTGTTGTCAGTTTTGCTATTTTCCAGGTACTACTACTGCTGTATCATACATATAAGTACCACCGTGTACCACGAGGTGAAATATCAGCACTCATTTTTTTTCCAATATATACTACTGTAATGGTCGAGTGTTCCATATACCGACCATATATTACCGTCGTAACATAAAACAATCACCGACCGTTGTAATGTCGCTGCTGTATACAGAGTAGTATATATATACACGATGATCTAGGACCGCGCAGGTGCTTGCGGGCCTACCACAGAGAGTCTTCGCTTCAGACCGTACTCCAATCAGAATCCCTTCGGCTCCATCGCGATCGCTTTTTCGCCCGCTCTTCTCGAGGGTCGCGTCCCTGAGCCTCCGCCCCTCATATCCCCCCCGCGCACACTCTCGGGTCGCGCGCCGCCGCCGAGCGCGTCGACCTCGAACTGGGCGGATCTTGCGGAAATGCCTCGGTTCTACTCGCCGCTGCAAGATGATATTTGCGGTGCTGTTGCTGCTGGGGGAGATATTTGTGGTGCTTTTGTTGCTCCGCGGAGACGAAGGAGTACGAGTCGACTCGATATAGTTCGCGTCAAATGTAAAATCACAAACATTCACGAATCACAGAGATTCACGAAGGGATACGTACATACACATACAGTTTATCGTTTGTTTTGACGTCGTGAGCTTCGATATATTTTCTCTTCGATATGTATGTCGGTCTCGCAAACACGACCGCTCTCTCTCGACTATCTCTCTGGACGGGTCGCTTTTAGCCTCTTTGACCCCCTCCATTACGTCGTCCACCGTAGATACAGGAACTATGGCAGCAAGCAGCAGCAGCAGTTTGGACAAACAAAAAACTTGGCTTTAATATCAATAGCTACGAGCAAAAAAAATCTCGGGTGGATTGTCACTGCTGTATCAGGTATAGTAGAAGTAAATCAGGACTCGAATAGAAAAAGGAGATTTTAGGCGAGGTGATCAACGACCGACTACATATACTATTGCTTGATTATTGATTAGTACCTGGTACTTTTTATTCATGTGTTCCCACCCGTTGTTGACAACAATCGATGTCATACCATACGTACTGGCTCTGTCACTGACTGGCTGGGATAGCGTTAAAAGGGTAAGCCGTACGCCGGGAGGATAAGGTCATATCGCCGGATGATGAATCCTTCTGTACATTACCACTCCGACAAACCAGGTATGAAATATGTGACCCCTAGGGTCGATACCGCCCCGCACGGTATGGAAACCCCAACCCCTCAGGCTCCATCAATGAGTGGCTGAACCTCGTGAAGCCAGCGCCACCCGGGGAAAGGAAAGTAGCATCGCCGGGCCATGAACTCGTCCGTACATCTACAACTCCGACAACACGGGTATGAAAGCGGTAATTCCCCGAGTCGATACCGCCTAGCACACTGTGGAAACCTAAACCCCACTGGCTCATAGCTGATTGGATTCGCGGGCTGAAGTTTGTGAAGCCGGCGTTCCTCGCCAATGGGAGCAAGACGGTTCAGCAAGTTCGTTAAACCCGATCTAATAGACCTATTTTTTTGTGGAGTGGTTGTACATTCCACATGGGTCACCATGTACATACAGCCTTCGCTTGGCGTAGCCCAATGATGCAAAATAACGCGAAGCGCGCCAATTTTTGCGCTTGTATACGTATGTTATACGTAAAATACGAGTACATGACATCTACTGTGAGTGCTATTATATCATACGTTATGATACGGTATACAATTCCTACGGAGTGGTCATAGTAAAGGCGACGCAAGAAACACGAGTTACTTCGCCAGCAGCAGAGCATCAACATAATGCACAGCAGCAGCAGCAGCAACAACAGCAGCAGCGAAACCGACAGGAGCAACTGTAACGCTGCATCTTCACCTAAAACCGAGGGATGCGGACAAAGCGTTTAGACGAAGGAGGAAACTACTAAAGTAAACAACGTGTACGTATAGACAAACTTTCGTTTTGTTTTTTTATCATGCTGCCGCCTGCTGGTGAAATATGTACGTACAGTACCTCCTACATTATTAATAGTACGTACTGCTCCTTTATACGAAGATCATAGAATATGCCAGCCCCCCCAAAAGGGGTTGGCTTTGGGCCTTATTTCATTTATTTTGTAGACAACAAAAATGTACCACAGTTCCTGGATACCTGTACTGCTGTACGAGTAGCCTATAAGAGAATAGCAACTGAAAACTTGCACGGATGCACAGTTTTCTGGCTTGTGACTTGTGTCGACCATGCAGGCATGAGTTGTTTGCATGCTGGTAGGCTCAACCGGACAGGAAACCTATCGATCTTTCCTCATCTACCTCCTATAAACATCTCGATCTCTTCCGATCTCTCTCCGATGTCGAAACATACTTGTTTCCTGGTTTGGATGTAGAGCATGCCACGCGGCGGGCAACCTCTAGCCCCCTAGACCACAGGTCCAAATGGTAACTTCGAGGCCGTCGTCTCCATGCAGTGGCCTTTCCCAACACGGAGCGAGTTGATCGTGGCTTGATTCCATGTTGAGAGTCAAGTTCGAAGGTCTGTCATCGCATGAGCTGATTTGTACCAGTGTGTTGGAACTGTCTGCGTAGTTGATCGAGAATAAATGATATTGCCCCGTGTGAAAAAAAATGGTTTAACGGATTTGTACTGCTGCAACAATGTGATAAAACAATATCCCCTGTTCCTTGGAGATCCTGTATATGACAGTCACGTGTCGGGCTTTGTGTCGGTTTAGTCTATTGGCATATAATGTGTTATTTGCTGTTTTGTCTTTATGGGCTTGTGAGCTCATGGAGGCACTCTCTCTCGCCTCTCGCCTGCACGCTTGCGCTCGTCCGTGGCTACTGCTGGGGGACCGATACAAGAATGAAAGACTTTTAAACCAATCTCGCTTGGGGCTAACCAACACTCTAGAGTAGCCGCGATCCTGCAGCCTCATCGACGGCGAAGTTGAAGGTCTTCGGGGAAAAGTATTGGAGGAGGGGTTTGCTTTTCGAGGAGCTGAGGAGTTTGGTGGGATAATCATCATCCTTTTGGAGACGAGCTTTTCAGATAACTACTCGAGATAGCAAGGCGCAGCAGGGAGAGTCCGGTGGGGATAGCCACCGTAGGTACAGCAGGGAGGAATGCTGTACCGCCATCTTTGGGAGTCCCCGGTGGTGGCAAAGGGAGCAAGGAGGGCAGCCCGATGGCGAGCTGTTCTCTGATATGCACAGCGGATCGTCTGGAGGGGTCGGCAGTTTCCCTAGTCGCGTGATTTCAGAGGTTATTATTATAGGTAGTGCTATACAACCATATGCTTGTGCCTAGCTACTTGTGCCGTGATGCCTCGCAGTCTTCATATGTGATATTTTCGAGCTGGTATGCTGGAGACAGTATGAATGGTTGGTATAGTATGCTTATTTTTAGTATACGGTATACGTGACGAGGAAGAAACCCCGGTTATGGACCGAGAGCCGTGTTTACGATGAAGAGAATCCCTGAGATGGTACCGCGGAGGCGGCGTCATTTCTCAGGAGCAGCTACTGTCTGCTGCACAGCAGCAGTAGCTACAAGCCCCAAGGAGGATGTATGTCCTTGGGCACCCCCGTTTGTGGTGGGTGGGGGGGAATCGTGCGGCGTCAGCCGCACGTATCTGCTACGGGTAGATTAGTAGTGGATATAAACGATGCGGTGGTGATGTCGTTTTCAAACGGAGCAGTTACTGCCTCGCAGCAGTAGCTAAAAGCCCCAAGAAGGACGTATGTCCTTGGGCACCCCCGTCGTTTGGTGGATGGGGGGAACGTATTCGCTACGGGGAGCTTAGTGGTGATATGCGATGCCGTGACGACGGCATTTCAAAATGGAGCAGCTACGGCCTCGCAGCAGTAGCTAAAAGCCCTACGGTGAAAAGTCGTAGGCACCCTCGCCGTGTGGTTGGTGAGGGGCACTTCACAGGAGTATGTATGTGGAGGAGAGGGGCAGATGCGGGGAGCTTACGTGTCTGCTTATCCCGCGAGAAGACGCATGGTCGAAACTTGGCCATGCGCCCCCGTGACGCCTACAGTACACGCGGTGAGGGGATAAATCGCGTGGGAATACCGCGTGCACCCTACTACGGAGAGGTGGTGTGGTACGGTTGGTGGGCGCCGGGTGGTTTCGTGACGCTGCGCAACATTTATACACGAGGAGAATAGCGCCTGCCATAGCTAGCGCACGGCGGGACCGAGCGCGCTTCACGACAGCAGCAGCGAGCGCAGCAGGGGCATCAGCAGCGACGGCGGCAGCGACCAGCAGCGACTGCAGCAGCAGAGGGGGGGGTGTCGTGGAAAGAGCAGATGTGAGTACCGTAGACTGGAAATTGCACCCAGTATTACGCGGAACGACGAGGGGAATATCTAGCTAAGAGGTGGGTATTTCGCAGGGAGGGTTTTGTTTTCTTTGCGATGAATGCACCTACCTGTATGATTTGAGTATGATTTTGATCGTACAAATGGAGAGATGTACCGTTTGCGGCTGTGACTGAATTTATGAATGGTAGACTACCATTCGTTTTTCTGAAGAAGCAAGTCGTCTGTTCGGTATATACTATGGGAGATTGATTGTTTGCGGAGGGGTGTGGTGTTCCGAGTAGTAAATAAAAGAAAAACGACTTACCGAGTTGATTCATCAAGCATGTCAACCCTAATTCCCCCTTTTTGGAGTAGAAGGGTATTCAGATATAGGCACTCCGTCTCCAACTCACCTGGGAGAGAGGTTTTCCTGAAAGGCAACAATGGCTGGTAAGGACGAGTAGCTGAATCCTATAATTCCAGTACATCAATTAGGGCGTCCCGGACGGACTAACATGGTTGGAAGACGGATTGCAGTAGTTTGGCCAGCAGCGAGTATTATTGTGATTCACTTCAGACAATCAATTTTAATTTCATGTTGGAGGCCACACGGTTGGTATGGATGGGGAGCTATACCCTGTAATCCCAATACGCTAACGGCGTCCCCCACAGGGCAGAAATGGTTCGTAAATATAGGTTGTGCAGTGAAATTGCTGGTATTTTTTGTGTGTGGCTGCTACTTACTGTGTCGAATGGAATGGGTTACAAGGGCTGATGAAACTTCTGGCATTATTGTTTTTCTACAGAGAAGATGAATGAGTGATGCGCCATCTAAGATTCGTTTTGGATGGTATACGTTGCCTTTTCTGAGAAATAAGGGTACGTAGAACGTATGTGCTTGAGAGGTATAATAATGATGTGTGGTATTGGTGGGAGCAACTGGCTTTATTGGATTTTGCCGGTATCCTTTGTTTTTGGCTGTCTACTTGACTGCAAAATGAAGGAGGGTAAGCTTATTCATGAATGCTTTGTTGTTCTTTATACCAGTACCATTTTGCGGACAGTTGTTCGCAACGGAGGAAGGCGCTTTTCCAGAACTTGGGGGATGGTTGATCTTGTTCTGGGATTAGGAAGTATGTATTCGAATGACGTAAAAGCTAGTGAGTAGAGCCAAAAAGGGAGTATGTTTGGTTTTGTGTTTCATGAGCTATGTATTATTTCGGATATGTTTAGCGTCGGCTAAATTCTACGCTTGCGGAAATGAATGTATGCTATCTCGCCTTCTTTACCGTTTGTTAGGGTCTTGTGTCAGTGACTGTAGTAGTGATAGGGGACGAAGGGTTTTTGTCCGGGAGACCTCGCGATTTATGGCATTATATTTTTCGTTAGTTTTTACGTTGCGACGCTGCTATTGCAGTCTTATTGGATTGCAATGGTTGGAAGTGGAAGTATGGAAGAGGTTTTCGCTCATGCGGATGAGTTTCCCCTTGCCATTTTTTGTTTAGTTTTGTGGTGAGGGTTTTGAGTCTACTTATTTCGACATGGTCGACACTGTCATGTAAAGAAGTCAGGAGAGTGTTCGTTGGAGATCCTGTATATGACAGCTACGTGTCGGGCTTTGTGTCGGTTCGGGCTACTGGCATATAATGTGTTATTTGCTGTTTTGTCTTTACGGGCTTGTGAGCTCATGGAGGCACTCTCTCTCGCCTCTCGCCTGCACGCTTGCGCTCGTCTGTGGCTACTGCTGGGGGACCGATACAATAATGAAAGACTTTTAAACCAATCTCGCTTGGGGCTAACCAACACCCCCCCCCCGGGCTTTTCCTACGTCGTCGGTGTACACGAAGGAGCAGCAGCAGCAGTAGCAGCAGCAGTAGCAGCAGCAGTAGCAGCAGCAGTAGCAGCAGCAGTAGCAGTAGCAGTAGCAGTAGCAGCAGTAGCAGCAGTAGCAGCAGCAGCCGTAGCAGTAGCAGCAACACACGAAACAGCAGCAGCAGCAGCAGCAGCAGCAGTAGGAACAGCACAGGAGCACATACCTAAATAGTTAGATTTAAGCACCTTATAGCACTACGTAAACCTGGGTCGGTCGTTAGTGATGAGCAGCTCTTCTTTTTTACAAACGGCCGAACTTTCGATGTACAGTTTTCGAAATAGCTTTTAGCTCTACATTTTTTGCTGGCAGCAGCACGACTTAAGTCCGCACTTCAGTTTGTCAGCAACAACGAAAGGCAGATCATGGCCGGCATTTGTACAGCAGCAGCTTCGCCGCCAAATGCTTTGCCGGAGATATATGTCATCGTCAGACGGGGCTGAATATGTACATCAGCAGCACCCCATCAACTGCTGCGATAGCGCATGCCTAAGTAATGTGACTGGGGGCGCGGAAGCTACATGCAGCAGTAGCAGCAGTAGCAGCAGCAGCAGCAACGGGCGGAAGCATCGGACGCTTTGGTGCGCAACAACCATAACCACGTAGTAGTTGCTCGACGGCCGGCATTTGTACAGCACAAGGGAGAGACACCAGCATACAGACTATCAGATAAAAGAGCTCTTGATGAACTGATATACAACCGGCTTTTTGTGAGCGTAGAGAGAGACATCATACAGACTATCAGGCAGAGCTCATGGTGTACTGCTGTACTGCACCACAGCAAGGAGTACTCAATCGACTTCTGCGAGGGTACCTCAGGTGGAAGGAGTGTGGGTGCTGGGACGGAACTGCTGTATTCCGTGATCTTATGCGTTTATATTGCTTTGCTGCTGCTGCTGTGCAGATCACATATCATCAGGTCGTGTTGTAGCGTAGTTACTTGCCCGGTGAATAGCTCTTGTTTTTTGCATTTTCTATTTGCGCAAGAGGAACGCTTTTAAAATTCATTTACAGGAAACCCACCACGGGAAATCCTCTGCAAAATAATATGAATTGTTCCATAAAAGTAAACAAGTCGTACCCGCACGAAGTACGTTCCAGGGTACGAGTATCATACAATACCTACACCGCCCCTACATGTACGAGGGCAAAAAGAGCCTTCGTTGTCTTCGGGTCTGATTAAAAAAACAGGTACACATGTACACATTGTCGACTCGTCCATGGACCAGCATAGACCACCGTATAGGCTGCCGCTTTGTATTGTTTATTAAAGCTCTGCTACTGGTGAGGTGCTGCTACGGGGGGGGCACAACCTTACTACTATAGTTATCATGCGTCGCCCGCATTTAGACGGTTTGCTGTAGGCTAGCTTTTAATGTACTGTAAAATTGTAACTCATTGTGGCCACACTAATCCCCCATACAACTGAAATGTTTGGCGAACTTCGTAGCTCAAACCCAACTACAAGCAGATAATACTCGTGCAAAAATCAACTCCTATCTTACAACCACTCCAAAGAAAAGCCTTGTATTTCGAAAATATTGGAAGCGTCGGTAGTATGATGTCAAGTGAGGAACACATGTTGTTTGGTTTTTACAATATTGTCGTACTTGAACTGAAAACTCCTCATAACGATTGCCTTGTAAATTATATGGCGGTTCAACAAACCCACAGCTGACGTATTTTTTCTATTTTATAAAAAGCAGCAGCAGCTGTACGTACATAAACACACACTCGTACAGCACAAAATAGCAGCAGCAGTAGCACGCGGCAGCATGCAGGCAGAGGAGAGCACCAGAGCAGGACCTCGCCCCTTGCCCTCATGGTCTCGTTTGCCCGTCAGACTATGTCTTGCGTTGTCCAGATCAGAATGTCGAGATTTGCTTATGAGTATACATACGTTTTGCTGTCTGTCTGTCGTTGCCGACAAAGAAAACGTAGCAGTAGGTGCCGTGCGCACGTCGCGGTAGAAGATGCCGACACAGAGCCAGCAGCAGTAGCACAAGCAGCATCAGGCAGGCAGGCAGGCAGAACAGCAGAGCAGAGGAGGACCTTTCCCATTCCCCGGGTGTTCATGTCTTCTTGTTGTGATGCTCTGCCTGCGTTGTCGGCCCAAGCTCAGTGTCTTTGTTGCTGACAAAAGTAAAGTACGGACTACTACGTACAGTTGTAGTCGTGCTGCTGTCAGCCAAAAGCATAAAAAAAGCGAAAACGCTAATAAAAGCTACAGCAAGCAGTAACGCTGTCTATCGAAAGTTGGGCCGTTAGTCACGAAGAAGAGATGTTTTACGGTCCACTCATAACTAACGACCGACCCAGGTTTACGTAATGGTACAGGTATTTGAAACACTGCCTGCTGTATAGCGTGATACAAAACACGTTCGAAATATCACACCGGGCTGTTGTGGCAGGGAGATACCAGGCTATATACCAGGTCACCGCTCCTTGTAGCACCTAGTTAGTGAGCGAAGGCGAGTGTCGCCGGAAACTGTGCCCTTTTGCCAGCGGCCATCAAGCAGCATGCCTGATCACACACAGCACGGCAAATAAGTTTGCCTTTCCATTCGTACCTCGTTACCTCGTTACCAATGGGTCGAAATCACTCTTGTGAAATCGTCCGGTTGACCCTGGTAGCATCCAGGGGAGTCATCAAACTACTTCGTATATCTTTACATACTAATAGGAATGTATCATACCTGGTAGTAACCAAAGGCCACTAACACTGCTGTGGTAGCGACGCATTCCCTGAACGTGTTGCGGCAGGTCAGCAGCGATCCTCAGCTCGGACTTGTAGTGCTCCAATTAATGCTGCTCAAAAGTCTTGATGCACGTATACATCATGCATGCATTGATGTAGACAACATAACATATATTTGAGCTCATATCGTATGTACGAACGTATACATATATTATATCTATACAACAGCAGTTGATCGTGTGCCGCTGCTGAACATCATCAGCTCTGTCTGATGACCTGTATGACGATATCTCCGGCAAAGTAGTTGGCGGCGAAGCTGGTGCTGTACAAATGCCGGCCGTCGAGAAACTATAATACGTTATGGTGGTTGAGCATCAAGGCGCCCGCTGCTGCGATAGCGCATGCCTAAGTAATGTGGCTGCGGGCGCGGGAGCTACATGCAGCAGCAGCAGCAGCAGCAGCAGCAGCAGCAACGGGCGGAAGCAGCGGGCGCTTTGATGCCCAACCACCATAACCACGTAGTAGTTGCTCGACGGCCGGCATTTGTACAGCACCAGAGAGAGACAGCAGCGTTCGGACTATCAGATACAAGAGTTCATGATGTACTGCTGTACAGCCGGCATTTTGTGAGCGTCAGAGAGACACCACCATACAGACATATCAAACAGCGTTCATGATGTACTGCTGTACAGCAGCACAGCAAGCAGTACTCAATCGACTTTTGCGACGGTAGCTCAGGCGGAAAGAGTGTGGCTGCGGGGACGGAACTGTGTTCCGTGATCATGTGCGTTCATGTTGCTTTGCTGTTGCTGCTGTACAGAAGTACACTGTTTTCTTCGGTATTAGTGGAGACGTCGTCATACAGATCATTAGACACAGCTGATGTCCAGCAACTGTGCTCACTCAATACCAGTATACAGGCCATCAGGTGCTGCTGTAGCGCAGTTACTTGCCCGGTGAATATCTTGCTTTTTTTTCTTTCCGTCTGCGCAAGAGACACGCGCCTACATATTTTTCTCGTTAATTGTCCACGAAAGTAAACGAGTCGTACCCGTACGAGGTACGTTCTTCCCTACGAGTATCGTATAATACGTACACATGATGTCCGCCCCTATATGTACGAGGGCAGAGTGTCTTTGTTGTCTTCGGGTCTCATAAACAAAGCAGGTGCACATTGTCGACTCGTCCATGGACCAGTATAGACCACAGTACAGGCTGCCGCTCTCTGTATTGTTGCTGCTCTGCTACTGCTGAGGTACTTGCGTAGGGGGGGGGGGGCACAACCTTACTACTATACTTCTCTTGCGTCGCCCGCATTTGGACGGTTTGCTCTAGGCTAGCTTTCATTGTATTGTAAAATTGCAATTCATCGTGGCCATAGTAATCCCCCATACAACCGCAATTGTTGTCGGACTATCATAGCCCAAACTCAACTACAAGCAATCGTATTCTTGCAAGAATCGATTCCCATCCCACAACCACTCCGAAGGAAAGCCTTTTATGAATATATATTTTCAACCGTTTTGCCTGAGAAAACGTCGAAATACCGTGATTCCGGTTCGGGGAGCTGTTAAACAGCGAAATTGGTCCGACAAACCCTTGAAAATTCAACAACTTCGAGGAAATTTAACCATCGGTGCTGTCTCGTATATTATTTGCTTGACAAAAAAAACGAGGAGCGACAAATCGAGCGTCGAAGAAAGGGGGCAACATCAGGATTTTATAACTCATTTGCGTGGTATTTTCATGAATGTTTTATTCGATTCTGTTGGTATCATCACAGAGAGTTCACTCCACACGTTGGTTTTCTCTTAGTCGGTTTCGTTCGGAAAAAAATCACTATTAGTAGTTGAAAATTGCCCAGAAACAGCTGTAAAATTCGAACGATACAGCCTCAATATTATCATACCCGGTTCAGTATGGAAATGTGACATTGATCATCGATTTCCATTATTTCGACGGAATTCGGCGCGCCTTGCCCTCGCGATCACGTCAAGCATTGTTCCAATTGCTAACTCTGAAAAACAGTCAAGCAAAAAAAGCGGGGGGTAGACAGTTGAATGAAAACTCAAGGGTCGGATGGCTGACGAGAGATACACCGTGTACCCGGTTCAGGTCGTAGGTTTCGCTATTCAATTCGGATACGGGGAACATCGTGACTCTGCTGTTTGTCGAGAGCCTACTGTTCACGTGACTGCGAGAAGGTATAAACAAAAAAAAGAGAGGACACATACAGCAGGATCACTCATCAAACATGCTGCTAACTGATGCACCTTGGGTACACACGTTATATGGCGGTACATGTCATACTGGTAGGCGTCACGATACATAACGTATCATACGCGGCGGCATGTGGGTTGAATAACAGATGATGCATTTACACAGCAGCAACAACAGCGTACAACAGGACAAGGCATGTTCTAATACCCCTGGATGACGTTAGATATGCAGGCATCATGATACATAATGCACCAAACGGGACAGCCTTCCGTCCCACCTCGTGCAGGTGTACCAGGTGTTTGATAAGTCACATTATACAAAGGTTAATATCGTAGGCAACACCATACGACGCAACTGAATCAGTCAAGAAGTACCGTGACCTTCCGCCTCAAGACGCGCGGACATACCTCGTAGTGCATGTTCCGGATGTATGCATTTGTACAACACACGTGAGGTGCCGGGCACCAGCTTGTGGTAGAGGTTGAGTGGAATGGGTGCCGGTGCATGCCTCGTTGCCGATGCCCCTCACCACTCCCAAGAGTCGATACGCATGTGCCGAGGGTACTTGGTAATGCACATCAAGAGTACGCATAACGATTCACGCCGTGCCAAGCACCAACTAGCGAGCGTTGTTGATTGAAATGCATATGCCGGGGCATATCAACAACACGGCAATACGCAATTAACCCGGTCCGAGTCCATGTCACTGCATGCATAGTACTCATCCTCATCCACGCCAACGCATATGGATAGTACCCACCGTTGTCCGCGCCAATGCATGGATTATACCCACTCTCGTCCATTTGTTTTTGGAATGCATGCATAATGCCCACCCTCGTCCACGCCAATGCATGGATAGTACCCCCCCTCGTCTAGGCCGGTGCATGGATAGTACTCACCCCTTTCCATGCCGGTGCAAGGATGAATGGGTTGTACACACTCTCGTCGCAGACGTATGGATCATACGCACCCTCGTCCACGCCGGTGCGTGGATAGTAAAGCCGGTGCCTGGATAATACACTCGTCTATGACGGTGCAAGGATAGTACCCTCGTCCATGCCGGTGCATGGATAGTACACTCGTCCATGCCGGTGCATGGATAGTACCCTCGTCCATGCCGGTGCATGGATAGTACCCTCGTCCATGCCAGCGCATGGATAATACCCTCGTCCATACCGGTGCATGGATAGTACCCTCGTGTATGCCGGTGCATGGATGGTACCCTCGCCCGTGCCGGTGCATGGATAGTACCCTCGTCCATGCCGGCGCATGGATAATACCCTCGCCCATACCGGTGCATGGATAGTACCCTCGTGTATGCCGGTGCATGGATACGACGTAGTACCCTCGTCCGTGCCGGTGCATGGATAGTACCCTCGTCCATGTCGGTGCATGGATAGTATCCTCGGCCGTGCCGGTGCATGGGTAGTACCCACGTTTGTCTTGTCTAATATCACCGGCACCTTTGCGTTATGTTCCGTTTCAGCGCCATCCCGTCACGTCCCAACTTGTCTGTGCCCCGCCCCGCCGCACGTGTGTTCCGTTCAGTTCCAGTCCGTTCCGCGCCGCCCCGCAGAGTCGTTTTTCGCGCCGTCCCACAACGTCGTTTTCCACCCCGTCTCGCCGCGTGTGTTATGTTCCGGTTCCGCGTCCTCTCGCCGCAAATGTGTTATGCTCCGTCCCGCGTCTTTGAAGCGCCGGGAGGTGCCGGGGCCAGGGGGCGTCGCACCATGGTCATGAGTGCTGGCAGCCCGCTCATACGCGCGTCGGTTGAGCCTTCGTCGTACCGAGTTTATACGTTAGCTTCTGGTCTTGTCCTACATGGCGGTTGGTAGGGGAGGTTGAGTGATTTGACGCGCCAGCCTCCAATACGGATGAGATCCAGGCATTGCTCGAGTTTGTTTTTCGTGAGTGCGTCGGAAGGAAACAAAGGCGGTACTATCGGGGGTAGCTGTCGGGCATGTTACACTTCCACCGCGTCAATTTGCAAATATAGTTGCTGAGGTCGTCGCCACGTATTAAACGCGCACGCAAGGGGGATGCACCGTCGCCCGTTGTTGAAGGAACCCCACGAATCCTCGTCACCCTACTTGGTGGAACACATTGTTGGGAGGACCGGATCTGGCGAGTTGCGGTGGCACCAGGCCACCAGTATCGAGGTTCGTTTCGAGCCCATGAAAGCGACCAGACCCAACAGGGGTCGGTTATCGTGCGCAAACACGACGACGCCTGGGGGACGCGTTCCGGGGTAAGAGCAGGCGGCGGCGCCGTAGCTCTCTCTGTGGCGTTGCTGTCGGGTTAACAAACATTGCCGGAAACGCCCCCCTGTCGTCGTATCGGTACGGTAACGAGGCAGACTGTGGAGGTACACGGACGCCCTCGAGGCACAGGTGGTAGCGAAGGCAAGAGTTGATCCCAGCGAAGTCGCCGTCCACTCATCGCCTATCGGTGCAGCCGCAGAGAGTGTTCCAGAGATCAGGTAGATGGAAGTCCTCGAAGTCTCCCGTGTTACATACCCGCAACAACCCAGAGGACGCGGGTTCGTACCTCGTATTCTAGAAAAGACTGGGAACTAAGGGCAAAGGCAGCCAGGCCAGGGTACCGTATGGGGCCAAACACCGTAGTATCGTCGCGACCTCGGAGTTGGGGTATGTCAATGGTTTTCCACCATTGAAGGTCTCGGTCGTCCGAAACTGCGTATGTTAGGGCCCCAGTCGGGTAGGGGGGGGGGTGTACTCATATCGTGCACGGCCGTAGTCGTATGACCATAGACCCTCGCATCCCTACAATGCGGGGACGAGCACGCCGGGTTTTCACCAACCAGGCAGACATTGCTTGCACCAAGCGCGAAGCGCCGTGAGGTATTGGGCGAGTCGCATTGGGGGTGAGCCGCATCCTGCTAAGAACCGCCTCTGAGGCGGACTTGCATATGGACGACAGCCTCCAATGGATTGATTTAATTTCTGGTGTGGCCACTCCCAGAGACAGCAATGGGTATTACTATGTATCTGCCGCATGGGTGCCTTACCATATACACACTACGTGATACGATCCTTGTGCGGAGTTGAGTTTATCAACCCCGCACAAATGATCTACCAGACCGCCAGACTTGGTGACCGCCAAAAACAAAAACGGTACCCTGGTTGTCTAGCTCACGCAGGAGTAGGCGTGTTTTACAGCGTCGTTGCCAACCGACGCCAACCCAACCTATAAATATACAAAAGATTTCTAGTGGGGGGGGAGGGGGGGGGGGGGGGGGTGTACTCATGTCGTGCACGGCTGTAGTTGTATGACCATAGACCCTCGCACCCCTACAATGCCGGGACGGAGCACGTTGGGTTTTCACCAACTAGGCAGCCATTGCTTGCACCAAGAGCGAAGCGCCGTGAGGTATTGGGCGAGCATGGAGGGTGAGCTCCATCCTGCTAAGAACAGCCTCTGAGGGGGACTTGTATATTAACAACAGCCTCAATGAGTTAATTTAATACAGTAATTTCTGGTGAGGCCACTTCCAGAGACAGCAATGGGTATCACTATGTATCTGCCTCGTGGGTGCCTTACCAAATACACACCAAGTGATACGACTTCCCCTTGTGCGGAGTTGAGGTTCTCAACCCCGCACAAATGATTCAACAAGACCGCCAGACTTGGTGACCGCCAAAAAAACGAAACAAAAAAAAAACGGCACACTGGTTGTCTATAGCTTACGCAGTGAGAGGCATGTTTTACAGCGTCGTCGCCAACCGACGCCAACCCATGTCGTGCAAGGTCGTAGTCGTATGACCAGACCCTCGGACCCCTACAATGCCGGGACGGAGCACGTTGGGTTTTCAACGGGCAGACATCGCTTGCACCAAGTGCGAAGCGCGGTGAGGTATTGGGCTGGTGGGGGACTCTCGTACCACGCCAGTGGAGCCCCCCCCCCCGACGTCGCGAATAACAATAATAACATGGCAATTCTAAGGATATAAAGCATTGTGTTATAAAAAAGTATCGCAAGCAAATTAGTATCATTCGCGTTGCTATTAATAGTCTCCAGGGTAAAACAAAATAGGTTATCGGTATACATGTAGGAATTGTTTTGCCAACACTCAACATGAGCAACAAATGCATTCCGTAATATTTAGGGCTGTGAGTTGACTGACTATTAGTTGCCAGCTAGTTATTAGCTGGCTAGTTTTTTTAGGTTAGTTGCGGCGGTGCCAACTATCCAACTATTTTTTGGTTTTTTGGGTTTCCTCGCTTGTAGTAAGGCTTGTTTGGTACGGGGTGCGTATTCTCGGCCTCCCCAAGCAGTACCACCACGCACAGAGAGAGGTCTTCCACAACTCGTGGTGCATCAACCCATCGCCACCGACTGTGCCGGTGCCAGTGGCAGGGCCCAGGGTGCCAGCACCGCTGAGCCTGGCCTGTCGACGGACCATGGCGGTGATGGAGCGTCCGACGAACAAGTGACTGAACCGAGCGCTCCTCCGAAAGCGAGTGCACGCGACAAGGCAGCGGTTCGTTACCTCGTACAGAAGGAGCGCCGGCTTTCCAAGCCCCCCAAACGGGGACAGGGATTCATACTTTGATGCGAGATGATTTGCGGGGTTCTGCATATTTGTACTCGTAGTCCATCTGGGACAATATTTCCAATATATTCCCCGCACCAAGTCGCACCAAGGTACACTTTTCGCAGGATGTGTTGAGCTGTTCGGAAATCAGGAGGCACCGTCAGAAAGCTCAACACTGCGCGCAGCTTCTCACGATTTTTTTGTTTTTGTGATATTAATTCGCCTCGTTTATGCCAAAAAGGTATTAACGAGCACCTTATTTCCCTGGGTGTAATACTTTTCACACCCAAATTCTGGGCACTGATTTGGGGAGCCATGACCTTAGGCCGCAGTCCATTTTTTTCATACTAAAAAAACACCTTCAGAGGGAGAGATATGAGGGAAACAATGTATATCGAAGGTCATGTTCCCCTGGTTACTACTGTTTGACAAATGGTGCGATATACTATTAAGAGTAGAAAACGGCAAACGATTGCGCTCGTCCACATCTCCAGGCAGTTTTTTTTCGTCTGCAGCAATACGAAATTCCGTGAGATATTCATAATTTGGCCCAAAACGACTGATTATGGTCGATTTTGGCCGGTCTTGGAGATATTGTTTGGATGCATTGTTGCGTAACTGCTTGAATTTAGTGTGGAAAATTAGTTTTCTTTCTCGTTCTCAGCATCGATTCCTTCTGTCTTTGCGGTCACGAACATGGTTGTATCATTAAAATTATTTTTTCATGAGTTAAGACTAAACGTCATCGAAAATGTTTTGGGCCGGACGGACAATACGAGTGTACAGCAAAATGTAGAACTCTGGTCTTATGGTTAATGCGGTCAACTGTTATGGCGAGGCTTTGTCCCAACGTGCCGTTACTGTAATAATACAAGTATGTCTCTGTCATGAGTGTGTCAACTGGATGAGGAGCACCTCTGGCTCGGGTGTTTGAGCGATGGTCGTTCTGAGCTGTGTGTCGATCCCAGTCTATTTCGGTCGATCCCAGTCTATTTTAGTTGATCCCAGTCTAGTTTGGCCGATCCCAGTCTATTTTGTGTCCTATGTTTAGTTTGTATGGTTGATGTGGTACTGCCTGCCGCATGAGTATGTACTATATATTTCAATGCATGTCGTTCATATCCGACAAACTGAGACGAAGTTTAGAAATGTACCTGTTTCATGATCGAAACCAGAGATAAACTTGGCCCATTTATCATGCTTTTTGNGCGTCGTCGCCAACCGACGCCAACCCAACCTATGAATATATCATATATTTATGGGGCGGTGGGGGGGTGTACTCATGTCGTGCACGGCCGTAGTCGTATGACCATAGACCCTCGCAYCCCTACAATGCCGGGACGGAGCACGTTGGGTTTTCACCAACTAGGCAGCCATTGCTTGCACCAAGAGCGAAGCGCCGTGAGGTATTGGGCGAGCATGGAGGGTGAGCTCCATCCTGCTAAGAACAGCCTCTGAGGGGGACTTGTATATTAACAACAGCCTCAATGAGTTAATTTAATACAGTAATTTCTGGTGAGGCCACTTCCAGAGACAGCAATGGGTATCACTATGTATCTGCCTCGTGGGTGCCTTACCAAATACACACCAAGTGATACGACTTCCCCTTGTGCGGAGTTGAGGTTCTCAACCCCGCACAAATGATTCAACAAGACCGCCAGACTTGGTGACCGCCAAAAAAACGAAACAAAAAAAAAACGGCACACTGGTTGTCTATAGCTTACGCAGTGAGAGGCATGTTTTACAGCGTCGTCGCCAACCGACGCCAACCCATGTCGTGCAAGGTCGTAGTCGTATGACCAGACCCTCGGACCCCTACAATGCCGGGACGGAGCACGTTGGGTTTTCAACGGGCAGACATCGCTTGCACCAAGTGCGAAGCGCGGTGAGGTATTGGGCTGGTGGGGGACTCTCGTACCACGCCAGTGGAGCCCCCCCCCCCGACGTCGCGAATAACAATAATAACATGGCAATTCTAAGGATATAAAGCATTGTGTTATAAAAAAGTATCGCAAGCAAATTAGTATCATTCGCGTTGCTATTAATAGTCTCCAGGGTAAAACAAAATAGGTTATCGGTATACATGTAGGAATTGTTTTGCCAACACTCAACATGAGCAACAAATGCATTCCGTAATATTTAGGGCTGTGAGTTGACTGACTATTAGTTGCCAGCTAGTTATTAGCTGGCTAGTTTTTTTAGGTTAGTTGCGGCGGTGCCAACTATCCAACTATTTTTTGGTTTTTTGGGTTTCCTCGCTTGTAGTAAGGCTTGTTTGGTACGGGGTGCGTATTCTCGGCCTCCCCAAGCAGTACCACCACGCACAGAGAGAGGTCTTCCACAACTCGTGGTGCATCAACCCATCGCCACCGACTGTGCCGGTGCCAGTGGCAGGGCCCAGGGTGCCAGCACCGCTGAGCCTGGCCTGTCGACGGACCATGGCGGTGATGGAGCGTCCGACGAACAAGTGACTGAACCGAGCGCTCCTCCGAAAGCGAATGCACGCGACAAGGTATCGGTTCGTTGCCTCGTACAGAAGGAGCGCCGGCTTTTCAAGCCCCCCAAACGGGGACAGGGATTCATACTTTGATGCGAGATGATTTGCGGGGTTCTGCATATTTGTACTCGTAGTCCATCTGGGACAATATTTCCAATGTATTCCCCGCACCAAGGTACACTTTTCGCAGGATGTGTTGAGCTGTTCGGAAATCAGGAGGCACCGTCAGAAAGCTCAACACTGCGCGCAGCTTCTCACGATTTTTATTATTATTATATATATATTTATTCGCCTCTTTTATGCAAAAAACGTATACCGTACTCGTAAGCAGGCCCCTTGTTTCACTGGGTGTAATATTTTTCACACCCCGATTCTAAGCACTGATTTAGGGAGCTATGACCATAAGCCGCCGGCCATTTTTCTCGCAATAAAAAAACAGCTTTTGAGGAAGACATGAGGGAAACAATGGATATATTGAAGGTAATTTTCCGCTGGTTACTACTGTTTGACAAATCATGCGGAATACAAATTGTGTTAGTATCGCAATCGAATGAGTAACATTCGCGTTGCTTGTCTCCGGTCTTACTAAAAAAAATGTGTTGAAAAAGGGCCATTATTATCGAGCAAGTTTTGTCCAAGTGTTAGTATCGCAATCGAATGAGTATCATTCGCGTTGCTACGTAGTCCCCAGTCCTGAAAACAATTGCAAGTCTTTGTCCTGCGTTTTTCCCGCGGGCTCAGGGGGGTAGTTCCTCGTTGTCTTCAATGTTGCACAGATAGATGTTGCTCCGAGAGTAAAGTAAGGAGTATTGGAGATATAACACTTCAGGTACTTCGTGTACTCAAAGTATTTCGGGGTTCAATACTCCGGGATACTGCTCGTACTCGGAGTATTTCGGGTATGAACACTCTCGATACTGCTTGTACTCGGAGTATTTCGGGGTCCGATACTGCGGGTACTCCTTGTACTCCAAGTATGTGGGGCTTCAGTACTGCTCATACTCCAAGTACTCCGAGTATTCAGGCCGCCAGTACTCTCATACTCTTAAGTACTCGGAGTACGAAATGCACGCGATACTCGGAGGATACTGCACAATCGGACTGCATACATAGGACGGTGCTTTCGTTTTTGAGATCGAAAAATACAAATCTGAAGCTCGAAATCGAACCGCATAGGAAACGGCCTCTTGCTTGTGCTAAATCTGACCGGATCGAAAAATGGCATGGTCTTTAAATTCAAGATGTTATCCACGCAGCAAGCAAGAGCAGCATCAACAACAGCAGCAGCAGCAGCAGCACGATCGATGGGTTGGATGGTGACACAGCGACGTTGCTTCGCGCCCGACGACCAGCCGACGATCGGTGCGTCTCTCCGTCGCCAAACTACAGTCGGCTGGCGAGGGCTCGGGCCTAGACACGAAGGGAAGCGCACTCGGCGCGCGCCTCTCCGTACTCGTAGACTTTACAGCAGCAGCAGCAGCAGCAGAACAGCAGCAGTAGTCAGTCAACGCTCGGATGCTTCGTTGTGTCAAAATACAAAATACCAGAGACAGGTCGACTCGAGCGCACACGGCGTGTCGCCGCCAGACCAGAGGCAGCCAGCGTGGCTTCGGACGCTTGGGTTCTACGCCCAGTACAGCGCACTCGGCGCGTCTCTTCGCGGTGCCAAACCACAACAACAGCAGTTGGTCTTGGCGTGGCATGTACTCATACACGTGGTGGCGAGGCGTCGTGGCTTGCGTTCATGTCATGCAACCGTCGTGGTGTGCTTTCGTGTCGCCTCACCACAGCCACCAGGAACCCCCGCCCCCTATTCAAAAATAGTAGTAATAAATGTGGAACTCCCAGTGGTCGCAGCTTTTTCTCGGGGTCTGCTGGAGGGGTGCTCGGCGAGCGTGCTGCTGTGCTCGACGTGCGTTCACCAAGATGCCGATACTCGGCCGAGGCCCATGGTGTGTGCTTGGCTATCGAGGCGTGCAAAAACTGTCGCGACGCCGCTGCTGTGCGCCAAGAACGAGCTTTGAGGGTCGAGGGGACAAGGGGGTACCCGTGGTTTGATTTAAGGGGGTCACTTTTCTGTCACGCTTTGACTTGATTTCGGGGGTCACTTTTCTGTCACGCTGAGTAACTTGAAAACTGGGGCCACTTTTGTCACGCCTATTATCTTGAAAATCGGGCTTCACTTTTGGGATTATGCTTTCTGAGTCTCCGGTCCAAGGACCGGAGAATTGGGTTAGTAACGCAAGCGAATGAGTATCATTCGCGTTGCTAGTCTCCAGGCCCGTTGTATTTATAAAAAAGGAAACCGACAGAAGAGGTATAAGGGACACCGCCAAAGAAGAATAGGGGTGGCGACGATGTAGGAGAGAGAAAAGGCAAATCGCTCGCTAATGAATACCGGCCGGGCGAAAGACTGACAGAGATAAAATCCAACAACTCAATGATCACAGGATGACGCCTGGAGAACACAGAAGATGAGGATAATAGGACAGTCGACCAAACGAAGGATAGCGGAAGATAAATTAAAGGAAGGGAAACGGCGTAACGACCCTACGAAGGACGGCATAGAGTGATTGAAAAAGTCCGAAGACACGGCAAAATCACTGCTCAGACTCCGTGGGTGATGTAAATATTTGAATCGCCAGGAAGCCGTGCGGTTCAGCCTGTCAGTCATCAGTAGACGCCTGATGTGAATTACGAACCGAACGAATGATCGTCGCTGGCCATTGGCCACGGTGTTCATGCGAAATGTAACGCCAAATGTGCAAGAAGCAAAGGAGCCCATGAAAACGGCAAAACGTGTGTGTAAATTACCGAAGAAGAAACAGTTGAAATTGCCCACGAAGAAATAAAAGGTCACCACGCGTGAACTGAGTGAAGGACAGAGTTGGAAAGGACGACCCCCAATCGAACCAGAGACAAGCCATCACAATAATAAGGAAGAAAGCGCGGAAGCACGGGAGGCGTGCGTAAAGGACAACAACAGCCGGAAGCTAGAAGGGAAACAAAAATACAAAGAAAGCAACGACTAAACTGATAGTGACGACAGCAAAAACAAAAGCCAATCGCGAAGACGCGATAAGGGCGAAAAGAACACTGTTAGCACCTGGAATCACTTTTTTTTAGACGTAAAATTCGCCATTTTTCTGTCCGGGGATCTTCAAACTGGAAAAAAGAAACTATCACGATCAGCCAATCAGCAATGAGGGAAAAACTCAAATTTCATAGTTCGTGGATGCACATTTCATTTTTTTCCGACGGCGAGCAGCGAGCAGCCGGACATTCCTCGTTGACTCGTTCGAGCAAAAAATGTTTTAGCCTGCTGCGTTATCTACCGGTATCGTACACGATTTGGTTGCTACCGGGGGCAGAGCGCAGAGCTGCAACACACCGACGCTTGAGCGTGAGCTGGCCGCACTTGACTGCTGTAGGAACATTGAGCTCGATGACGGACAGCAGGTCAGTGCATCCCCTGGGGACGGGCATGCATCCAGCCGAGGCTTCTGAAGACTCCTGCTTGCGCGCGACTTCTTGCTGGTCGCATAGCTCAGCCCGGGTGGTGGCCAGCACCGCGTCTGACTCACGACGGAGGTCTAGTTGCAGCTTTATGTTGGACTCGTGCTCGTGAATATGAGCACCTGCGCTTGAGAGCTGTGCCTTCGTCTCAGAGGCCTCCGCGCGACTTTTGTTCCGTTCCTTCACCGCCCGATCGCGGATGGACTCGGCCGCGGCGAGGCCACCGCGTTCGATGGCAGTCGCCTGGCGTGCGACCACCGAAGCTTCGTGCATCGCTTGTCCTGTGCGTTCTAGATAGCTTTCCATCTTTTCCCGACCGACTTTTCTCTTTTTTCCTTTAGTCGTACTTCCTTCTTTTTTCTTTTTTTTTTTTCCCATCACAAAAGCCAATTGCTTGCTGAGCGAAAGGTGGTCAATAGGCTATTTTGGGATCGAAATTTCTCGACGGCTGCTGAATGAAATCAGTCGCGAGTTGGGCTGTTGTGCGCACCATATCCCAACGCAGTGGAACGACGTAAATATTCTACATCAACGTGAGACAAGTCTTTCCCTCGCTCAAATAACAAGAAAGATGCCAAAACACATGTTATTCCGCCTTAAAAATCGCCATATATGAAACGTATAGGAAAATGAACGTCCATCCTCTGCGTCTACTTCAGTCAAAGGTGTGTGTCAAGTTTCAGCGTTCACCTGGTCTCCACCCCAGAGATTTTTCGAATATAACTTGTACCGTTTACGTAGTGTAAACCCAAGTAATTAGACTTTCTTCTCCTTTGCTATGCTATTTTGATTTTGCCCTGTATTTTGGATTTTAAAGTGGTGATTTCGAATAGCCTGCCACGTTTTTGGGTCCAAACAGGCCTTGATTCCCGAGTCTAACTGTCCGGAAGGACGAAAAAAGTAGCGGCCGCAGAATAAGGAAAAAAACATACTGATAGATAGGACGCGACTACAAAAAAAACGCGTTATGACAGAAACACCATTAAAGAGAACACGGTACAACGTAACAATAAATAGCAAAATACGAAGATACCGCGAAAAAATGTAGAAACGCGAAGACAAGAAGGATACAAATACCATAGGGAATCCCTCCCCCTACGACAACTGGGGTGCACTGCAGCAACATGTGTACTATCACAGAAGAAGGCAAAGCCCTCCCCATGACACACAGAAGACTCCAGAGAAGAGAAAGAAGGACGTTGCCAACCAGGGCAAACGAATATCGGACCTCAAATAAAAGAAACGGAAGGACGTTGCCAACAAGGGTAGACGAAAAAACAAAGACGACCGTACATGAGAAGACCCACAACAACAAAGCAGAGGAGGCATGAGAACCACTGCGAAAAGCGATGAGCCTGACAAAAATACTACAGGTCCAAAGAACTGATGAAGTGGAGGGTAACTGTGGCGCACTGCAAAAATACGTAATAATAAGACAGCAGGTAAAATCCCCTCAACGGAAACCAGAGCACCTCAGACAAAAGACGGAAGAACGTTGCCAACTAGGGAAAACGAGTTTAGGGTTGGACAAAAGGAACAAAGAACAACAAACAGTGGACGAGAACTGATTATGTACACTACAGAGAAAGTTTAACGTACTATAACAGGGTCCAAAACCTTCCGCACGGCACCAACAATGCAACCGACAAGAAACTGAAGGACGTCACCAACCGGGGCAAACGAATACGAAGATGGATCGTGGCTTCCGTCAGGGGCCCCACTGCTGTCGCCATCATCAAGTGTTTGACTCCTGCATAACAAGTAGGATTATGATGTCGTCTTATAAACGAAGCAAAGAGGATGGATCCACTGCGCCTCGCGTGCCAGATTTACTATACTGATGATTTTATGTAGATCCTCTTTCGGTGGGTGGGCGGTGCGTGGTGCGTTGGTGATGGGTGGTGGTTCTCTCTCCGAGACGACGGAGGATCACAATCAAACGAAACTCCTCGCGTATCATACCTACCTACCTGCAAAAGAGCCTACCGTCTGCTCCTCGCCTACCAGGTGGTGTGTGGTGCGTGTGTGGTGCATGGTGGTTCTCTCTCGGATACGGCGTATAGGATCGTAAAACATAAAACAAAAAAAGGAATCTCCCCGCGAATTATACTAACCTTTCTGCAGCAGAACGTAGCAACTGTTCCTGCCCAGACTGTTTGTACGTGTGTCGGCGATCGATTCTCGCTGGGCGCGGTATACGCGCGGTATGCGCGTCAGGTTTGGGGGAACCAAATGACTGCTGTACTGCTGCTCTGCTGTACGAGTACTGCTGTGCTAACCTGCCTGCAGCATAACCTAACAACTACTTCTAGCCGGCATACTGCTGATACTAACCTGCCTGCAGCAGAACCTAACAACGGTTCCTGGCCTACAGCAGCAGCAGAGTACCTGTTCGTATGTGTAGTATCTCGTGTCGCAACCTTGTAAACGACTCGCACAGCAGTACCAACTGCTGCTGTACTACTACTTACTGTTGCTTGCTCTGCTGTACTGCGAGAGCCCCGCTCGTATCTACGAGGATACAGCTGTACTGCTGCTCTGCTGTACTGCTGCAGGGGTAGTTCGGTGAGTTGGTTGTGGGTGGAGCCTCCTACACACAGAGAAGACCGTGGCACAACCTCTGGGACCTGTACGCAGCTCCCTGACCCTGTATGTCAACAATACTCGCTGCTGTGGTTCCCGATACAATCCCTGTTCTCCGTTATTTATTGGCCTGGGACGGCACAACTTCAACCCCGTCTTAAAAAACACATCGATTTGTGGAACTCCCGTTTTCGTACTCGTCGGAGTTTTTCATTTCGTCGGCCCTGACCCATTAAGTGTTCGCCGAGCACCACTCGTCCTGTCGACCAACAGCCGACATGGCGCTGCGTCAGGACCTACGAGAGACCAAAAGGAAGGGACTGGGCGAAGTATCCACCCGGTTCGGTCACAGGGGAGCGCGTTACAGGAGGCTTCGTTAGGCCCGCTCGTATCTCCGAGGCTTTCCAGCTCGACACACCCTCAGGCCCGCCGTGCCGTGCTTCCTGAAGAAACCAGGCCGTCGCGCGAGAGCTCCGTCGTCACAGCAGGATATCCAACAGATGACCGCGGAGGCAGCCGTTTGCGACTCGACGCGCTGTAGCCGGCGTAATCACTAAATCGTCGAAGACCTCATCTTCTTTAGGCGCGAGCAAAAAATGCGCCATTTCCCTCCCGTTAACATTTCATACTCAAGTCCAGTAGTTATGATGTGACACGGCTATGCTGGTTTTAGAGTAGATATGATGTGACACTTTTGAATGTCGAATACACTTGGTTTAGACCGGTGACTACTATGCTGGTTTTAGAATGCTAAGGGAAAGGTCAAAAACCGAAATACCGCTGGTGAGCCTCCAGAATATATTACGGCAAGCGATTGCTCTCGTCCACACCTCAAGGCCGTTTTTTTTGCTTTTGCAGGAATACGAAATTGCGTGAGATATTCATCCTTTTGCCCGAAATGACTGATCTTGGTCGATTTTGGCCAGTCTTTGAGAAATATGTTTTGATGCATTGTTGCGTAACTACCTGAATTTAGTGTGGAATTGTATTCTTCTTTCTCGTTCTCAGGATCGATTCCTTTCGTCTTTGCGGTCACGAATATGGTTGTATCGTTAAAAAAAATGTTTTTTTTTCATGAGGTATGCATATAAACGTTGTATCGTTAAAAAAAAATAAAAAAATCATGAGTTATGTGGAGGATAGGGTACGTAGACACCGTCAACCTCTGATCACAAATGCCAACCATGAAGATACGTTAACCAACGTCCGGTCTACGAGACCTGCCATCATGGATGGTCTTCATATGGTTGACGTTCGGGAAGACAAACCCAGAACGCTACCAGGGAGTGAAGGGTCTTCTACGAGAACGACCCCCACTCCCACTCTCTAACCTATGAGATCTCTCCTTGCGAGATGCGAGGGAGGTTTTGTGGAGGCACCTCCTTGCCACATATAAGAAAGAAAAGTGCGCGTCAAGGCCTCGGCCAACCCTGCTCAAGACCCCGACACGGCCGACATCATCTGAGGAGGCGACCTCCATAATGGCGTCGACGAGTCTCTGAACTCTACAAACCAAATTTAAATCATAATACCCAGAAGACGACAAACAATGTAAAACGAACAACAGCGCGAACGGGAGGAATTAGCAAGCCCCCCGCTCAAGCCGTTCTCCCCGTCTTCTCATCATAAGGGCACACCGCTGGCCCACAGACACCAAACCCCACCGCCCGACGAAGATTCGCTACGGATTTGGTGAACTCTCCACGATCACGCGCGGAACAGCACAGAGGTACAGGCGTGGACGCTGAACTTGGTGAGGAGTCACAACGGAGGACCCTCCGAAAACTACTCTCAGGTGAAACCGTTGCAAAAATAATGATTTATACTTAAAATCACTCACGCCCGTACAGCTGATATTCCGTACAGCGAATAATCTGAGAGACTAACCCAACATCCGCACGAACGAGTAACGAGTAGTAATGCATTCCCCGCTTCCTCTGCAAATACCCTGGTTACTACGAGTATCCAAACTGTGACCACAGCTGCTACGAGTAGCCCAACTGCGACCCTGACTATTACGAATAGCGCAATCTAAATTTGATCAACCCGGCTCTTACTACGAGTAATCCCATGTTTTCACGGAACGGCTGAGCCAGATTTCCGATGTATTCATCCGATATCCCAGTCTAGCTTCATGCTCCACCTCAACCGCGTACAAGGGAATATACGCATACAATACTGCTATACTCTCAGTTGCAGGTACGTTGGCACTCTATTAGTAGATTGATAATCGAAATCAGTCATCGATCGCCGAGTAAGTAATCACTCGCTTGGTTAGTGCACAACTCCGCAACGAGTAGCCGACAGTAGCTACTTTCAGAAACGCTAGATAAGAGGATGGACAAATGAGGTACAAATCGCAATCACGGTCACAGATCGCAGACAACAGCAAGCAGTAATATTCCATTACCAACCAAGTTGGACGAATGGGAAAATGTATTAACTACCGAACTCTTTTCGCCGGAAAACTTGACAATAAGTTGCAAGCGAGGCAGTTGACCCACTAAATGGTCTGCGCAAAATTTAAGCGTATGCCCGAATGCTTAGGGAATGTCAATGAACAGCGTACGAACACTCACGGATCAAATCAAATCCATGATCATCATCACCTGGAAAAGGTCTGCCTCTCACAATACTCGCGTCAATTTGATACGCGAGGACGCAGCCCACTATTTTCAACTGATCGGGTAACACGAAAAAAAAAAACTTACGTACACAACGAATGAACTCGAAAGACAAAAATAAAAAATGGCTCACGAACACGATAAAGCACGACCCCGAGAATAAAACAGCTTATCTCAGACCCCAAACACTTTAAAGTTGTAATTTCCCATATATGGTTAGGCGAAGATCTCCTACCTGGTTTCCGACATCAAATTAAGTGTTCCAAAACGATAATAATCGTAAAACGCCGACAGACAATGTCGACGGAATAAGCTGTAGCTATACAGGCACAAACCTGGTATTATAGCGGAAATCAACGGAACGTCGTAGCGACAGTGGTAGAACTGTCGACAGACAATGTCGACGGATCTGCAGATCTATTTAGGTAGCTCAGATGGACAAGAGGAAAATATCGCGTCGTATGACGACTGCCGAACCTCTATCCAGCAACCTTAAGAAAGCAGAGATACTCAAGTGGCAGTAGTACCAGCAGACTGTAGCAGCTCTGGGAGTATCAGACATAGGTTCCCATGTAGGAGGACCAGACATAGGTACCCAAGTAGCTTTGCAGACTGCGACAGCAGTACCAGCGTTAAGAAACCAGTGCGTGGCTCAGAGGAAAAAAATCTCAGCATCACAAAGGCACGGCTTCATCACCAGTAGTAGGGAATAAAACAAGTGCGAAGCTCAGGAAAAAAAATGAAACGCACGTTTCCTCCTGCAACGCTATTAAATATTTTTACAGGAACGGTCGACAATGACGACCATGGCCCATTAAAATTAATAGAGCCACCTGACTACTTTCACACATACTATTTTAGTGGGTATACACGATATAACCCACTGCCCCGAGCACCTCGTAGACAATGCAAAATTTTAATTAAAAAAAAACATAATAAATAAGTGTTCAAGTCGTTTGAGTCTCCCCAGGAAAAAAGCAGCAGCAGACGTTTGAGAAAATTTACAATCGACAAGACTGCTGTGAACTTCCATTCATTCGTTGTAAGAAAATTCGAACGTGGTCACCCAACTTTGAACGAATCTGTAAAATTCGACAGATTCCTCGCGGCGCTATCAATGTTATCAGCGCCGCACGATACATCTGCTTCCAGAAGCACTTGTACCCCCCCCCTGGGCCCTGATAAAGTGTTGCTTGACAATAGCATCACAGGAGCCTTTGGTGCTGTGCTAAATTGGCACAGGAAAGGAAATCCTTTCAAAATCTCTCAGGAAAAATAAAAGCAACGTATCGCTATTTTAGCCCTCTCAAGAAGACACTGACGCAACAGAATGCTCTGTGGTACGACTGACTGGAGATGAGATATCGGTACATGCTTTCCTGAGAAAAACAAAAGCTGTACGTACACTGCCATAACATGAAATGGTAGTCGATGCAGACACAGAAAAAAGGCGCCGGAGAAGAAAGAAAATAAAAACTGCCGCGCTTAGAGAACCGTTCATTGTAACAATCAATGACGCTCAGTCATCAAAGGGAGTAAAATTCCCTTACAACACAGGAAAACTACGTGTTGAACGATCCGCCTATCGCACAAACGCACGTGTACAATAACAGGTGATCGACGAAATATAATGGGATAATTACATGGAAAGGACAAGATTATTGAACAACGTCCGAGCCCATTGGGTTACACAGTATCAATAGTGGCAAAATCCGACAGAACCCCAGTTCTGCGTAGATAATAGATCCACCATCACAAAAAATGATGCGCGCAAATCTTGGCCTATGCCAGATATGACAGCTCATAGATACTGTACCAGACTCGAAAATCATGACGGTCTGCGACGTGCAAAACGCCAACCGATAAATACCGGTAGCACAATCCGAAGAAGACAAAATCACGTTCGTGGCGCGGAATGGTGAATGGGTTATAAAAAATACGCTCTTTTGGCATTGCCAGTACACCTGTTCTCTCGCGCGAATGATGCAATTGTTAGCGTTTGCACACCTTGGTCTTAAGATTGGTCTCCTCGTCTATATTGACGATTGCATTGGTTGCTTATCCACTTGGAAAAACACTGACGAAAGCATGTTCAAAACTCTGCATGTAGCAGGTCTCACCTTCAAACCGACTGAAGTGCAGTCTGGACCTAAGCAAGTAAATTGCTTGGGCCACGTCCGATCTGCCTACGAAATTCGAGTCGGTGACGACCGTATAAAATATACTATACAGTAGATCTACCAACGCCCAAAAACGAAAAAAAAAAAAAAAGTTTAGTAGCTACGATCAGTACTTGGCATGGTTAACTTCGTGAGAAAAAAAAAAAACGAAACAAGGCGGCTATGAATATCGCTCTCGTTTGATCTCACCAAATACAAAGACGCAATGATAGAAATTGCGGAACGTTGGGGTCCCGAACACGACGGAGCTGTTACACGAGTCAAACAATTACTGTACTCAGTGAAGCCCTGTGCTGCATTTCCCGGACTTTTCCAAATATTTTGCAAATTCATGTCGATGTTAGTGAAGCAGGCACAGGAGTTCTTCCTAGTCCAGCAAAACGATAACGACCTCTCAATTAACGCGATCTCAAACAACGTTTTAACCATAGCCAACGACAATATTCGACCACACAAAAGTAATGTTATTCAGTGGACTGGCAATACAGCACTGAGACCCTACTTGTGGGGAACACTTTGTGTGTGTGACTGATCATGCCGCGTTACGGTACTTCTACAACATGCAAGACAATAAGAACACGTTGTGTCGCTGGGAAGAATATCATAACACTACATATAGTCATACGATTTTACAGTGAAACATAATCCTGGGAAGTTACACGTCGTATCAGACATCCTGTCGCGGTTATATGCATTTGAACACCACCACGATATGGCATAATTCAAACTAGCATACCTCTGTAGAGATATTCCAGATGATGCCGCACTACAAACAGCAGTACCCCAGGCCACACATCAAGTATCAGATAAACTTGATGATGTTCAATCGGTCCAAAGTGATCGCAAACGATTTCACGTAAAGTCGGTGTACTGTTATAGTGTGTCTAATGTGTTCGAATCGGTAAACCACGAAAAAATAACGTGAGAAACAAACCGCTGAACACGTCCCGTACATCATGTATTATAGTGGATAACAACGCACCACTCCTGATGCAGGAAACAAAACAACCAACCAGGTCATACTACATTGTACAAGACAGGTCGTTGTTGAAGTCGTAATTGCCAGGCCACCTTAGGAATCGAAGCAAGTCCCGTGTTTTGCTATTAATAGTGCTACCCACAGCCCTAAAAAAGGACTGGTTGCGCACGCATACCACGAGGAACCGTGCTTTGTCAGGAGCCACCGTGCATTCCGACCGGCGTACGAAAAGAAAAAGAAAAAGATCGCCATAATACTGGTGACCGACAATGAATCGTGACGTACGTAATTAACTGGTGCTAAAAATGCAAAGCATGCCAATGCCGGAAGACGGCACATCACCGACCAAACCTACCCATGGAAAATGTACCCGTTCAACGTTCATTTGAAACGATTTCGGTCGACTTACAGTAGTTGAATACAAAACACATCCTGTGTTAGTCGCGTAAAAAGCAAACACATCCTCACAATGTGATGGATAACCAAACAAAGTTTGCAACTCAAACGCGAATACAAAACAAGTCTGCTCGCGTAATCGCACAAGCAATCCTTGATCGCATTCTAGATATATCCGGTCCATCCGAGATTCTACACGCAGATCAAAGTCCCGAACTCAAACACAAAGTGATTCACCAGTCGCACAGAGCATACTCGGATTCAAGAAAACCCGCACAAAAAACCGTATCGTTGCAGGGAAATTCCGTTTCATAACGTGCACATTTAACAATGCACGTAATGCTCAGCATGCATGCACAACTCAACCAATCGCGAACACTGGGCATCGCTCTTACCGCTAATACAAGTGGCCCACAATGTGTCACATATTACGACGGTGCAGGAAATACAAGTATTCCATATGTTCGGTAGACCAGCACGATTACCAGCAGACGTTATCCTTGGTATTCCTTACGAAGGAAGCACAGCAGATACCAAGGAATTAACACAACAAACACGAGACAATTTACAAATTGCCTTCGAACTAGCGCGCCGAAACCTATCGGAACGTGAAGCGAAACAAACGGCGAGAAACCATTTATGGCCGCCGTACCCTATGTTTTACCCTGACCAGTAAGTTCTAATCAATAGACGAGATCAGGATGCGGATGGCCCAAACAAAACTGCTGTTACTGTGGAGAGGACCATACAAAATTTGCTCACAGCTAGCACCACTGGTGTACTGAGTATAACGTATGGAAAACAAACTAAGCACGTGAAAGATACGTGCACCTCACCCACCCATTCCTACCACCCGCGGAAAACACCACCAGCACATCATCTTGACAAGCTGGCTGAATGTTTCTTGGGAAACAAAATTCCCCACCCGCGTTGGACCATCCAGATGAAGCTCAACAAAGAATTGAGTCATAAGTCGTTGACAAAGTGGTCGGTCACAAGCTTGGACCGAGCAGAACGAAAATCTGCACCATTTTAACTACCGCATGCGCATGAGGGGATACGGCCCCGAATATACAAAAAAAAAAAAAAATCTCGAGTATCGCGCAGACGAGGTACATACCACAACGTCACGCATCAAAGCCGCCTACAAAAACAAAAACCATAAAAGGTTTACACATCGCGTCTCCCGAAAACACCACGTCCCGCGGCGCCAAAAAGCGGAAACGAGAAAATGGTGGGGATTGAATATAGCAACAACATACAGAGCTCCATCACAAAAAAAATAAGTGATTTACATGTTGTGCTGCGGCTAATAAATCTCGAACGAGAAGGTAACAGAGGGTATCACCTAGGGTAGGAAACCAAAAACAATATAGGGATACCAACGGTGACGAGAGTAGCAACGATAGATTGCACTCTATCAGCATTTGTTTGGGCATTTGCTGACAAGGAGGATGTCTCGCAATGGAAGTCTCTGTCTCAGGAATCCGAGAATAAGGAAACGAAAGCTTCCAGGAAACCACAAAATATGAGCAGATAGTCAACAACCACGAGCATACCACCGTTTTACCAAAATTACAGTTCGAAAGGACCCGGTTCGACATCAGAAATCTCAGCGAGACTATGTTGAAAAGCCGAGGTCATCTCCCAAGCGGTCCGGTCTCGCGAACTTACCCCGCACGATGTCTAGGCAACTGCACGCCAAATATAGACATCCATCCAACCCTTGCTCCATAACAAGGTAACACCGACATGTCCACCATAACAAGGTAACACCAGTCCGAGCAAGTAGGGAAGGATATCCGAAATATGCTCCATAACAAGGCAACACCAGTCCGAGCATATGCATAACGGAAAACATTCGCCCGTGTCGTAAAAAACATGCAGCCGTCACGAGGAACGCCGTCTTAGTGTGGCCACACGACAGATAGCGCTGAGTCAAAAACAAATGGGACAACCATTGGAACTCCGAAATTTTGCTGCCGGCATGCAAACAAACTGTACGGAATCCTAACACTTACCAGCCGTGTTTACTCAACACGTAGTGTGCTGTCCCTGGCAGTCGGAGGGGGTTTCTGGAAGATACAGAATGTTGCAGTGAAAGAGATGACTACACTACGTTCCCCTGTCAAGACTCCACCTACCGAGCGTACCCCTCTTGAAATGATCGCCCCAAAGTCACATACATCCCTAGCAAAGATGGACTTGAGGCGCATGAAGGAGGGGGCGATGTGGAGGATAGGGTACGTAGACACCGTCAACCTCTGATCACAAATGCCAACCATGAAGATACGTTAACCAACGTCCGGTCTACGAGACCTGCCATCATGGATGGTCTTCATATGGTTGACGTTCGGGAATACAAACCCAGAACGCTACCAGGGAGTGAAGGGTCTTCTACGAGAACGACCCCCACTCCCACTCTCTAACCTATGAGACCTCTCCTTGCGAGATGCGAGGGAGGTTTTGTGGAGGCACCTCCTTGCCACATATAAGAAAGAAAAGTGCGCGTCAAGGCCTCGGCCAACCCTGCTCAAGACCCCGACACGGCCGACATCATCTGAGGAAGCGACCTCCATAGTTATGACTATAAACGTCACTCGAAATATTTGGTGCCGGACGGACGATACGAGTATACAGTACGTAAAAGGTAGAACTCTGGTCTTACGGTTCATGCGGTCAACTGTGATGGCGGGGCTTTGTCCCAACGTGCTATTACTGTAACAATACAAGTATGTCTCTGTCATGAGTGTGTCAACTGGATGATGAGCACCTCTGGCTCGGGTGTTTGAGCGATGCTCGCCCTGAGCTGTGTGTCGATCCCAGTCTATTTTGGTCGATCCAAGTCTAGTTTGATCGAACCCAGTCTATTGTGTGTCCTATTTTAAGTTTGTACTGGTGATGTGCTACTGCCTTCCGCACGAGTGAGTACCATATTTTTCTGGTGCATCTCTTTAATATCCGACAAACTGAGACGAAGTACAGATATATACCGGTTTCGGGATCAAAACCAGAGAAAATCTTGGCCCATTTATCATGCTTCTTGTGTGTAAAATGAAGCCAAATCACGTAATTTTCGCCTCCGGCGGTTTCCTTCAGCGGGATCCTCCGGAGGCGCCTCCAGCGGCGCCCCCTCGGCCAAGGGGGGGGCTATTTTGGCTCGCTTCGCTCGCCTGACTTTATTAGCCAGCCAACTAGTCGACTAAAGTCAGTTAGTTGGCTGGCTACAGCCAACTAATAACTAGCCGGAAACTCCAGCCAACTCACAGCCCTAGTGATATTTGAAACCACCACCCCAAATGTCAAGTCCCTTTTTTCCTATCTCAGGATTGCCAGCGAATACGAAAACGTACGGCCCAAGCCTTTTAGGTCGTAAATGTATCACTGCTCTGTTAAACCACTCCCGTTCACCCCCGACTCTCCTTCAGCCAACTTCACTGCTGACCACAGCGTGCGATCCGATCTCGAGGCAATAGCCGCTGCACATTATGCACATTAAAACGAAACGTCTGCACCACAAACTAACCTTCGAACAAAAACAAAACGGAAAAAAAACTGGCAAATAAGGAGGTGTAAAAAAAAGTACAGCAAGGATTCGGGAGGCGGGGGGGGGTAGTCATGATCATGCATCGACGTAGACAAATATAGGGGGGGGTCTGAGGTGGCAGCCAAAAAGCACACACGGAACAGAGACGATACGAGGGGAGTCGAAAAAACGACTGCAACGACCCTCACAAACTACATGTCTGCGTTACGATGGACTGTTTTCGTCGACAACAATGTTTTCGTGCCCTTCACCATATACCGGTACTGCTGCTGTACACGACAATAGATATTAACCAGATCGACAAATGGCTAGTCCGTTTACTCGTCGCCAACGCTTTTGCCATTTCCGGTCTCAATTTACGCCCCCGCGGCGCCGGTACCTCCGTTCGCGCCTTGCCCTCTCCAGCCTCCGGATCAGCTTCCGAATATTTCGTCTCCGTCTTCGATTCCCCACCATCCGAAGGTGCGCTCTGCACTTCGGCAAGAGCACCAAGTGCTCATTTTCTTCTTCTCCCTCTTAGTCGATAAAAATAGTATCTGCGTGACAAAAACCGACATGGAGAGGGTGTTAAAACCTACCTGGTATTTGATATAGGTGACAAGGGGGTTACTTCTACGCCAATGGGAATATAGTGGCATTTCGACGGAACACGTTTGTCAGTCGTACAAGTTACGGTTGACATGCCCACGAGGTTAGCTACGTAATCGACGAGGTCGCGTGCGATAGTCAAATCAGTACCGGATCACAGAGTCGCATCATGCCTAACCTCTGGGCCCTCTGCCCCCGCTGAATCCGTTGTCCTCGCTAGCCCCGTGGTCCTGTTGATCACTTACCTCCCAATTCGCTATCTGCAGCGTCCTGTGCTGGCGGCAGAGGAGATAATGAAACATGCTTTGCAACGTTAACTGCAGGCGTGGATCACTGGGTCGTGACTTCAGCAGAAACCAACAGTGGGCGAATCGAACAAACAAGGGCCTAACAAGAACAAAAGGCTCCCTTTTTGGATGGCGTTAAGAAATATCCCCTACAAGAGTGACCTTGTTTTGACGACTCAGATAAGAAAGAACAACATGCAAGCCGAGCTGCACTAACGAAATACATCAGGTAGGGATTGAGTTGTGGATAAAGCCACTTGTTTTTTTTTACTTTTCCTATTTACGAAAGACCCACCGAAGGTGCGGAGTACTCTGCAAGCTACGTGATCGGTTGCTCGTGGCTGCTGGCAGCGGTCTTCGTTTCGGCTTCGAGCACCCCACACCTCCAAGCATTCGAAGCAGGGCGCACCCTGTCCGAAAAACCGCCATTATAAATAAAGTATTCCCTAAAATACATCCTGAGACTCATTCCAACTACGTACGTACGACGTACAGGTGTTTCATATTGGCGGGCCTGCATATACTGTATTGATACACACTACACTCACCTGATATAAACGCAGGTCACCGGAACGGAGTGCCGACTCCCCTTCTTCGTCGTCGGTCGGTTCGGCTGAACCAAGCTCCGCTCTATCAATAGTTCGTCTCATCCCATCCATAGACATTGGCCACTCTGTCGTCTAGTCCCTAATTCCGGAAAAAATAGAAGGCCCACCTGGTACGTATTCCAGCCCGGTGTGTAGAATACCTGTGGTGGTATACACGTGCATATTGTCGGTCGGGTCGTGGTTCGACATACTGACAGTTAGCACTGACACTGCGATGTCGCGTGTAACGTATGTACGTTAACGCGCCAACCACAATCTCGGAGTATCCTTCAGCTACTGCTGTACGAACTGCTGCTGCTGCAGTTGGAATTTCGTTCAAGAGATAGAAGGATGACAGCCTAAATCCGAGGTATATCTCTCAGTCATCAGTACGAGATACATAAACAACGTGGCTTGGTGACCTTGTAGCACCGTCGCACATGCGGAAAGTTACAATTTTGAACAAACATGCTGCTTGTCGGGCAACGTACACGTCTCGGTTACAATCGTTACCTGAAAAAATCTCGGAGTAGGTTGAGCAACAAGTTGGCTGCCATCTACACGCAGAAACGGCGAAGCAGGCAGTGCATGGGACGAGCACGGTTGCCGGACGTCCGCCCCACGCTGTATCGGTATCGCCACGTTCGAGGCCAACTATTATAGGTATTTTTCTCTTTCCTCCGCTCACCTTTAACCATTTGAGCCACCTCCTCCTCCACGACGTTGCTGACGTGCTGTTGGACAGTTCCTAACACTTTGTGGGCGCTGCGATGGCCTCCGGCGCTGTTGCCGACGCCATATGTGAGCCGGGGTTGGGGGTTTCGAACAATACCAGCGGCGTTTCTTCTCAAACAAATCGACGGAACCGGAATCTTGTGTGAGTCCCCAAAGTTACGCAGTCATTCTCATAAGCAGCACGTGTTGTCCTAATATGTATGACGTACAGCAGCAGTACGTAGCGAGCTCGTATATACGAGTACAGCCATTGCATTTTTTTTAACAGGTGATCTCCCTGAAAAGACACCTACGTCAACGAAGCGTTTCTTGACCATCTCACTATCAAACCCGTCCACGTCAAGCTTCCCCCAGCCTCTGTATCTGACAGCCCGGTCGGTCGCCATTCGTGAGATGCGCCGTGCGCTCGTTCGCCCGCTGGATGACGGGTTTGCCCGAGCTTCGAAGCGTGCCTGCTTTTTTTCACTGAATATATTTCTCGAAATATCTCAAATTTTAAACACCCTTCAATGTGTATTTTGATGACAACACATCCTTATATTTCCGGACACGCGATCGGGGCCGCGCCGAACATCAGTCGTGGACCCGCCTTTCCTGCTTCAGCCGTGTACCCATGACCACGCGCCAGCTAGGCCCGAAACTAGTCAGTTCTGTCCTTCCAACCCACCCTCTAGGAGCCAGCGATCGCCGTCACTCGTGGCCGTGTCTAGCCGACGGGTCAAGACGGATTTTGTCCACGAAAAAATCAGGCACAGCAGTTACTGTAGATGCTCACGAACTTGCACATCCCGTACCGATGCCGTGCATCATCAACCCCACTTGAGTATCAGTACGAAGGCCATATGACGCGCTTTTAGTGTCGTCGGCGTGCTTCATCGATATTATAGGGATTTAGTATACATGTCATATGGCTGCTTTTAGTGGAGAAACGGGCATCACTTTTCGATTCATGGATTTGTGAATCTCCATGGCTAAAGCACTGGAGGAAGGCATCATATCTCTCGACAGAAATAAATGAATGCTTCATGAGTTTTGTTGAAAACCAACCGAATAAAATTTTGGTAGGCATGGGCTCTGCCGACGTATGGGCTCTACCGACGTAAGGGTTTATTCTGGCGAAAGGCAAAGAGGACGAAATAGGTGTTCACTCTCGAGTACTTCCTGTTCGATGTGCATAGCTGCGTGAATAGAGCAGGGGCACACGAGCAGACGGCACGACACTGCCCGCTGCCGACTGATAGGCCTACACTAGGCCTACTGTTGTGTTTTCTCCCGTCCGCCCACCCGCCCTTTCTTCTTTCGAAGGTGGGTGGAACGGAGCGGTCACATACGTATGGTGCTGGCCACACCGTAATATAGATTAATTATTGTTGTTTGCGATTGACCGGTAGCGATTCCGGGCTCACTACGCGTAGCAGAATGGGGTATATCAATGATTTTCTACCATTGGGGGTCTCGGTCGTCTGAGACTACGTATGTTAGGACCCCGGCCAGTCGGCTGGGGGGGGGTGCACTCATGTTGTGCACGGCCGTAGTCATATGACCATAGACCCTCGCATCCCTACAATGCCGGGACGGAGCGCGTTGGGTTTTCACCAACCAGGCAGACATTGCTTGCACCAAGCGCGAAGCGCCGTGAGGTATTGGGCGAGTCGCATGGAGGGTGAGCTGCATCCTGCTAAGAACCGCCTCGAGGCGGACTTGCATATGGACGACAGCTTCAATGAGTTAATTTAATTTCTGGTGTGGCCACTGCCGGAGACAGCAATGGGTTTTACTATGTAACTGCCTCGCGGACGCCGTACCATATTAACACTACTGATACGACATTCCCCTTGTGCGGACAAAGGTTCTCCACCCCGCACAATGATCTACTCGACCGCCAGTTTGGTGACCGCCAAAAAAAATAAAAAAAACGGCACCCTGGTTGTCTAGCTCACGCAGCGAGTGGCGTGTTTTACAGCGTCGTTGCCAACCGACCCAACCCAACCTATAAATATATCATATATTTATATGGGGGGGGGGTAAGGGAAAACTCCTGTGATCCACGGCTTATCCAGAACACCACGCACTGTATAGAATACGTAGTACATTTTTATTCCTGCCAAAGCCCGCCCCCCCCCGACGTCGCAAACAATGATAATAACAAGACCATTCGAAGGATATACAACAAACCAAAAATAAAGCAACCGTCAAGCAAAAGTAGAGGCCACTATTAATAGCAACAACACCAGGACACACCTAATAAAACAGAAGAAACATATATAGAACCACTTCAAGCGAAAACAGACATCACTGTAATAGAGTGTTTGCGATCACCCTTTTTTTTCCACTTCCCCTTCCGAAAATAAACACCGAAGGTAGGATTTGAGGTAGAAATAAAATAAAAAAAAGCCTAAAAGTAGTTCATCGAAGGTAGGAATTTGACGAAACGTACAGTAAATGTTTGCTCCGCATATCATTCGCTTATAAACACCGAGCAGTCTCCCATGCCTTGCCCGCACCAACCTGTGCTGCTTGCGGTTCACAACACGAAAACAACCGCTGGGAGTACAGAGGCTGGAGAGGTGCGTTGAACTGTGCCAGCGGGGCGCCGGCGGGCTGCCGGCGGCCCGCTGCGGTACGCTCTTGCCGACTTGGTGCCGTGAAGGATGCGTCGAGTACTCGTACGTACACTCGTACCCGCTTGCTTATAGAGCGTGACGGGATGACAGCTCGTGTATCTTTTCAATGCCATCACACTGCGGTAGCAGGAATAGCAGCAGCGGCAGCGCGCCGCCACGGTCTGTATATGTTGGGCGCCGGCGTGCTTGGAGCGGAGCGGCCGGCGCGGTGTCGCGCATAGGTCGAGGGCAGCAGCAGCAGCAGCAGCAGCAGCAGCACACGACGAGAAGAATAGTCATTCCGAAATCGAAAAAAGCAAAACTGGAAGCTGTTGCTTCTGTGCTGCTGCTGGGGCAGATGCTTTTATTTGTTTGAGTTCCTCAGCGGATGCTGCCGTTAGCTGCCGCAACGTAGCTGCCGTTAGTTGTGTTGCTGCTTTGCGGTCGTGGGATACCAGCGGCGGCAATGCGGTTAACTCTGCCACCGCCACTGTTGCTGGGCTGCCGTTGCTGCTCGTACGCTGGTTTTTAGGTTTTCGTTATATTTTCTGTTTGCCGCGTTGCAGCACATTCCTACTTCCCTCCGCAATTTCGGAGGCGTCGCCTGCAGGATTTGGTGTACCTCACCGACAAACATACCAAAATCATGAAGGGAAGGGGATTCGATTTTTAAGTGGAAGGAAAGTATGTATTTTTTAAACTTCTGTCGCAAACACTCTTTCATTTATATATTTAGACTATACAAGGTTCCCCTCCGGGACGTGCCTAGGGGAGTGGCGCAAGAACGAATTGAAATCCAAACTCGTACATAATTCGATATTGTATCCTACGCAAGCATATTACATCATAGTACGACGTGATTATGAATTATCTGCATATTACCGTACATGCAGGGTACATGCATACTATTTTTTAGAACTAACTGTATCAGATGACCTGCGCACTTTTGGGGATAAAGAGACTTGGAAATAGTGTGGAACCCTTACTATTGACTGCTTATTTTTAATAGATTTTCCTAACGATTCCGCCAAACATTATATTATGTTCGCCAGTGTGTTTATGTATTATATGTCTTTGTTGTGTGGAGAGGCACCACAGTTGACTTGGTTATAGAAGGGGATCGAAATAGACTCGATTTCAGTGTTAGGGTCGAAATCATCATGGTTTTATGTGGGGGGATCAAACATGACTTGGTTTTTGTCTTGGGTTCGAAATTGGCCTGGTTTTGGTGCGGAGGGTCGAAATTGGCTTATTTTTTGTGTCAGGGCCGAAAATGACTGTTTATTTTTCACTTTGGTTTGTTTTATGTATATATTATGTACGTGCGTAACCCAGACACCACAGACAGCACACGAGCAGTGCAGAGCAATAAAACAGCATGAAGCGCGTGCGGTAGTTTTGTCCGCCCTGTATTTCGAGTCTCGTCACCTCGGGCATCTTTCGAACAGTGGGTAGGATAACAATGCACGGTGAGCTTTTTCACCCCCCATACCAAGGTCAAGTCATTTTCGGCCCGCAGACAAATAGCAAGTAAATTTCTATCCCCCACTAAAAAGGAAAAACTTATGAACGAGAGTCTCGAACTGACGACTTCAAACAAATAACCGGGCATCGCACTCATTTGACCATATTACCAAAGAGTCAAAATACTTTTTATACTGGCGTGCGTGTCCACAGCAGTGAGTGCGTGACGCACCGCACATACACATGCACAGCAGCAGCGCAGCAGAAGGAGAGAGATAGAGATGACCGATGACGGATCATAGCCTCCGAGAAAGCAACTACTGCTGCTGGATCCACAGCAGTACAGCGCGGACCTGCCACATGCGCGTGATGTTGCCTGCTGCTGCTTGTGCTGCTGGGCGGGGTTGCAACGTGCTGTTTGTGTTCTCTTTGCATGTTATCTGATGTCTAAAAGTTTGGTGGTGTGCTTGGGGCAAGAACCCGCAACATCAGAAATATATTATTAGTTGCCGTACTCACACGTAATAAAAACGGCCCTTACATTTCGGTCCAAAGTGACCCTGGATATGTCATAAACACACAGCACAACAGCAAAGAATGCAAGACAGGTGGCGGACTACGGACAACAGCCTTGGATAAAACAACTACCTACAGCAGCAGTACAGCCCAGATGGATGTGCCACTCACGCACGATGTTCCCTACTGGTGTTGGCGGCAACGCTGTAACGCCGTGCTCTGTGCATCTTGTCTGTTGTCTACTGGTATCTGGTACATGTTTCTGGCCTGTGTGCATGTGAGAGCAAAAAACAGACAACATCTAAAAATAGAACATCGTTATTTACTGGCACGTACGTACGAAACACGGCCTCATGCAGAAAGCCCGGGAAATCGGCTTATCCACTCCCGCGGGAAAAAAAACTTCGAGCGCCCGCCACGCGAGCCACAGAGCTCGGATCGAGCCCAAACCTCGACCAATGTGTCCGGCCGGGCTTGCTGTGTCGGGGTACTTAGCGTTTTGCCGAAAAGTGCTCGTACGAAGAGAAAAGTTGCGAAAAGTGCGAAAATTTCACAAACATAACTATACATATGTGGGAGCCATGCCTCGTCAAACCTGCACATATCCGGAGATCACCGTAAGGATCTTCCAAGCAGGTATCACCAATTCCCACGTCATGAGATCTCCGTCTCTCATCGTACAAACTGTGACGTCAGATCTCCTATGATCTCATCAGTAAGATCTCGGTACAATCCTTCGTCTACGGACGAACTATGATTGGTAATATTGACCCGAGACATCTGATGTATGATGGATGCGTCGCCCGCATCTCTCACAACTCTCACGGACCAGACTTGTCGTCAAGTCTGGAACCCGACACCTGGCGTGTATTCCACACCTGTGTTGCTCTCCCCACAAAAAAACTTCGATTCTGGCTCTATGTATTTCAGCCTAACGTCTGGAAGAACCTCTACCACTGTATTTTTTCCCATAGGACATTTCGTAATTCTGCTCTAGCTCCAGCCTCACAGCTAATCAAAAAGTCCACCACCCTGCGATGGGCTCTTTGGTGCTCTCACTACTGTGTGGCAAAGCGGCAGCAGTTTTCGCGTTCTCTACGAACAGCGACTACGTCGCTGAAGTTTGAAAATGTGGTTCCAGGCGGTTGAATTACGCCGCTTTTTCAAATGGCGACGACTTCCGTTGGTGCATGTTTTCGAGAACTCGTACACGTACGTACAGCATCACATTTCGTGCGTACGACCTCATACTCTAAATCTGGTACGTTTTGTCGTTTTTTTGCTGTTTTTGAAGGCACACTACAAAGGTCGGTTGCGGCCGCTGTTGTGCTAATCCGAAAGTCCACCACCCTGCTTATTCTTCCTTGGGTCTATGCAGGCATATAGGAGGAGTTCTGGGCGATTTCATGTTGGTCTAGCACAGCGACTACTTCGTTGAACATCGCGTTATCGAGCGGCGCGACTACCTAGCGGCTCGAGCTGCGAAATCGCTTTCAGCAACAGCGGACGTGAATTCTCGAGATCTACAAATCTCATCGCCAATGTAGCTTCAGTTTTGTCTACACCCAGTATCACTTGGGCTTGGGCCTTGATGCTGAGGCTCTCCGGTGCCTCGGTAGGGAGAACACAGGGACAACGATGAGCGTTTCCAATTGCCTTGTGAGGGGCTGATTTAGACCAAATCCCGGTTTCAATAATATTAGGCGTTATGGAAATACATCATTTTGGTGATTTGTAGGGAGAGCAACACAGGTGTCCACGCTACGCATACAAAGAAGAAACTGTTGCAAGCTTCGAGTCGAACCTTGAGTACTTGTACTCACATATACATTGTTTTTTTCTTCTTTCGTCCGTTCTTTGTCTTTCATATTTGGCACGAAGATGAGGCGAAATTGAGTAGGAAGCGCCATACATCCGTTATATTGGTGGCGTCCAAGGGAATGGGGGGGGGGGGGCAACAACCGTAGGTAAACTGCGGTTGACGAAAACAGGAGAGACGGCAGACAAGGTAGGAAGGTACATACCAGACCAACTAATGGGTAGAACCTGTCTGTGCTATCCGTACCACAAACCGCTGCGGCTGCCTGGAGGGTGATGTTGTGCTTCGGTTTGTCTGTCCTTTACTTTTGTTCTTGGGCTTACTCTGTTTATATGTTGTATTTTTGTTTTGTTTTTTCATCTGTCACATCTCCAGGGGGGCACGACACTTTTTTTTTCTTGTTCTGTTTCTTTCGTTTTTTCTTTCTTCCAACGAATCTGGACTGTTAGCATGTGTATATAGTGCGTGTCATGTCCAGTACGATGGTTGGCATTGCATTGTCTACGTTGCTTACTGAATTACAATTTAGTATCTGTGTCGTGGTTGTGTGACCAGAGCTTGTTTCTCTCTAGGATGAAGAATCGACGCGGGCACTGAATGTGCTGGATGCTGGGTGTGCTGGATGTCGACGGGTAGAAATACCGGTTTAAAGTGAAGAACACACAACACTATTGGAGCAAATTCGATGGGAAATTAAAGCACTTAAAAAAAAAACACGAAGCAAAATTAGCCGTAACTTGATGTATTAGATTGAAATTAAAGCAGGACACACAAACCAGAAGAAACTTTCATGATTAACGCAAAGGTCAAGCAAAATTAGCCAATACAAATATGAATAGCTCAAAATAAGAGAGCAACAGTGCTTTGAGCAACACCACTAATCGAACACAATTCCAGGAAAACTGAAAGGAAACTCAAAAACACAAAGCAAACGCAAAGAAGAGTTAAAACATGCGACACTGCGAGCTAAATAGAGGCAATACCGAGGAAATAAAGCAAAATTGAAGCAAAATGAAAGCAATTTTGTGACTAATCAACTACCAGGATATAAGGTTTCAGTCAGCATCATTAGCTATTGCCTTCATGTCGATGGTTTCGTCTTCTATCTGAGTAGATAGGTCTCATCCCATCTGTCGTATCACTTACCAGTATGTCATACCTGGTACCAGTTATTTTACCAGTACCAGTACATCGCTCATGATCAGTCACCACCTTGGTGACGATGCTGTCGTCTTTCATCCGGGTGGCCTCTTCTCATCACTTATATACACTCATCGTACCATCAACCAGATTAGATAGATCAGTGATTCCCTAACCAGCCTTGATGGCGATGGTGTTGTCGTTCATCGAGATGTCTTCATCTTAGCACTCATATCACCTACCAGTCTATAATACCAATAACCAGGTTTTATCGACCAGTATTTCACTCACCAGTGTATCACTCGTCAGTCAGTATCACTTACCAGTACATCATACAATTCATCAGTTTTTTAGGGCTGCGCTCTGGCTCAGTACGTACTGGCAGTAGTAATCTACTGAATGACCCCGCCGGTATATTCACCAGTAGGTGTTATCTTTCGTACATCCAAGAAACACGCCATACGTAGTATAGTGCGGAAACCCACCGAATAGGTTTCGGGAGGAGAAAGGAGAGAGGAGGTACAGTATAATGCTGAAATCCAGTATACTGATATTGATTAATTTTGATGACAGTACAATCGCCTTTGACTGAATCAGCCAGTGCCCAGCCCCAAGTTTTTATCGAACAGTACTTAATTTACCAATACTTTGTAGTAGGTATTATATATCCCTCGTTATCATAGTCATCACCTTGATACCGATGTCGAATTCCATCAAGATGGCCTCGTTTCATCACTCATACTAGGTATCACTACGAGGATTTCAGTGTATTAGCTTTCATTTGACAGCACTTCATATACCAGTATACTGGTATCACTTTATCGTAAGCGGTCGTCACCTTCATGTCGATGTTGTCATCTTTGATATTGAAAGCCTTGTTGGCGATGCGGACTGCCTCAGCCGGGATGCCTTGAAGTTTTCCCTCCTTGTCAAACGTTGGGGTGGTGCCTGTCCAGAAAGGTACTTCGTCGTCCTCGTCGTCCTGCCGAGACAAAATCGCCAATATCGATTACGATACTGCTTTCGTTGTTGTTACTGACGTAAGTATCGCTATCGCTATCGATGCAATGGTCGCTTCGTTACCGTTGCCTTCGTCGTCTTGCCACGCCAAAGTGTCACTGTCGACATCATTCTTGCTTTCGGTATCCTCGCCTCTTGTATTCAGTATATTATACTTTGGAAAGCACACGGACTACTGCACGTATGAGGCACTCTCATTTCATTACGCCCATTAGCACTCCCTAGAGTACGCGCCTGGTTGGTGAAAACCCAACGCGCTCCGTCCCGGCATTGTAGGGATGCGAGGGTCTATGGTCATATGACTACGGCCGTGCACAACATGAGTACACCCCCCCCCCCCCCCCGCGGCAAAAACGGCAAAAACAGAGCACGTACGTACAAGGAAATAAGTTAGGACATGGTACTATGAGGTGCGTGGGGTTGTCTATTGCGGCTACGTATAACTATTATGACCGAAAAAAAAAAAAAAAACTTCAAACTACAAGTACGGGGGGATTTCCACACCACCTTGAAAGCGGTCTCTCGGAGTACGAGTACGCGACAGCACTGAAGGAAGCGCGAGTTAAAAAAATCTACACTCAACGTTTAGACGAAACACAGCCTGATATGAAAAATTGATCTTGCCCCCAAAAAAGGATTTTGACGCCGCGGGACGGGAATTTTTTTTTAATCTCATCCCCTCCTTTTTCCAACATGGGCTTTAGAGTAGAGGCTTAGTTCCCACCGACCCCTGGTACATTTTTGTAATATTTTAAGAATTTACTTATTTTTCGTTTTGGGAACAGCAGGGTGGTTTTTCGTTAACCTGTCGTCAATGTGTGACCAGGGTCAGTACGGAATTTTGTCCCCCATGCGACGTACGGGGTTTTCCCCCAACCTGCTCGTAGTGAACTAGAGCTCAGTGGCTCGGGGTCGGTGCTTTTGACAAAACTTCCTTGTTCGGACCTGCGGCCTCCAGTGGTGTTGCATATAGGAGAGTGCAGCAGAACGAGGGTCCAACACTGTGTAGGTAACGTAAGTGACAACAACAGCTACAGATGCTGACTTTGCTATAAGCAACTAAATAAATTATACGTACTAGGTATGCACATGGGACAAATCACGATCTACATAAAGGTTGGTTCAAGCTACCGCCAAAAGTGTATTCAGTAGCCAATGTCCACGCCGTTTTCTGGACATAGACCCTGAATTTTGGCACACGTGTTTTATGTGCCCTATCCGAACCGTTAACGAATGTTTTTCTTTTGTTTTTTTCCCGCCAGACACTGTTTGTTTTGTATTTGTTTGGGAAATTTGGGTCTTGAGAGATCCAAAATTTCCGGCGAAAAAGAAAAAGTTAAAGTCTCGGGTAGGGCGCATAAAACACGTGTGCCAAATTTCAGGGTCTATCTCCAAAAAACGGCGTGAAGATGTGGACTTTTGTGCGGTAAAAGTGCAATATATAGGCGTTGCCTCGTCATTACTTACTGAAGTTCCAGTATATTATCGATTTTGGGCGTTAAATAAATATGACTTAAGATTGATCATACGCAGTCAGATCTTCGAATATTTTCGTGAAACTTTGTACAAACATACCTTAGACCCCCTGGAAGAGCCTCGTTCAGAAAAAAAGGAGAAAAATATGCATATTCCTACGGAAACGCCTTACTGTTGTTGACCTCTTTGAAGGCCTGTGATTGGTCGGGACACATTTTCGGCGGTAGCGCCAGCTCTAGGTCCCTGACGAAAAAAACTGGCGATGCCACCCTCTTTCACTGTTCATGGCGGTCAGTATGATACCAAACATGTGGCATTGGAGTTGCTGTTGCATGCGGCATTCGTGACTGACGAAATTTGGGGTGATATGCCTGAACCAGCTCGTAATAATATTATATTCTACATTTGCCGTTTTGAGACGTTGTCCAAAAACACTACAAGGTATATCATATAATTCAGATCCCACCTGGCAAACATGTGCGCAAGAGCTGTGCCATACAGATTCCACCGGGCAACATGATCTACAGCAGATCTTGAAATAATGCAAATCAGGAATAGAGGTGCCCCAAAAGATGTAGATCATGACGTGGGGATCTAATCTCCATGTGTGAGATTACTACAAATTATTCGTACTAAAGCTGTGAGTTCAACCGGTTGAATCACACTCAGCCTTGCAAGCTACGTGATGTACTACGTAGGCTGCGCATGTTCTACAGCCCTCGTGACTTTTACAACGTAACGACAATAACCGTTATTTCGGATTAGCTCAACCAGATATTGGCATGAATACTACTCACAAACCACACACACTATATACGTTCTCTCCGTAAACTAGTCGTTTTACCGTTTTCGATATCGTTATCACGCAGTGCAAACCACGAGCTCCTCACCTCCTCCCCCTCCTCCACAAAGTCCCACCCGTCGAACTCGTCCTCCTTTTGGGGCTGAACACATTCCGTTTCGTTATTGGTCGTCGACGGTTTCATGCGTCGGGCGGAGGTTTGCCATGGTTCCGATTCACGAGATGACAGGGTGAAACGGCGGAACGGCCAGAGGGTGTGAATTAAAACCAAAACATGAGGTCATCAACGCTACGTTCAGAGCCACATTCCAACAGTTTCAACTATCGAATTAATCGTTTCGGTAACAAAAAAGAGGTTGGTTGTTTATCGCTAGTTATTTTTAGCGCCCACCGTTGGTTTTGCCATAGTTTCGATTTGAGAGAAGACGGGTGACTTGTGATGCGGCAACAGGCAAGAGGGCGGGAGTGGACGGTACAAACAGCGGTGGTCACAGCAACGTTTTGTGCAACATTCCGACAGTTTCAACTATCGAAAGCTTCGTTGCGGGAAAGAATAGCTCCGCCAAGCCAATAGAGCAACTTGCGGCCCTGAGCGGTGTACTACAATACCTGTTTACCAGCGGCCTTGCAACCAATGGTGTCTTGGTTGGGGTCGTCCCCGTTACAATCTCTATTATTAATAGGTCAATACCCCAAAAAGGTATACCCCAAGTCATTTTAGCCATTTGAAGGCAAAAGTTTCACTGATTGGCCAAGGCCCCATCGTACCCCCCTCGAGCTACTCACGTTGGGCTTCATCATTCTTCGTCTGAATTGTACTTTCAAATGCCTCTGGACCCTTCGCTGGCAACTGCATTACGACCAGTTGTCAATACGGGCTGTCGGGACTATCAGTCAAGTCACTTGAGCTGTCATCACAAATGTGATTAGGCTGTACAAAAAGGCACGCCTTGCTGGGTTGTTCATGTCCTTCATCTAGTGTTACTGCCGGTAGAGTCGGAGCCACTTATGGGGATCAGCATTCGTCTCATCCTATTTGTTTGGGTATGATGCCGTCACGCTAGGGCCTAGTTGTTCGTAGACGACGGGGACAAACACATCACTGCGACCTGAGCAGGGCCAGCTGGACCAGCCGAAAACAGTCGTTTTCCCCGCGGATGCTATCTTTACTCCCGGCGGGCTTATTTACTATGTTCAGTATACTTGCTTGCTATCGTTACACTTCGGGTTATATCATACGATCGTAGATCGGAACCACGTGCCCGAGATGCACGCAAAACGTGTATTTGGCATTTCCCTCGCGTCATCTTATTTATGGGAGCAACAAAATCGTATCGTACTGCTCCCATACTGCTGTACCGGTGTGTACGACGGTGGTAATGTAATGCGCGCGCCACTTTATAGCAATGCGTTTTGCCAGGTCGCGTGCTTTATCGAAGCTGACTCAACAGGTGGCGCGAGACTCATTATCGGGACAAGGCATACCGGCGAGGAAGGTCTCAAATGTCTTCGCGTTACGCGTGTATCTCGGGCGTGGTTTCGATCTCCGGCCGTATAAAATAAAGTGACACATAAGTGTATGGAACAACTCGATAATCAGGGCGAAAGTAATGATGACATTCGCGGGTAAATCGCGAGTTTTTGGCTGGCCCCGCATAGTTTGGACTGGTGCGTCTGTCGCCGTTGTCTATGCCACCTGAATACTAGCGTGAGCGCAAATACCTACACGCGTAGCTTCCGACTGTATTGTGACGGCAGAGGCGGATTAAATACTACCAAGAACTAAAACCATACCTCGGCAAGATTGTAATTGTCGCAGTCTCTTCGCATGTTACGTGTGACGACAGCTCAGGTGACCCGACTGACAGTCCTGACAGCTCGTGTTGAAGACTGGTCGCAATGCAGTTCCCAGCAAGGGGTTCAAGCTGAGCGATTTAGAGGCAGGACTCATGAAAAAAACAGGCGATGCCCAACTTGAGTATATATAGCTCGAGGGAAAAATCCCTTGGGCTTGCTGGGCCCGAGGGAGGAATCCCTTGGGCTTTTCAGGCAACAGCAGGTAGGATGGAGCGATGGGTTATTAGAGTGAGGGCCAGAAAACCTTTTCCGAGTGCTACTTTTAGGGTACCTCTAAATGGCTTAATTGAGCTATACGTACCTTCTAAGCCCCCTGAGGATTTCATCCACCCCCCATCCCCGGGTTTCCGGGTGACTCTAATATCTACTACAGCTATTTTATCGGAATAAAAAACTTAGTCGCTATCTTGCACACCCCGCACGAATACAAATACGGATAGGTATTCGTATTCGTCGGCTTCAAGTTCGGTTTATGGGGCGAATATTTGTCTGTGGACGATTAGTCTCTGAAAAACGTGGGGCGAATATTCGTCCGTGGACGAACAGTATATCGAAAACGTGTACGAATATTCGTCTGTGGACGCATAGTATCTTGAAAACGTGGGCAAATGCTACCTATTCAACGGATAGTTTTCACGAATATTCGTCAAAACTATTCGTATTCGTGCGGGGTGTGAAAAGTTATATCGGGAAAAAAACGGTTTCGCGAGCTGCAAAACAGCGGGCGACAGCCGAATAAAAATGTATACGTCGTATATAAAAGGAAGGCAGCAGTACTTTGTTATCGGAATAAAACATACGCTTTCGCGCACTGCAAAACAACGGGCGATAGATAAACCTATCTATTCTTTCACGATTAGAGGTCCGTAGTTACTCGATGCTCTTTGTCCGTACAGACCAACTGATACACAGCTCTTTGCAAACAGACCTTTTGTTTCGCAACCAGCCCTTCAAACAGGCCAACTGAGCTCTTCGCAAACAGCAACTGACGTAACAGCCAAACTGACGTATTGTACTGACGTATTATGCAAACAGCCCAACTGACATCAACCCGCGAGCACACGCGACGTAAGGCACACGCCAGGTGAGGACTTCCAGAAGCGTCTAAAAACACAAGAACGAAAAGGAACACGAGTAGTAACCCACAGCAGAGCAGCAGCAGCAGCGGCAGCAGCAGTACTACTGTAGTAGATAGAGTAGTAGCAGCGGCATAGTTGGGCGTATGTATGTGTGTACTCCTGTGCTGCTGCTGCTGCTGCTGCTATTTCGTACTGCTGTTTCGTATGTTGCTATTGCTGCTGCTTGATGGCTGCTGCTGCTGCTGTTCCTTCTCCTTAGGGATGTAGAAAATAAAACAGGCGGAAAAACATACCAGGTATTGTTGTTTTGAAAATACGTTCAACAATTAATTTTCGCGCGAGGCAATTTGCCTTCTCGTTCAACTTCACAGCGGTACTTTTTTCCTTTTTTATTTTTTTATAAATACGTTAGCTGTGAGTTCAACCGATTGAATAGTAGATACTCAACCTTGCGAGCTGCGGAGAATGTTTGTGTATGTGTTATTTGTAGTGTTGGTGTGGGCTTCGTGATGTACTATTAATATGAACCCTGGTAGTTACTATTAATACTCGATTTTTATAATAAGCCGTTGTCGAACAGCCAAATAATTTGCGAGGCAATCGTCATGATGAGGAGTTTTCAGTTGAAGTACGTACGAGCACAACAATGATGTATTAAACAAACAATATTACTATCTACTCTTCCAATATGAAGGATATCTAACTACTACTACAACTACTACTACAACTACNCGACCTCTTCGAGCAAGCAGGGTATAATACATACCTACCAGGTACCAGGTACCTGGTATATTATTTTGTATACGTGAAGCTTGTGTCACTCATCGAGAAAAAGACAACAGGTGGTTTGCAAACAATATGTGAAGGGTGAAGGGTGCTCCGTCTCCTGCGCTGCCCGCCGCTGCTGCTGCTGCTGCTGCTGCTGCTGTCGCTGCTGCTGCTGCGGCCTACTGCAGCGGCTCCCATAATGAATGAACGTTTGTTGTGAACGGAATTATGCAATGAATGGAGCAGGGAGATTTGCTCTTCTTGCACGGTCATGTGAAGTTTGCTCGCACAAAAAATCTCGCGAGTTTAATATACCGAGATATATTGTTGTATTCACTCTCCAACCCAGAAACAACCGCGATATGGAGGACATGCAGCACACAGCCTAGGCGGAGACAATAAATGCGCTCCTCATCTGGAGGAGGAGGGGTCTCTGCGTTGCTTGCCGAGGAGGACGGTTGTTAAGGGCTCGGTGCTGATGGCATCTCGCCCGCAGGCTCCGCGATCGACATGTTGGGGCCGCGTGTACAGCGCGCTTACTGCTGCTGTTTCAGGCAGCAGCAGCAAACAGCAGCAGCAGCAGCAGCAGTAAGCGACTCCCGTCGAACTATTCAGCCTATTATATTGATGTGTGTGACATTCGGCTACGTTTTGATTGGTTCATCGATGATGTATTATATCAAACTCCGAACGGCCAAAAACCACTTTTTTCGCCCCAAAAAACACGAAATAGCAACCCTAACTGTACCTATATACGTACGTATACAAAAAATTATGGTATGCCACAGAACGAAATCGGAAATTATCCGGGAAAATATAAACATGCGAGAAATATGTCGACTAAAATCGAACAAAATAAAAAAACCAATCGACAAGCGGAAACAAAAACTGTCAAAACTAAGCGAAATAATTGAATGCACACTAAAAACAACGATTAAAGTGAAGGATACTGAGCATAAATGATTACTAAATTCGAATCAGAATCGAAAAACAAGCAAACCTACGCGAGACATTCTAGACAAACGAAAAAACACGACGAAATAAAAGGGAATACAAAAATAAGGAACACGCTTTTTCAAAAACGAAGGGAAAAGGCTCGTCGGCAGTTAATAATATGGGGGGGGGGGCGTTTTTCAGGTGGGAGCTCTCCAGGCCAGAGATAAACTAAGAGAGCCCCCGGAGGAAGAAAGATACCTGCAAGAAAGCGTATGTATTTTTTTCACTGCACCTCTCACCCCAACTCTACCTTTCCTGCAGAGGGACAGGTTTGAAGTATCTGATCATCCAAGATTTGACACGTGTGCGGTGTGTAAAGGTGGGCACCGTGTGGAAATAACATCACCGACGGCAGTTTGAAACCCATCATTATGCGTCTGACCCTAACTGTCCCCCCGTCTTGTTTCTTTATTTTTAATTGCGTGCTAACACGCAAAAATAACGGTTGTTGTGTTTTTCCGTGCGTTGTATTTTTTTTTGTTTTGCTCGCGATCAGCTCAAGAAAGCGATGGCGACAAAAAAAAATGCAACAACCGCCGAGGCGGCGGGAAAAATAGCAAAGAAAACGCCCACGAAGAAAGCGAAACCCAAGGCCGATGGTGTTAAGAAGACCAAGAAGAAAGGGGATAAGGACGAAAAGGAGGACCCCATGGCCGGGCGGTGGAAGCTCACCATGGAAGACCTGGCAGCAGCCGAACAAGGAGTGGCGCTGGTAAGATGCGGCTCCAGGATTGTTTTGTTAGGCAAACTATTTTTGTTCTCTATTTTTTTTTTTTACTATTTGAAGTTGCATTTAGTGTTTAAGTCAGCCAGCCCAACTCGATCCAGCCTTAACGTGTAAGGCCTGGCCGCTGCTGAGCACGGAGTTGCATCGATCATGAAGCACGCTGCATGTTCGCAGCTTAGTTCGTTATATATGGCCGGTCTTTTTATGTTCTTCTTTTTCCATCCCATTTTTTATCTTCGCCGTAGTTTCTCGTTCCTAGTCTTTACTCTGATCGGTGGTCACAAAGTAGGCCCTTCTCCCTCCCCCACTACGTACGGTTCCTGCCTTTTGCATTTTTTTCGCGAGAAGACTTATTTCTTGCCTCGTCGGCTCGATTGGGAATCATACTGGTAATTCCCAACTGTAGGTTCATACAGGTATTGTTTTAGGTTGACCCAACCCAGCCCAACCCTCTCCGTGGAAGGCAGAAGAGGTGGTCGCTGGTGAGCAGGAAGTGACGCATGTAAGCTTGCGCCGCATCCTAACTTTGCAAAGGTGTCTGGCTGACGTGATGCGAAAACTTACGTGAAAGTTCACTTGAAAGCTGAATAGCTGATGTATTTATTACTACCTGGTATAGTAGTAGCAATACAAAATATACACATATGGAAAATAGCCTTATAAGGCCACGGAGGAACCCTCAGGTATCTGTCGTCGAGTAGGTGCTCGTTGGCGTTTTAACGTATACAAGGTTCCCCTTCGGGAAGTGCCTAGGGGAGTGGCGCAAGAACGAACATGAAAACCAAACAGCATATATATATATATATATATATAAATTGACTTGGCTTTTGTGAGCGGGCCGCAAATAACTTGGTGTTATTATGGGTTCAAAATTGACTTGGTTATTATGTAGGTGGTATAAATTGACTTGTGTTTGTGTGCGGGCAGGAAATTGTCTAAATTGGCTCGAAATCAGTGTAGGGATCGACACTGACTTAAGCTTTTTATTATTTCGTTTACCCTGCGACAATATGCAGCATGAACGTCAACATTGATCACTCTTAAGCATCCCTGAACAGAAGAAAATCAAGGCCAACCAAAACTGTAAGGAAACCTATATACATATGTATAGTTAAGTTTGTGAAATTTTCGCACTTTTCGTAACTTTTCTCTTCGTGCGAGGACTTTTCGGCAAAACAACAAGTACACCGACACGGGACGCCAGGCCGGACACATTGGTCGAGGTTTGAGCACGATCCGAGCTCTGTAGCTTGCGTGGCGGGCGCTCAAAGTTTTTTTTCGCGCGGGAGTGGATAAGACAATTTCCCGGGTTTCTTTGCGTAAGGCCCTATTTGTTTTCGGTCGTGCGTCTTTTTGTGAGTTTCTTGCCTGGAGCACCAGGAGCACACAAGGACAGCAGCAGCACCGCAGAGAGGCAGCTGCAGTACAATTTCAATGTTACAAACGTGCCGCCCAGCAGCAGCAGCAGGCATTACACCATGCATGCGCATGCGGCAGATCGGTGCTGCACCGTGGCTAGTTGCTTTAGTCGGACCCTGTGATATTCCTAATCGTGGTACCTGCAGATCGATGCTCATGTACGAAACTCTCCGCTGTCCGGAAATTTAATAATCGTTTGTACATTCAATATATATATATTAAATGTCCTTACATTTCCGGACAGAGTGGTACTACACGGCTGTGCCCCTTGGAAACAGATCTATCTGTGCTGTGCTCTGTGTTTTTACTACGGGTAGTTGCTTTCGTAGGAGCCAGCAACCCGTCACCAAACCACACCACCATCACCTCTCTGCTGCTCGCTGCTGCTGTTGATGGGTTCTATGTATCATGCGTGTGCTCTGCATGCCGACGCATGCGATGATACCACACACAGCAGTCTTCGGGCGGTTTGGCACAAAAAACGAACACTATTTATTTCTGGCAAGTAATCACGTAATATGTTGAGTCCAACGTCCCGACGTGAATTTTAAACATGAGTTCAAACCCCGGACACGTCCTCTGTTTCCTTCTTTTTTTTTGGCATGCAGGTAGGAGGGTACGAGTACACAGCAGTACGAGTAGGCTGTATGTTGTTTTTTTTGCTGCAATTTTTCCAGAGCTTTATCCCTTCTAGTAAAAATGCCCGGGTACTCGATAGTACAACTACGTACTCGTACGTATTACTACTCTGGAAATCTCTGTGATCACACGTCACGGGCACAAAAGAGTGAGTGTTTAGGGCCCTCTGTAATTATATGGCGTTTACAAAGTACATCTCGACCCCAACACAAATACCAAGTCAACTTCGATCCCGACACTCAACCACCTTCATACAAAAACCATAAGATAATTTCGATCCCAACACTGAAATCAAGTATTGTTCGATCCCAACTCTAAAATCGAGTTATTTTCGATGCCAACTCTAAAAATAAAGTCCATTTCGATGCCCCGACACAAAAATCAAGTCAATTTCGACTACCCACACCATATCCAAGAAGATTAAGATGCCCACACTAAAACCTAATAAATTTGGACCCCGACACTAAAACCAAATCATTTTCAGCCCGCCCACAAAAACGACAGTACCTCGATTTTGATCGAGACACCAAGCACTAAAAAAAATGACCGCAATTACGCATGTACATATAATACCTGGTGGTAGAGATTAGGCACGAAGGAGAAGATGCAGGAAGGAATTATACTCCATAATTATACATACACGTATGTATTCTCCAGGGCTTTAGACCAAACGTTATCGCACCACTTTGTGGCTCTTTTTTCTTCCCGACTTTTATTTCGGCAAACAAAGATAAAGGCTGTGCAGCAGCAGTGCCTATGGCCAAAGCAACATAATACTCGTATGTATTCAAAATATGGTACGTATCGTTTTCGTATACGTACTCGGTGTACGTCATACGTACATATTATACGTATCGTTCTCGTATATAGTGCAAGGCATGTATTATCGTATATATTTGCGGAACAATAAAAGAGCCAACCAAGATAATGGCGTATTGTGCCTGGCATCATCTCAGGGGTCAGATGATGACGAGACACCCCTTTTTGTTGGATTTTTCAATCTTGGGGAACATAGTGGCCAACTTTATGCTCCATACGAGGGGTGACACCCATTTTCTTTGGCACTATGTTGCGGATAAGATTATGAACGAGCCACAAAGTGGTACCATAACCTTTGGTCTTAGCCATGGAGTTTCAATCCAAAGGTTTCTTTTTTGTTTTACTAAAGTTAGCCCTTATTTTCTTATCTTCGAGGATGTTATGAGTGATAATGTTGTAGATCAGGCTGCATTTTGTCGGAGGGCAAACGAAATAGTAAGAGCGCAACTCAATTTCGATCCCCACACCGAAATCAAGCAAATCGATATTTCCCGCCCGCACACAAAAACAAGTCAATTATACACCCACACAAAACCGAGTCCAATTTGAACTCACACTAAAATCAAGTCATTTTCGGCCCGCTCACGAAAACCAAGTCATCTATAGACTTTCATGTATGCTGTTTGGTTTTCATGTTCGTTCTTGCGCCACCCCCTAGGCACGTCCCGGAGGGGAACCTTGTAGTTGTATATAATATATACAAGGCTTTCCTACGGAGTGGTCTTAATATAGTAAAGGCGACGCAAGAAAAACGGGTTACCTCGCCAGCAGCACAAGCGTCAACATAATGCACAGCAGCAGCGCAGCAGCTGCAGCAGCAAAAAAGACAGAAGCAACAAACTGCACTGCTGCATCGTTCATCTTAAAGCCGAGGAGTGCGGACAGAGCGTTTATTGTGTAGACGAAGAAGGAAACTAATAACAATAAACATTTTGCACGTAGATATATACGAACTCTCGTTTTATGTTTTACCATGATGCTGCCACCTGCTGGTCGAACATTTACGTACAGTACCTCCTACATCATTATTAATAGTACGTACTTCTATGCCGGTGTCTTCTTCCTTCGTGTTGCTTCGCCTGTGCAGCAGTTATCTGTTCTCTTGGGCAGGCATGCTTTTCTTCTAGGGGTGCTTCTGACTCCGTGCATTTCATAATTCGTTTTTTTGTCTTTTCGTCCTTACTCTTTGGTTTGTGCTCGTGTCGACGTGTTCTCGTATCCGGTAAGTTGACGTTTCACTTGATTTATCCCAGTTCATTTACAGTTTAATTTGTTTGGTTTTCTCTGTCTCACAGAGTCTGTGACCACATAATAATTTGTATCGCTCTAAAATTAGGGATCAGGACAATGGGTGTATGTGATATGACTGGCCATACCATTACAGCTACTGCTGCAGTTAGGTTGTAAAACGCATTACAGGGTTACAGTAGAAAGTAACGGGTTTCCCTGTGAAGACAACACACACTGCTTTTTATACATATATAAGTAGTGTGTACCCCGAACTATGCCAGGGCAGGGCCGGTATAGCGAACAAAAACAATAACACAAAAAATAACTGGCCACGACCCACGCGCTATAACGGATCCATTGATCAGGTAAATTGACACACAGTATAATATGCCGGCATCCACGCGGAGCCCTTGTAGCAGACAAACACAATACAAACACAAAAAAACAGGGCCGGCCACGACGAACAGGTACGAACGCAGTCATCCACGTACAAACCGACCCACCCACACCGACCCACCTGACCCACGTACGCACCAACCGATCGACACACTCACCTAATCGATCCATCCACCCACTACAACGGCCCACTACAACAGTAGTGTGAATACACAGCAGCACAGTACGCACAGCAGTAGTACAGACAGTAGATAGATAGTAGTAGTAGTAGTAGTAGTAGTAGTAGTAGTAGTAGTAGTAGTAGTAGTAGTACAGTAGTAGTAGTAGTAGTAGTAGTAGTAGTCAGTAGTAGTAGTAGTAGTAGTGTAGTAGTAGTAGTAGTAAGTAGTAGTAGTAGTATAGTAGTAGTAGTAGTAGTAGTAGTAGTAGTAGTAGTAGTAGTAGTAGTAGTAGTAGTAGTAGTAGTAGTAGTAAGTAGTGTAGTGAGTCTAGTAGTAGTAGGGTAGTAGTAGTGGTATGGTAGTAGAGTGGTAGTATGTATATAGTAGTAGTAGTAGTAGTAGTAGTAGTAGTAGACTAGTAGTAGTAGTGTAGTAGTAGTAGTAGTAGTAGTAGTAGTAGTAGTAGTAGTATAAGTAGTAGTAGGTAGTATAGTAGTCAGTAGTATCGTAGTACGGTAGTACGTAGTTGAGTTGTGTGATTAGTACGATAGTAGATAGTAAATAGTCAGTAGTAGTAGTAGTAGGTAGTAGTGGTGAGTGGTAGTGTAGTGGCAAGACACACGGAAATACAGCAGTACGAAATAGCTGCTGCTGCTCTGCTGTGGGTTACTACTCGTGTTCCTTTTTCGTTCTTGTGTTTTTAGACGCTTCTGGAAGCTGTGCCTTACGTCGCGTAATAGTAGTAGTCCTTTATATAACCCATCTACAGCAGCAATAACAACAACAGCAGCAGCAGCAGCAGTCCAGCAGTACGACTCGTACGTACGTACAGCGGACACAAATAAAACGCCGGCATGGATGCGCAGCCCTTGTACGTACAGCAGTGTAAACAAAACGCCGGCATGGATGCACAGCCCTTGTCGTACAGCAGTGGCRRTTTTTTTTTTTTTTTTGGTCGATTTTTTTACGTCTGGCCTTTTTCATCCCGAAATTAGTGTAAAAGTGGCTGACTCGCGAAGTTATGGGCCGATTTCGATTTTGACCGATGTTCTGGAGATCCATATTTTCACATCTGGGGGACTCTTTAGGAAAAAATTACTTGATTTTAGTATGGCCAGGAAAATTACTTGATTTTAGTGTGGATATTTTTATCTCGAAATTAGTGTGGATTTTGGACCCGGGCCGCAAAACCCTGCGGGTAGATGTCAGTTGGGCTGTTTGCATAGTACGTCAGTACAATACGTCAGTTTGGCTGTTACGACAGTTGCTGTTTGCGAAGAGCTCAGTTGGCCTGTTTGAAGGGCTGGTTTCGAAACAAAAGGTCTGTTTGCAAAGAGCTGTGTATCAGTTGGTCTGTACGGACAAAGAGCATCGAGTAACTACGGACCTCTAATCGTGAAAGAATAGATAGGTTTATCTATCGCCCGTTGTTTTGCAGTGCGCGAAAGCGTATGTTTTATTCCGATAACAAAGTACTGCTGCCTTCCTTTTATATACGACGTATACATTTTTATTCGGCTGTCGCCCGCTGTTTTGCAGCTCGCGAAACCGTTTTTTTCCCGATATAACTTTTCACACCCCGCACGAATACGAATAGTTTTGACGAATATTCGTGAAAACTATCCGTTGAATAGGTAGCATTTGCCCACGTTTTCAAGATACTATGCGTCCACAGACGAATATTCGTACACGTTTTCGATATACTGTTCGTCCACGGACGAATATTCGCCCCACGTTTTTCAGAGACTAATCGTCCACAGACAAATATTCGCCCCATAAACCGAACTTGAAGCCGACGAATACGAATACCTATCCGTATTTGTATTCGTGCGGGGTGTGCAAGATAGCGACTAAGTTTTTTATTCCGATAAAATAGCTGTAGTAGATATTAGAGTCACCCGGAAACCCGGGGATGGGGGGTGGATGAAATCCTCAGGGGGCTTAGAAGGTACGTATAGCTCAATTAAGCCATTTAGAGGTACCCTAAAAGTAGCACTCGGAAAAGGTTTTCTGGCCCTCACTCTAATAACCCATCGCTCCATCCTACCTGCTGTTGCCTGAAAAGCCCAAGGGATTCCTCCCTCGGGCCCAGCAAGCCCAAGGGATTTTTCCCTCGAGCTATATATACTCAAGTTGGGCATCGCCTGTTTTTTTCATGAGTCCTGCCTCTAAATCGCTCAGCTTGAACCCCTTGCTGGGAACTGCATTGCGACCAGTCTTATCTCGTGCTTTTTTCTTACCTCTCCCTCTCTCTCCTTGAAGTGTTTATGGGTTGTGAGAGAAGATAAGACTGGTCGCAATGCAGTTCCCAGCAAGGGGTTCAAGCTGAGCGATTTAGAGGCAGGACTCATGAAAAAAACAGGCGATGCCCAACTTGAGTATATATAGCTCGAGGGAAAAATCCCTTGGGCTTGCTGGGCCCGAGGGAGGAATCCCTTGGGCTTTTCAGGCAACAGCAGGTAGGATGGAGCGATGGGTTATTAGAGTGAGGGCCAGAAAACCTTTTCCGAGTGCTACTTTTAGGGTACCTCTAAATGGCTTAATTGAGCTATACGTACCTTCTAAGCCCCCTGAGGATTTCATCCACCCCCCATCCCCGGGTTTCCGGGTGACTCTAATATCTACTACAGCTATTTTATCGGAATAAAAAACTTAGTCGCTATCTTGCACACCCCGCACGAATACAAATACGGATAGGTATTCGTATTCGTCGGCTTCAAGTTCGGTTTATGGGGCGAATATTTGTCTGTGGACGATTAGTCTCTGAAAAACGTGGGGCGAATATTCGTCCGTGGACGAACAGTATATCGAAAACGTGTACGAATATTCGTCTGTGGACGCATAGTATCTTGAAAACGTGGGCAAATGCTACCTATTCAACGGATAGTTTTCACGAATATTCGTCAAAACTATTCGTATTCGTGCGGGGTGTGA